>SPJY01000075.1:509968-767656 GCA_005191435.1 Raddia distichophylla
CTCCGCCGCCTCCTGATCCACAAGGTCTCCGGAGTTCGGATGATGCAGGCCACGGAATCCTCAAGCTCCGGCAGCGTCACCTCTCCTCCTCCTGCTCGTCAGTCCCTTGCGCCAGTGACCCGGAAGAAGGCATCAGAGGGCTCCTCCGACCATCAGCTTGCAATAGGGGCCAATGCTGCGGAACAAGAGTATGGCAGGCTCATGGATGTTGTCAGGGCGGATGGACATGAGTAAACCTCGATGATCTTCCAGTATGCGGTTCATCTGCTTTGCTCCGCGGAGAACCGAAAGCAGTTCAGGCAGATAACAAGTGCGGTGGGTCGTCTCATGTGACCAACGATGGAAGGACCTCGACAGTTGGGGACACTGGGTTAGGGTTGAAGGATCGGCCTGTTAAGATAGAGATCTACTCAAAGATGTGTCAGTCATTGTCTTGTTAAATTGGCCAATGGAACCCAATCTAGAGCACTCGTTCCATGTCTTTGTTGTTGTTTGCAATGTGGTGTCAATTGTCATTTTTATTTTTACTTTGCAGTATTTCTTGTTTATTCCTGGCTCCAATAGCTGCAGCCTGCAACGACCAAGGAGCTGTTTGCATGTCTTATGTGAAACCTGTGATGTTTCCCTTGTTTGAAGGCTTCTGATGTTCTAATCTAATTATCTATTGCAAGCTCCATACATACAAGTATGACAAATGCTTATGCACATCCACTGTTGTCAATAACTTTAAGAAATCTCAGTTTGTTGTACCTTTAAGAAATCACCATGACTCTGACTAGTGTGCTAGGTCAAATGGTGAGCTGCGCTTTCATGCTCACTCTCCGATGCTGACTTGATGTTTATTTGGTATAAGTTTGTATTTTTTTATGTTCTATTTTTTAACCCCTAGTGTTTTACACATTTTTGTCTTGATTTCGTTCAGTACTCAGGAGCGTTTTCTTTGGCTTTAAGGCTTTGCCTTTACCATGAAGTTGCTTCAATTCTGTTCTTTATCGAAACTTTCAACTTGTTGCCAAAAAAACCATGTCACTTTTCAACTAATTGTGATTATATATTCTACTGAATAACTGAAACATGACTCAAGCTGATGAGCTCTGGCACTGTAATACTGTGTCTTCCATTTATGTAACTTGTTGACTTTTTTGGCCTATAATTACAGCTCTCCTCAGCGGTGTATTCTTCATCTCAGAATGACACCAACATCGATTACTAGTATTTTGAAACAAAAAGAAATTTGAGAAAATCTGGAAGAAACTATATTGGCGACCCCATGATGATGTTAGGTTGCTTATATCACATATTGATATTATATATTCATTAGCTCTATAAACTATAGAATATAGACTAACATAACTGTACAGGCTGGAAGTGGAGGGACTTCTATCTTCTTTGAACATATAGGATCATTCAGGATGACAAGTCATTGTGGTAATGATGCTAGGTTCGCATCCACAATTCCACATAATTTCATAAACTATATATTAGTACTTTTCAATTGTACGATTAGAAAAATAAGACAAGGATTATCTAACAAAGCGAAGCTAATTTGTAAAAGGTATTGACAAGAACCACATTCAGTATTATCATGATTCAGTGGTTCTGTTGTCCATCATATATTGATTTGAATTATGTTCTTGTTTATCTTTTTAAAACAGAAAATCCTGTTGATGCATTCTTTTTAGGGTTAATTGCCCTTTTGCGGTTACAAGCAATTACCTTTTCCTGTCTGAAAAATGATGCAGAACATGTTACTGATGTGCTCTTTTCTTATTCTTTCCTAGGTTATTAAGTAAATTTCGATGGCCTGCGAGAATCTTGTATGGACTTATCAGAGATATGGTGGGCGGCAAAAGAAGTCCTCGTAGATACTGACGCTGACAAGTAACCACTTATGCTAGCAATTGTGCTCCAAGTCTAACACTTTATGGATCTTTCACTTAGTGCTTTGTATTGGTGGAGAAGCCTTTGGCTTCTCTTGGAACGAAAGGGTTGCTTATACCTGTAATGTGGTGTTTGATTGATTAGCCAGTGAGATTTTCTTGTCAAATTGTTTCATGAGCTTATCTGCGGGTGAATGCTGCGGGTGCATGTGCGTTTCATTGTATCTCGGTATGATTTGCCAGTGAGATTTTCTTGTCAAATTGTTTTATGAGTTCTGCCGGTGAATGCTTCTGGTGCATGTGCATTTCATTACACTTCTGCAGGTGCGATTGTTGAATTTGCACCATCAGAATACATTGTCAGATGTGTATGATTATGACACAAATCTGTCTCGTGCTCCATAATTTTTTGTGTGCTGGTGTTGTCTGCATGATCCAAATTGAGAATCATTTGTAGGTCCTTGGAAACATGTTACATAACTTGGGTAACGTTTTTTATTTTTCGCAGAAGGGGTAACTTTTGTTATTTGACCACCACTAACAATCATTCTTTGCGTAACAAGGTTACACCCGGTGCATAGCAATTCTGGGGCTAACTTATGGTGGTGTTTTATAATGAGTACTAAAGACCTTATGCATATATGTGTTCCCCATGATTATAAACATGTGAAAACTCATGTAAGGGTGGCTACTAAGAGTATCGCCAGTATTGTAGAAAGTTTTCAGTTTCTATAACAATCCAGTAAAGTCTTTATCTCGATCTCTAAATTTAGAGACTCACTTCCTTCGGAGTCTCTATATTTAGACTCTCCGATCTCTATATTTTTCTGAGGATAGAGACTCTTGCTGGCGAGGATAAAAATATAGTGAACGAATAGTGATTTAGAGAAAAGATATAGATAATGAAATATCGAGATCCTGCTGGCTATGCTTTAAGCTAAGATTATTGATACAAAGCTGATTACTAGTGTACATCTATGTTTTTTTTAAGGAAAAGTATACAGCTACGTATGTTATAGGTGGCAATCCCCGCATAACCGTTGATGGTTAAAATTAAGTGGGAATCAGTTGTAACTATGAGCTGGACAAATTGATATGCACAGTCAGATACCAAGGGCTTTTGCTCACAAAAGATGGTATCATTGTACTACATCAAAATTTTGTACAACTAAATGGAGGGAAAGCTACCCTTCTCACATGACTTTATGCCTCTATCTGCTTTCTAGGCAGTTGAGTTTAGTCTGCATTAATTAATTTAGCACTCCACAATCCAATTATCTATCTCTTGATTTAATATAATTAGGGTTCTGCTGTTCCTTTCGGTTTGGTCACATTTTTTAATGCATGTATAGTAGGATTTCTGAACACTATATATAGTGCCACAAACCTAGCTTATTCTCATGTTTTATGCACAAATGCATTAGTGTCACCACTCACCACTACTCTACTACTCAAAACTCATAAGCGGCACGGTTTTCTCGGATCCCTCTCTCCCTTGAAGGCAATCTCTTTTGGTCTCTTGGAGGCTTCATGTACACCATTATTGCCCGAGAGAAGGCCTTCTTGGGAGGAGAGGATCCAAGCAAGCCACAGTGTCTTTGCATGAACGCACCAGCTCATGAACCAACCAAGATGTCTACTGAGATGTCCATGCCTTTCCATTTGGTAGTGAGATTGGTTTCATGAACTAATTGCTTTGCAATTGTTGCTAGGTTGTTGGAGCCCGCTGTCATCCGGCCCATCTTATGGCCCATAGCAATCCGGGGAGCCAGCTATCATCCGGCCCATCTCATGGCCCACAACAATCCGCCCCCCCCCAAGACCAACATCTGATCTCGGGCCTAGGTCCCCACATCTATTGGCCCAACTGAAAACACAACCCAGGTCCCCAACTCGGCCCAAAAGACTAGCCTGGTGGGAGAGAGGTGCCTCTACCTTTTAAGTTGTGCCCCCCCATCACCAATAGCCGATGTGGAACTAAACCCAACAATCTCCCCCATCACACATCGGATCATCTGTCCTACACCGTGCGATCTCCTGGAGACGCTCAAGGTTACCGACCATAGCTCTGATACCACTTGTTGGAGCCCGCTGCAATCTGGCCCATCTCATGGCCCACAGCGACCCAGCTCCCCCCGAGACCAACACCTACTGGAAGCACAACCCAGGTCCTGCATGGCCCAACTTATCTCAAAAGACTAGCCTGGTGGGAGATGGGTGCCTTCACCTTTTAATTGTGCTCCCCCATCACCAATAACCGATGTGGGACTAAACCCAACAATGGTAAATTAGATTGTTCATTGCTGGACATAATTCATTTAGAAATTAGGATGGACATACGTTCAAACTGCAAACATATGGTATATCTTCCTGAAAGCTATTGAAGGATAGGACCATAATTTCAGATTTTACATGCCTGCTGAAGAAAAGATGCAGCCAGATTAACTACTTAATTACTTAGATAGCGATGGTCGGTGTTAATTGTATCTGCGCTACAACATTGTATGAATCACTACTATTGCTTAACTCTTGACCTACCAGATGCATTAGAAATTTAGAATTTAGCAACGCTCTCGTTGCATGTTACGGTAATTAATTTGCGCATGTCAGTGCCTGCCAATAGCCAATAGCTAGCATATGTACAATGAAAAGGGATATGTTGATTGGGCATAGTCAGATCAGACACCAACAGATACACCACATTATCAAGACACCCCGAACCAACATAAATCATTCTGTGCTATACATTGTCTAATACAAACACTTCAACTTCTCGACATTAAGGGTGTTTCATTTTGTGGCGAAATGCATTTTAAAGGCTGGCTAGATGTAATATTGAAGTGGTGCACCTTTTTTTCTCGAAACTGCGACTGTTCAAAGCTTCTACGTCGATTTATTCGCAGCCTCGGCTGAACTTATTGGAAGAAGTATAACAATTAGCGTGGGTCTAAACAATGACTTAATTAACTCTTGGATGAGTCCTATTCTTCGAGCATCTTCGACAGCCAAGGTTCAGGAATTTTTTAGATAGGAATTGATGAGATTTCGGCCTAATTCTCTATCGTTTGTTTGACTTATCTACTTATCTTTGTTTAAACGGTTTTGTTGCTTCTCAGACGACTGATTTTCAAATAAGTCTCAGTCGATTTTCACATAGCTAGATTCTACCGTTAGATCTTTTATATGTCCTATAAAGACGTTTGATCAACAGTTTAGAAAATCGACTGAGACTCTGAGAGATAAATAACTCTCAGACGCCTGATGATAAGTCAGTCCCTTGTTTAAATTACAAATAACTTAGTTTTCTAATCTCTCTTTTTTCTATCTTTAGGCGTGTCTAAAAACTCTCTAAAAACAAGTCAAACAATTGGGACCCGGCTCTCAACTCCACCTCAGAAAGGTCTTAAAATTAGGAGATAAGTCAAATAATATAAGATAGGGAGAATAGACCCTTCATCACGACCCTACGAGTTCGGACTTGATTCTCAGAAAGTGGAACTCACGGGGTAGGTACATGGCTAAGTCGGCACATGAGTGCCATTTCTTCGCCAACTTTCTGAACCATGATTATGCTTATCTTTGCACTTCCCAATCGGAGCATAATGCAAGGTTTTTGGTTGACTTGTTATTCAAGATAGGATTTTTACAGCGGATCGTCTGATTGGGCCAGGGTGGCTCGATAGTCCCATTTGGCACTATGCTTAGGAGGCCATGAATCAGCTGATCATCTCATCATGCGATGTACTTTCTCGATGCAGTTCTAGGCTAAGATCTTGCACTCAACAAGGCCGCGAAGGCGCTTCCTTTCGAATCTTCAAGCCTCTCAATCTTTCTCCTTCGAGATATCTTGCGTTGGCAACGATATGTGTTTTACCCGTTCAAGTCCCTGAATCACGTAGCTTGAACACACAACATACAGGTCTTAGATCACAACCATCAAACGAACAAACTTTATTACATCAGAATAATGGCCAAGATGGCCTTTACATCAAAGCATGCGCCAGCGTGGCGTTTATTACAAAAGTTAGGCACGGAGGCCTTACAACAGCGGAAGACTAAAATACAAGTTCAACTTCAGAAGACCAAAACAAGACGATTCTCACAGGCAAGCTGTAGTTAGCGCTCCTAGGTGTCGCATAATCTTCATCTTCAATCCCGTTAGTGAAGCCTTCATCCTTGTGCACCATCTCGTCAAGGAACATCTTCTTCTAGTGGCAACCTGCTCGTTGGAATGAGCAGCCCGCATGAAAGGCGGGGTGAGTACGCGAATACTCAACAAGCGAGGCTGACTATATGCAACTAAGGTTTTCAAAGGAAGTGTAAGGTTATTTTGCATAAAACCAGTTTTTCAAAAGTTTTTCCTATATTTTGAAATATGAGAAAAAAACGTGATTTAAATAAATATTTTGTTTTCAATTTCCTTTCTTTCCTTCGGCCGCAGCCGAAAATTTCCCAAGTGACTAGATCATGGTTCCCCGCCAACCTATACCCTCATCACTCACAGTTCCCCGCTGTGAGGAGAATAAACAAATCTCTTTCCAAAAACATTTTGAAATTAAATCAAAACAAACTTTACCAAAGAGGCAGCTCGCCGTCGTCCGCCCTTAACCTCGGGCAAGGCTATCATGATAGTTGTACACACTACAGAGGTTGCGTGCTTTACCCACGAGACAGGATTTCCTGGGCCAAAGGGTCTTCTTGACAAGGCATTTGGCAGTCTTCCTCCTAATTCGGTAACCCCGCTACCAACAGCACAACAGTGTGGTACCATTGGCCTCGGCTTAGTACCACACTCGACTGGCTGCGGATTGCACCATTGGCCTCAGCATAGTACAATCCAGACCATTGCCCTCAGGATAGTCCCACCGGATGGGCACCGAACTAGAATTCCAAAAGCTACTAAGCCAGGTCCTGCCCACACAGGCACTTGATGGTCGCACTGTAGTACTTAGCTCGACTACCTCAAGGAATCAGTCCTTAGCGATCGGGGTGGATCTCGCACTGGACCCTTGTCTAATACAAACACTTCAACTTCTCGACATTAAGGGTGTTTCATTTTGTGGCGAAATGCATTTTAAAGGCTGGCTAGATGTAATATTGAAGTGGTGCACCTTTTTTTCTCGAAACTGCGACTGTTCAAAGCTTCTACGTCGATTTATTCGCAGCCTCGGCTGAACTTATTGGAAGAAGTATAACAATTAGCGTGGGTCTAAACAATGACTTAATTAACTCTTGGATGAGTCCTATTCTTCGAGCATCTTCGACAGCCAAGGTTCAGGAATTTTTTAGATAGGAATTGATGAGATTTCGGCCTAATTCTCTATCGTTTGTTTGACTTATCTACTTATCTTTGTTTAAATTACAAATGGCATTTTTCTAATCTCTCTTTTTTCTATCTTGAGGCGTGTCTAAAAACTCTTTAAAAACAAGTCAAACAATTGGGACCTGGCTCTCAACTCCACCTCAAAAAGGTCTTGAAATTAGGAGATAAATCAAATAATTAATATAAGGTAGGGGGAACAGACCCTTCATCACGACCCTACGAGTTCGGACTTGATTCTCAGAAAGTGGAACTCACGGGGTAGGTACATGGCTAAGTCGGCACATGAGTGCCATTTCTTCGCCAACTTTCTGAACCATGATTATGCTTATCTTTGCACTTCCCAATCGGAGCATAATGCAAGGTTTTTGGTTGACTTGTTATTCAAGATAGGATTTTTACAGCGGATCGTCTGATTGGGCGAGGGTGGCCCGATAGTCCCATTTGGCACTGTGCTTAGGAGGCCATGAATCAGCTGATTATCTCATCATGCGATTTGCTTTCTCGATGCAGGTCTAGGCTAAGATCTTGCACTCAACAAGGCCGCGGAGGCGCTTCCTTTCGAATCTACAAGCCTCTCATTCTTTCTCCTTCAAGATATCTTGCGTTGGCAACAATAAGGAGTTGTGCGGCATCATCCTTTCTACTAGTTGGCACATTTGGTTCGAGCGGAACCAACGGATATTTACGTCCAGTCCATCCTCGGCGGATGACTTGTTCACCTTTATGATGAGTAGTTTAAGTCTCGCCTGATAGTTTGTTGTAAATCATCTATTTTAGACTAGCCACCATGGCGGGCCATTATACTGTTCTTTGTATTGTTCTGTTGTTTCCTTTTTTCTAATGGAAAGGCACCAAACAATTTTCCAAAAAAATGGCGCACCTTTTTTATCTGAATTCTTGGTTATTTTATGAACGCAACTTAAAATTTTCTACCGCGCAATTTGGCGCTATAGTTATTAGTAACCAACATTCGATACGATGGCATGTTTGGTTCAAAGAGTTTTAGAAGGAATATCGTTGGTTTGGTTTCTTTGCGAAAGATCCTAAAATCGTCTAGAGGAAGGTGAATAGACGTTACCAAAAAAGTTATACAAAATTCAAACTAAAAGCAACATATACCGAAGAATATGATCCATTACACCAGACACTTCGATGAATACTGGACTATCCGGTTAAGTGTCGGATTCACCGATAGATAATAATCGTTTACTGACAATACCCACCTGCAACTGACAGAGCAAATCAGATTTAAAGTTGAGACAATTAATACATATTTAAATTGCAAGTATATAAAAGAAATATAGCGTTCGAAAACAAAACGAAGACACAAAAATTTATTTTCCCAAAGTTCAGATCCTTGACGGGATCTTACGTTTTCGTAGAGCCATCTCGGTTGCACTTGAGCCATATTCTCTTTCAACCCTTTTCCTCTTGAGGTGACACAAAGCACACTCGACTTCACTAGTGGATTCCTTCCTTTCGGAGGCGAAATCCGACCTTCACAAACCTCCTACGGCCAACCACATGAAGATTGGTGGCTTGTCGATGACTCCTAGCCATACTGAAGTCCTCAACCTCCAAGAGTAATAGATTGGTGTAATAGATCTGGTCGAGTGCTCCGAGGATGAACAATCACAATTGAGGCACTCGATCTTACTTTTCTTCCTAGAACCAAATTAAATCATTGCAGAACTAGAGTTTGTGGAGAAGCTATGGGCACAAGAATGCTTTTAGATGTGGGAATCAACTGTCCCCGTCTCGTGGCCTGAGGTGGGGTATTTACAGAGACAGTGAAAAAGTCGTTGGAGAGGAAAACAAGGCACATAAGAGACTTTGTTTTGTGCGAATCATAGGATTTATGATATACATAGTACCAAAAATTTCTGTACAGGCATGGAACTTTCTTTATAGAAAGAGACAAACTAGCAAGCTTGTATATGCAATTTATAGGCTTATTTTAGCCTTTAGTTGTATGCCAAGATTCGAGCATAATCGACCCCAAGGATTTTTTTCCCAACGAAATTTCGGTGAAATTTTGGGAATTCCAGATTTTTTGCCGGCAACCGAAACAAAAACAAAAATTTTAAATTCAAAAGGTTTGATCAGATTTGAGACTTACACATAAAAAGAAGGCATAACTCGTTTCTTTACAAGACCCTCTTGTAGCCTAGTGGGTAGTGCCTATTGCAACAAGAACGAGGTGCATGGTTCAAGTCCTAGGTGCAACATTTTATAAAAAAAAAATCTAATTCTCTATTTTTATTCCAGTGAAATTTTGGATATTTAGTCAGCCACCAAATTTTTTTCAATACCGAAATTCAAATCCATGGTCCACCCTTTCTCGCTTCATCTTTTGAACTCCTATTAATTTTCAAGCCAAAATCAATCTAATATTTCTTTCACCCCTCTCTCCCCCTCCTCTCCACCACGGCAAAGCCATCCTCTCCTCGGGGCTGTGGTCGTCGGCGACCACCACCTCCTTGGAGTGCTACCACACTAGCACCCCATCGGCTCTAGGGTTGGCAACGGGGACATTCTCCGGCGGGAGATAGCCCCCTGCCCCCGTTCCCGGTGATCCCATTCTTCCCCGTTCCCCGTCCCCATCCCCGGCCGCGAGGACAATTTTTCCTCCTCCCCATTCGAGTTAAATGGCAACATACATCTTGTTTTGTTCGAAAAAATACGAGGAACACGTTGGCGCAAACGGTTTGTGGATTGGAGCACCCAGTCAAAAATTATGGTCACCGAAAGAAAAAATGCCCGTGGGCCCCACCCCTGCATGCGCACAGTGCCGGCAAGTGCTGCATGCGCCCGCACGCTGCTGCTCGCGCGAGGCACGAGTCCGGCTCAAAGTGTTTTCGTTATGATATGCATAGTACCAAAATTTCTGTATAGGCATGGAAACTTTCTTTATAGAAAGAGAAACTAGCAAGCTCGTATATGCAATTTATAGGTTTATTTTAGCCTTAAGTTGTATGCCAAGATTCGAGCATAGTCCACCCCAAGGATTTTTTTCCGACTAAATTTCGGTGAAATTTCGGGAATTCTGGATTTTTCGCAAGAAACCGAAACGAAAACAAAAATTTTGAATTCAAAAGGTTTGATCAGATTTGAGACTTGCACATAAAAAGAAGGCATAACTTGTTTCTTTACAAGACCCTCTTGTAGCCTAGTGGGTAGTGCCTATTGTAACAAGAACGAGGTGCATGGTTCAAGTCCCAGGTGCAACATTTAAAAAAAAAAATCAAATTCTCTATTTTTATTCCAATGAAATTTCGGATATTTCGTCAGCCACCAAAATCTTTTCAATACTGAAATTCAAAATCCATGGTCCACCCTTTCTCGCTTCGTCTTTTGAACTCCTAGTAATTTTCAAGCAAAAAACAATCTAATATTTCTTTCACGTCTCTCTCCCCCTCCTCTCCACCACGGCAAAGTCATCCTCTCCTCGGGGCTGCGGTCGTCGGCGACCACCACCTCCTTGGAGTGCGACCACACCGGCGCCCCATCGGCTCTAGGGATGGCAACGGGGACATTCTTCGATGGGGGATAGCCCCCTGCTCCCGTTCCCGGTGATCCCATTCTTCCCCGTTCCCCGTCCCCATCCCCGGCCGCGAGGACAATTTTTCCTCCTCCCCATTCAGGTATACGGGGACTGATGGGGATTTATACCCATTACTAACTCGACAACTCAGAGATCTGGAACAGATCGGTTGGTAACTTACAGATCGGAGGGCTTGAACTCGAGGAGGTTCTCCGGTGTATAGATCGAAAGACTTGAGCTTGAGGAGGCTCTCCGGTGTACAGATCGAAAGACTTGAGCTGGTCGGGGAAGGGCTGGACAGCGTGTCAGTGCTGGTGGCGCGACTGGAGAGTGGTCGGCGGACGGCGCATTGGCAGCTCGGGCACTTAGCGGACATCACGTTGGTGGCGTGGCGCTAGAAACTAGCGGTGCGCCTTGGTGGACATCTCCCATTGTCGACGCTAGCGGGAGGTGTCTCGGCCAATGACGCCTCAACGGCTCAACGCAAGTGAGGCGACAGCGCAATACGGCGGCCCAGTGAACAGCCGCGCGTCGGTGCGGTGCTCCCGATGGGAGGGTGGCATGTGGCCGGTTGGTGATGGAATGGAGGGCGGCGGCTGGTGATGGAATTGAGGGTCAGATGGTGGAGGTTAGGGTTTATCAAGGAGGAGGAAATGTGGAGGAGGAGTGAGACTGAGGACTAGGAGCGAGAATGCGGAATGCGATTGGGGAAGGGCTGGGACGGGGGTGCGGTGGGGAATGGATGGGCCACGGGCTGGTAGCTAGCTATTGTCCCTGTTGGCTGGGCCATGGGAAGGGGGCCCACATGTCATACATGTTTCGGGTCCCGTTCGGGTAACAGGGACGGGGAGTGGTAGAATGAATCCGCTCCTGCCATACGTGATGGGGAGGATTTCTGTACCAAATTCATTCCCATCGAGGGTATTTTCCCCATCCCCTAATAAGGGAATTCCCCGCCTAGGAACGGAAAATGGGGCCGTTGCCAGCCTTAATCGGCTCGGGTTGGCCCGGCTCGGTGCGACCTCTGGCATGGCTCGTTTCACACTCCTACCATTTCCTTTTCTATTTATGTGTTTTCATTTCCTTTCTTGTTCCAAACAAGCAGACACCTCACCAACTCATTTTATGTATATGTATGTATGCACATCACCTCAACACTACAGTAGTGACAAGTAGAATGCTATCAAAACCACCACCATCCCATTGGCAAACAGGAGGAAGATCAAAGCTGATCAAGATCAAGCTCCTACTATACAAACACAACGCAACACTCACGAGGAAGGCATCCAAGAACACACATGGCGACCATGGATGGATGCATGCATGCGTCGAGCGGTCACACGCACACTCACACAGTCACTCACACGGCCTCGAACTCCCTCCCGCGCGGCCGGCCGGCGGCGGCGCCGAACTCCGTCTCGAACTCCGCCGCCATCCTGTCCATGTCGTCGGCCTTCCTGCTCGCCCTCCCCCCGCCGGCGCCGGAGAAGATGGAGTGCCGCGGCTGGTGCGGCGCCGCGCACCGCTCCAGCGCGCCCTCCAGCCCGCCGCCGTAGATGTCGCCGAAGTCGGAGGAGGCGGCGCTGGTGCGCTTGCCGGAGTAGTCGAGGTCGAAGCTGGCCTTGGCCATGTCGAAGCTGAGGCTGCCCCTGGTGTTGAAGCTCAGCCTCGACTCCGACGACAGCGCCCCCAGCGAGTACTGGTACTGCCCCGACGAGTAGAGCGCGGCGGCGGCGTCGCCGGCGGCAATCCTCGCCCGGAAGTCGTTCCGGCTCGCCGGGATCGGCGAGAGGAAGACCTCGGCGAGGTTCGCCGCCACGCCGCGGTTGTGCGGGTTGGCCTTGCCCTCGTACCGGTACCGGAAGTTCTCGTAGGTGGTCTGGTTGGTGCAGATGAGGTAGGAGTGGAAGGCGGTGAGCCCGCCGACGAACCACGCCGTCACGAAGGTGTACACGATGAGGCACCCCGACACTGGCGACTCCACGGCGGCGCGCCACAGGCTGAGCTCGTACCGACGCGCCATCAGCGCCAGGTTCACCCAGCAGAAGCCGAACACGTACAGGCACAGGAACGTCGTCGACGAGATGAACAGGAAGAAGAACCTATAGTTCCTCTGCGCAAACAATTACCAAAGAGATTACATTTATATATGGGCGTGACTCCTCGAATTTTGATCGGAGAACATATCCTGTGCAATCAGGCTTACGGTGCAACCATCGTATAACCGAACTTTCAAAAATTGTTAAATATTCTAAAAATATTTGTAGATGTACTCTTCAACTTACTTTATCTCTGTGTAAAATTTTCAGTTCAAATTCATCCTATATTAAAAGTTACAATAAAGGATAAATTTCTATCAATTTTGAACTCGTAAAAGCTGTTAGTTTTTTCTTTTATAACTCTTAATATAAATAAATTTTGTTTTTAAACTTCATAAATACGTAGAGTAAACAATAAGGTACATCCATAAAGATCTTCAAAATATTTTAAAACTTTCGATAGTTCGATTGCACAGTGGTTACACCGTAAGTTTAATTGCATAGGATATGTTTCCTTTCGGTCGACGTCTTTGTATATCAGTGAATGACTAAATTTTTATATAGTTTTATGTTGTAAAAAATTATAGAATCAAGTAGATGATATTATTTAGTTGTTAGGAAAAAAAACTTACTTAAAAGGTTAACTGTACAAACGGAGACATATGTCAAAATAATTATAGTACAGTTCTATTAAAATTGATTGACACTTATTTTATTTTCAGGCGATTGTGTGGTAGACGATCCCATATATATTCCTTATAAAACTGCTGAAAGTTTGTTGAGACGACTGAACAATTTCGTTTATATATCTACCAGCCGCCACAATGGCATTGGCAGGCGGCAGCGGTGGCCGGCGGCGTAGGAGTGGTCGCCGGCGTTTAATTTTACCTTGCCGATGCACTGGCCAACCCAGGGGCAGTGGTGGTCGAAGCGCTCGACGCAGTTGTTGCAGACAGAGCAGTGGGAGCAGCGCGGCGGTCGGTAGAGGAGGCACGTGTGGCAGTACTTCACCTTCACCACCACGCCGTTCACGTACACGTCGCGCGTCGGCGGGAGCGCCATGCCGTAGGCGGTGGCGGTGGCGGTGGCGTAGCTGTAGCTGGCAGACGGGGAGGCCATGCTATCCGTCGGCGCGCCGTCGTCCGGCTCCGGCGGGCGTGCGTTTCGGGGGATGATCCCGGGGTCCCTCCCCGACGTCATCACCAGCACCACCACATCCTGCGGCGATCAAGAGATTAAACGAATGGAGAGCAATGCTTGCACCGACCGGCAATTGCCGTTGGCGATAGCGTACGACGCAGTGGGATCATCACTCACGAGGGCGCCGACGGCCACGGCTGCCGCCGGGACGAGGTTGCCGAGCGGCTTCCCGATGAGGTCTGCGAGGCGGAAGGAGACAAAGGCGACGAACAGCGCGAGCGGCGTCAAGATAAGCGACACGGTGAGCACGATGGAGCTGGCGTCCGGGCCGAACACGAGCCGCCCGCCGAGGAGGAACCTCTGCCGTCACCAACACACAGAAAAGATTACACTTTTTCGCGCCACATTTGAATTCTCCATGCAAATCTCATGCGAAGATCAAGGAGGAGTTGGCGCCAAGAATGTGAATGACGTGCTTGCGTACATTTCTTCCTCTCCAGACTTGGTAGAGGCGGTGGGTGGCGGCGGCGGAGCTAGAGGCATCGGAGACGTGGCTGCGAGGGAGAGGACTCTTGAACAGTGTCCTCCCCTTCATCTCCGGTGAGCCGGTGGTCGCCGCGCCGTGTCGTCGTCGTCGTCCTCAGGCGCCGCGCATGGGCCCCCGCCCCTCGCAGGGTGGCTAAAATTAGGGTGGGGACGAGGCGAGAGGAGAGGGGGGAGGGCGATGTGCTATCCATAGGAGGAGACATTGTGCTATCCATAGCCCGTAGGAAGGAGGGAGGAGGTATAGCGCGTTGTGGTTGCCATTGGGGTGGTAGGGGAAGAGGAATGGCCATGGCTAAAGATAGAATTAGGTGCTGTTTGGATGAGTGCCGTCGGTCGCCGTGCCAACGATTGGCGTGCCATCAAAAATTGGCGAGCGTTTGAATCAGTGCCGGCAGTTGGCGTGATTAGGCATTTCCTTCGCGATTCCTATGCGCGAGCGAGCGTTGGCGCGGGCGAGCAAATCGGCCGCCCGCGCCAACGATTGGCACGCCAACGCCACGGCGAGCCGTCTCCTGGCATGGCGCACGAGGGGAACCAACCAAACAACCCCTTAGTTCAAACATCAAAGTCAATAGTGGATAGAATTAGTTCAAACATCAAAGTCAATAGTGGAGTAAAAAAAACCAGGATTCTACATACCAGGGGCACACTAGTATTTTATAGCGCTCCATCTTATCACCCATGGAGTAATAATAGTATGATGATACCACCTCAGTTAGATACAAGAATTCTAACTCTGCTCTTTGCTTATGTGAATGAAATGAGAGATAAAGACTAGCTATTGACTACTATATTTGTAGCGGATTACAATTAAGGTGTTTATGTCCACTATTATGCATGTGTTCATATTAACTAGCAAGGTGATCCGTGCATTTATGCAGTTAAATTTGTTAAGTTAGTCATATTAGATGCAATCTATTGAATTGAACAAAAAAAAAAGATCAACACCAATAGACTCCCCGCTTGCGCGTCTCTCCCCCGACCCGAGCGCCGTCGCCGCCTTCGCTGGCCCCCTCCCTCTCCCTCTCCGGCGGCCTCGCCGGAGGGGAGAGGGGGGGGGGGACCCGAGCCCGTCCTCCCTCTCAGGTCTCCCCTTTCCTCTCTCCCTCTCCTCTCCTCTCCCGTTCTCCTCGTCTTCCCCCTTCCTCCGCCGGATCGGCCAAGGTGCTCCTCTCCTTCACGGCGGCTCGCCGGCGTGGAGGGGCCCAGAGGTGAGCTAGGCGCCGGGTTTGATATAATAGATGGCGACCATTTTTCAATTATGTCCGACTAAATGTATTCTTAAGTTCTATATGTTATAATCAAGGCCCACTAGGTTGTAATGTGGATTTTTCTTCAATTAACACGGACAACAACTCGTATGTCTTTTTTAAATCCTCAAACACACCTTCGTGATAAAAAAAATGGAACGAATAATTCGAAAACATTTTTATGCTAAAAACTTATGCAATTAAATAAAAAGATAAAAAAAGCAGATACCTCTCTATTTCCTACTACCTTCGAGTGTATCTCTCGTGTCTTCTAGTATTTTGAAATGTTACTCCCTACGCTCTCAATTTCTTTAGCCGTAGTTATTACTTATTAGGCACAATCTTTTGGATTCAACAAAAAAAAGATCAATACCACTATAATTGATGCTATTGATTTTTCTATTAAAATCAACTGAAAACATATTTTAGATATATAAGCACTACAGGAATTAGGATCAGTATCAACAGCTAAAGCCGCCGACATAGGACTATCTCGGCGGCTAACCGCCAACGCAGCTTCGACGACACAACGAGATTATGTCGGCGGCCCCGACGACAAAGCCGCATCCGGGGCATTCCCCCTGGGTTAGGGCTGTATCAACGGCATTATGGGCTGTCGAAACAAGCACACCCTAACGACACACGCGTGGTGGCAGCGCTCTAACAAGTGGGCCCATAGAAAGAACGCTGGCACGGCATGTGGCCGAACAATGTCGTCGGCTTCCGCCTATGCCGCCGACACAGGTCCATCAAGCTGGCCTTGCTAGTTTGCCTGGCTGACGTCTGTGTCGGTGGACATAGCAGTAGGCGTTGACAGAATTGCGGACATGCACAACCCATCACAAATCATTCCACGGGTTTGCACTTCCGGTACAAGTTCATTAGTAACATTGACGTGCCTAGTACAAAGCTTATACAACGTCGAGGTTTCAACGGAACTTGTACCGAAAGTGCAACGCAATGCGATACAAACTCGTGGAATGACTTGTAATGGGTTGTGCATGTCCTAAAACGTTAGATTGCAAATATGAATGCCTCAGATTGAGCCGTGCGTGGCCCGACAAGGGTCGAGGGCATGGGGTATCGGCGGTCAGTGTCGGCGTCCTACGCTTGGGCCGCCGACATAGATTCACTAGTGTCGGCGGCTATGTATGGGTCGCCGACAGAGATTCATCTATGTCGGTGGCCTGTATTCTAGTCGCCAACATAAGTCTATGTCGGCGGTTCAGTAGGGTGATTGTTACCCACACAATGTCAGTGCACAGGGGGGGTGCACGGGGAGGGGGGTCTGTGTCGTCGGCCTATCTACAAACCGTTGACACAGATTCTGTCTGCCCTTCCTGTGTAAACTCCCTGGTTGGCCCCACTTGGCAGAGACGTCCTTTTGTCTGCCATGCGGGGCCAACCTAAACTCCTTTCGTCTAGGGCGTCAAGGCGCCGTCAAGGGAAGCCACAATGTGGTCGGCTATTGTTAGGCCGACGACACAGACTATTTTGGCGGGCTCATAAATTTAAATTTTTCGGATACGCGCAGAAGTGAATGTGGGATATGTTGGCGGTCTTATTTCGGCCGATCACGCAGCGTGCCGGAAAGTAATTGCGTCGTCGGCTTCTTCGTAGGACACTGACATTTCCATGTCGTCGGGATTTTGACCGCCAACATAGATTTTCTAGCCGTCGACACTGATGTAGTTTCCTATATATAATGAAAGTTATATTCATAGATGGTACATGTTCATTTTTTTTGTCGTACAAATACTACTTTTCTTTGGTTGAATGCTAGTCATCGCCTCCAAGTCTTATTCTTTGGAATTATAATCTATGAGGAGGTTTTGATAGTAGCTGTAGATATATTCGTATGCTCATATCGAGTGTTTAATACCGCCTCTGAGTCATAGGCTCTTTAGACTTCTAACATTGGAATTGTATGTTCGTTCTGCCTTTTTTTAAAAATTAGAGTAGAATATGTTCCTTACCGCTTATTTACTTATCTTCAAAACTTCAAGAGCTTACAAAGATGGTCGTGAGAATTGGATACAAGTTGCATGACTTAGAACTAGGTAAGTTAAATTATTAAGTTGTATTTCAACACGTTTTTTAATATGTTTTTGAAAGCTGGCCCGCTTTGCTCATGTTGTTTTTAAGAGCATTTAGAGGTAGGTACATGATGAAAAAAACTAGACTTCAAAAGTATGCGTTTACTTTTCAATTGGTACCATAATCGTTAAGTCTAAACTTAAGATGAAATGAACATGCCTATTTTTTAGAGCTTTGGAACACACCTTTCAGATAAAAAGAATGTTTCACACAAAATCAAAGTGTATTAATTTATTATAAAAAACATAGATAAACAAATAAGAAGAAAATACCTCTCCGTTTCTTACTACCTCTGAGTTTCTCTCTCCAAACTTAGCAGCAAGTTTATAGTGGCTTAGACTTAGTTGGCCAGAAAATAAATTTAGTTTTCTATTATATTGTTTCTTCGGCATAAAACCACATCTAAAAGCTATTAAAACTAACATAATCAAAGTGCTTCAGCTTCGAGAAGCAAATTTGAAGAACCTCCCAAAGTTTATATTAACATTCAACTTATTTTAGCTCAATTTATTTATTCATTCGTCTCAACCACTCCAAACATGCTAATCTCCGAAGTGTTAGATTCCTATGCTCTTGATTTGTTAAGTTGTAGTTATATTAGATACAATACCACTACAATGGATATAATTATAATTGATATTTTTTTATTGAATTCAACTAAAAACATATTTAATCTAGCGGGTGAATAGTGCATTTGCATGCCTAGACTTGTTTTTAAATTCTAAATTATAAATTTTAATCTAGCAGGTTGGCTGTGTGTTGTGTCCACCTCCAACACGAATTTATTACCACAACGCCTTTAGGATTCCATACCACACGGAGAAAAAAAAAAGGATGATTGTATTGGACATGGTAGGAAAGGATTTACTTTATATGCATAAGATCTACACTATTACTATCTCCGGTCACAAAAAGAAGTCGCTGTTGACTTTTGGACACGTCTTTGACCATTCGTCTTATTAAAAAATTTAGTTCAAAAACGTAAAAATATAAATAATACTTAAAATGCATTTAATAATAAACCAAACCGGGACAAACCGGGACTAAACCGGGACTAAAGGTAGCATTTAGTCCCAGTTCGTGTTATAAACCGGTACTAAAGTTTGTCCGTGCCAGCTGGCATGTATCCGTCCCCCAAACACTACTAGAAACGAACTCTATGTGGGCGGCCAGAAAACTCAGTGTCGGCGGCCAAGAGCCGCCGACAACACAGTGTCGGCGGCCAAAGGGATGCCGCCGACATAGCTTGAGGAATTGTCGGCGGTTCTTATAAAGCCGCCGACAAAGATTGGCCCCCTCCCGCCCGTAGAATTTTACGACTTTTATCCTACAGCAGAGGCCTCAACCAATGTAAAAATCTCTTGCCACCCCCCTTGGTAGCCATCTACAGCAGACAAGGGTTCTGATTGGGGCTCACACCAACTATATAAGCTTGGCTAAGGGCCTGTCCCCGATCGTCAATAGCAGTGACATAGAGTAATTTAATCGATGGTTTAGATCTTTCTTTTTCCCTTCATTAATGTGGAATTTTCTAGTATTTTAGGATTAGTATGGTGGCTTAGCAAGGTTTCTCGCTCATTTGCGTGGTTAGATTTCTGTTAATACTTAACCTGACATGGATATTATTTTTATTATAAATTTATGTAATTTTAATTGTAGCTGATATGATGTCTTTCTCTTAATATGACATGCACTCTAATTTCTATTATTTTGTATTCTTAATTTTTATTATTTAATGTTATAATTGTAGTAGGTATGGTCTCTTTTTTTCATTTAATCCATTATAATCCGATCCACTATATTCCACAGTGCATATCTTGTTTTTTCTTGATTAACGTGAGAATTTCTTGTGTTGTTAATTAACATGGGAATTTCTATTATTTTAGGATTAATGTGGTAGCTTTGTTAATTTTATTTTGTTTTTTATATATAGTAGATAGATAGATTTTAGAGATAATGATAATTAGTCTATTGGAGAAGTATGTTCTATCTATAGATGACATGTTTATATTTATTATATTTTTATTACAGCTAGTGATTGACGTTTTTAAAAAAACCACTATAGGTAGGGGTGCACATCGGTTTATTCAGTTAATTCGTCTCGGTTAATTCAGTTTTTTGAAATTTTCGTTTTTGAAAAATGGGAATCGAATTTATCATCACAATATTGAAAACCAAACCATATAAAATCAAAATATTTCGTTATTTTGGTTTTCGGTTTTTGACTTAAATACCATCTTCAAACAACAAATTAATATATCATTTAAATATTTTTTCCATAAACTACACTATCGTATGCTCATAGTAATAAAAATAATAAACCAAATAAGATATAGGACAAGTAAACAACAAATCAAATAAAAATCAAACATACATTGTATAAAATTGTGAATCTCTTTATTGTGTGGTCACATGTTTCTATCCTAAATTCATTTCGGCTTATTTAGTTTATTCAGCTTTTTGAACCGAACCATATTAACCAAATAGCATCGAAATAAAAATCGAATTCTAACCCAAAACTTGAATTACTAAAATTTTCGGTTACGCTGCGGTTTTTCAGATTTTGGTTTTTTATGACCACCCCTAATTCTATGGGAGCAACTTAATTACAACGCCTCGGCACTCAGCACGCATGCGCCTAGGCCTAGCAATCCTAGTCGCGCTCTAATTAGCAGGCCACTTTTGCAACATCGCAGTTGCAATTGCCATTTGCGCTACCATGGAAATGGTCTTTAATCCCGGTTGGCAACTGACTACCAGGGAAATGGTCTTTAGTCCCGGTTGGCAACTGACTTTAGTTTCGGTTGCCAAACCGAGACAACTCCTAGAGATTAAAGGTAACACAGACTGGGACTAAAGGTAGCATTTAGTCCCGATTCGTATTACAAACCGGGGCTAAAGTGTGTCCGTGTTAGCTGGCATGTATTCGTCTCCCAAAGTGCTCCTATGTCTCGGTTCGTGTCACGAACCGAGGTTAATATGGGCGAAAAATCATACTTTTAGCCACTAGCCATGAAATAGGACCGATGCCACTATCGGAGGCTTCGTGACTAATCGGGACTGATGTGCTGAGATAGAAAACCTGTTCCTATTAGCGTTGGTTGTCGCCATGCATGCATGCACGCACGGGACGCTGTTGCGTGAGTGGGGAAATGGCGCTCGACTTATCGTGCTTCTCAACGCTACGTTCCGCATATCTCTTCTCTTCTCTTCTCTTCTCTTTACTCCTTTAAAGTGAGAGTTGTTCGTGTGTCGGCTCGACCCCGAGCCGTGAGCCGCTCCCACGCCGCCCGCGTGCACGCCGCGCTCGAGCCGCTCCTTCCCGCATCGCGCCCTCGCCGCCGCCGCCGTCTCCTCCTCCTACCCAGTACCCACGCTTCCCCCTCCCCGCAGCCGCCGTGTCCGCCTACCTCCCACGGCCTCCTCACCATGCCACCGCCCCCTCCCTGTCGCCGCCGCTCCTTCCCGAATCGCACCCTCGCCGCCGCCGCCGTCTCCTCCTCCTACCCAGTACCCACGCTCCCCCCTTCCCGCCGCCGCCGCGTCCGCCTACCTCCCACGGCCTCCTCACCATGCCGCCGCCCCCTCCCTGTCGCCGCCGCTCCTTCCCGCATCGCGCCCTCGCCGCCGCCGCCGTCTCCTCCTCGTGCCAACGCTGCCCCCTCCCCGCTGCCGCAGCCTCCGCCCCACCAACTGCGCAGACCTCCTCCGGCCCTCCATCTTCCATGTCCCCCACGTCTCGGACTTGGCGGTTGCTGCGAGCTAGACGGTTGTACTGCGGCTGCTCCTCCCACGTTCAGCTGCTACATATCCCCCCACACACAATTGCGTAGGTTCCTCTCCAACTTTCCCCACGCCTTGCTTCCTGCTTCTGTCCATGCCGTCCAGGGCACTCGGTATGTAGTGGTTCAAATGCATCTGAAATTTACATGTGATTTCTGATTTCTGATGTAATGAAATTTACACAGTGCCGCTCCACGCGTTGTCACCCCTTCTCTGCACTTGGTTCTGATCCCCACCTCCACGACGCCGACGATCTGCGTCAAATATTCAGGTCAGCGCCATTTCTCGATTCATTTGGCTTTGTGGTTGCAAGACTCACGGACTGGTTGGGCCTTTTGGTGAACTACGAGAGAAACCGGTCTATGATTGTTGATGCTCGCCAATTGCTTGACGGAATGACAGTTGTCGGTGTAATAAATACCGGGGTACAAAGAGTCCTGAGAAGATCCAGCGGGCCCCACGCGACAGGCAGGCGAGCAAGGCCCCAGCGCGCGGGCGAGCCCCTCAGGGCGCCGGGCGAGGGCCCCACACGTCAGGCGGGTGATCAGAAATCAACGCGCGCATCACAATTCGCAATCATACATATGCACACGACGAATCGGCAATATCATTGATTTAAACAAAGCGACACAGGCTTGCATGCATCTCCTGATCCGGACAAGGGCACCAATCACCATCGATTCATGCAGAATGAAAGGCAGCTGATCATTAAGGATCCTTCTTGTTATAACAAACCAGACAGCGACATGATAGATAACTTAGACGGCTTTGCTCGATCAAGGAGCAGAAGACACGAGACACAAGCGAATGCTATGCTAGGATAGATAGGAGACCTTGCAAAGGGAAGAGATTGGTAGACACGTACGTAGCATTAGGTCATGCATGCATGCAGATGCAGCTGTTTCCCTACATGGGAGGGAAAGAGGTGCGAGGATCAGGCCAGGCGAAGCCTGCATCCCGGTTCGAAGACTGAAGCATGTTGACGATCCCGGCGGCGCTAGGGCCGGCGATATCGCCTGCGCCGGAGAAGCCACTGTAGACGAGGGCGCCGAGGTCACCTCCGTCCCTAGCCACGTCCAGCAGCCACCCCTGCTGGATCAGGGCTCGATCCATCGCGGCGGTGCTCGCGCTCACGTTGCCATCGCCGGCATAGGGCATCACATTCACAGCCATGGGCAGGCACGAAGCGGCCGGGGTCAGCGCCGCCGGCGGCTGCGGCGGCGCAGGGAAGGCGCCCTCCTGGCCACGCAGCTTGCTGATGCGGTCCTTGACGCCCTTGAGGCGCATCTCCACCATCCAGCCGAGGCTGGCGAGCTCCTCGATGGTGAGGCCAGCGAGGCCCGGGCGGCGGCCGGCGAGGGCGTCGTGGAGGAGCAGCGTGGTCTCGCGCTCGCGGTTCTCGCGCTGCGCCTTGTGCAGCTGCTCCTGGAGCTTGGCGATGCGCTGCCGGAGGAACCCCTCCTGGTCCATCATCTTCTTGCACTGGTCCAGCTCCGGCATGGCCTTGAACCGCCGGAGCACGGCCGCCGCCTCCTCCGGCGACGGCCACACCTCCGGCTGCGCCTCGCCCTCGCCGTACACCACCACGCACGCCTTGACGTCGCACAGAGTGGCCAGCTCCTGCGCCTTCTTCATCAGGCCCTTGCGCCGCTTCCGGAACGTCGCGCGCCGGGTCGCGTCGTTGGCGATCCACACCAGGCTAACCTTCTTGCGAGCCATTGCCCGGTCTCCACCTGCAGATCTGAAGATCAAACCAAAAGGAAATGTCTGGGTTAAATTTTTTTGGTGAGTTAGGAAACGGGACGGGAAGGTGTGCTTTTATACCGGAGGATCGTCGTATTCACGAGCAGATTGCAGCATGCACAGATGCGCGGTATGGAAAGAGATTACTTGCGTTTCAGATTTGTATCAAGATATGGAATCAATCCCTGCTAGCTGGTTCATGTATTGCTGGCTAGCTATCAAATTTAAAAGCCCTCAGTTATTATCACATATTTCTTCCCAAAAAAAAGGACGCGTCCTCAAACTTGATTTCTATGTACGTAAACCCAGCAGCGGATCCACCGCCTCGGCAGAGGGGGGCAGCTGCACGGGCTCCTGAGAACGTTCAAGGGATTTAGGGGTTCATCATCAAAATAAAAATAAAAGACCAATTAGAACACAGGCGCCTACGTTTTGCATTTCGTGCAGGCGATCCTTTTTTCAGTACGATTGTAAAGAAATTTCACCGTACAGAAGTACTGAAAAAACAGTATAAAAAAAGTGAAAAAAAACTCCGTAAGTTACCAATCGAGCAAATTAGAGAGGTAGAGAAGAGTAGATCGACGGGCCATTGGCGGGTGGCGGTGAGCAGCGGCGTCGGCTGCGCAGCAGCGCCGTCGGTGGCGGAGAGCACCAGCATCGGCGGTGAGCAACGTCGTCGGCGCGCAGCAGCGGCGAGCAGCGCGCCCTCGCGAGCATCGGCGAGCAGCAGCGAGCGCGCGCCCACGCGAGCACTTGCGCTCGCGACGGAACGCAGGCGCCCGTACAGAAGCAACAGCGTAAAAATAAATTAAAAAATTAGTACCAATATTTTTTAGTTTTTGGCATGTAATATTTCTTGAAAAACATATAAAATATTCTGTCGAATTCGGATCAAATCGGAGATCACATGACAGGGGGGAATCAAAAGGAGAGAGAGTGGAGGCTGCAGTGGATCTGGGATCCAGAGGAGGAGGTGAGGCAGCTGTTACTAGAGGTGAGCGACGGTTCGATGAAGGCAAGGAGGCCCGCGAGGGTCCGACGAGAGTGATGGCCTGATTAGTCCGGTGAGGAGGCGAGGCAGCGGTGAGTAGGAGCCAACGAGGAGGCAAGGCACGACGGTGAGGCGGCACCAGGGTTGTTTATTTCGGCCGGAATTTCACGAAATTTCACGAATTTCAGTAATTTCGGTCCACAACGAAATTTTAAATCACCTCTTGAAATTTTTGCATTCAAATAATTTTATAAAACTTGGGACTGACATTTGAAAAAGAAGCCACAATATCCTTCTTTTGAGAACCTATTATAGCTTAGTGAGTAGTCCAAACTTAGGGTGCATAGTTTGAGGTCTTGTTTTGCTATTTTTCATCACTTTTTGTTTAAAATTCAAAATCTCTATTTTTATTTTGGCCGAAATTTCACGAAATCCGGTTATTTCGGTCGGCAACGATATTTTTTGTGCTGCGAAATATAAATCCCTGGGCGGCGCAACGAGGAGGCAACATGCGAGGCGGACGGAGGCGGTGGCCTGGCTGCGTCGAGTAGGAGGCGAGGGGCAGACTATAGAGGCAGACATGGGCTAGATCTTGGCAGCCTGACCTGGTGCCCGGCCCGGCAGTCTGTTGGGCCAGGTTGAGCTTGGGCCTGATGAAAACACAATTTAAGCTATGGTCAGGATAGACTTGGGCTTGATTTTGATGCCCGATTGGTTAGGCTGGGCTGGTATTCGTCTTGGTCCCGTGGGAACGGGCTTTTCCAAGCCTGGCGTGGTCCGTCATGTAGCAACCATTAAGTTATTCTTATTTCGAATTCGTCTACAGAATAACCATTGTGGCTACGAATTGTAACCAATTAACTATCATTGACTAACTATTAATTCGCTAGTCTGCATGCAGCCCACCTTTTACAGGAAGGAAATAACCTGAATGTGTGGGTGCATTAACTGAACATGCAAAGATTTTGAATCCTTCTTTTGATGTAATTTTTTATTCAAAAAATCATATTGACAAATGGTTTTCGCCGATGTGTTATTTACGCTTTTTCAAATGAAACAAGACCAAACTTGATTAAAAAAAATATATGCATTTTTTGTATATTTTGAATTATTTGATTTCAACTAACATTAAAATGCAATATAACTATTTCGTCCATCATTTCAACCGGCTCGTCTGTCATGTAACCATGTTTTAAAATTTTTGATTTCGCTAAAATTTCATGTAACCATCTTTCCAACCATGCTCTATTATTAACCATTTTCATTTATAAATTAACTAAAAATGTTTATCATTTAACCAATTATCAATGCTTTTTAACTATTTCTCGTCCATGTTGTAACAATCAAACACCGTCATTATAACCAATAATTTAATAAACATATGTCATTTAACTATTAAAGATAACTGGGATACATCTTTTTCCCATATTTAACCATCACAATTACAAAAAAATGTATTACATTCATCCAATCAAAAAGTCAAAAAATAACTACACTTAAATGAAAGAACAACCAAATGGTCATGGTAGCTAACCATTTTCAGAAAACATGTTGCAAGGCAAAGGACATGGCCGAAGCGGATGGCGGTGCGGCGCTGGCGGCACTCAGGGCGTCCCGACGTCGGTGTCGGAGACGGCCACGGCGACGCGGCGTCGTACGCAGCCAGCGGCGTGGCGTCATTGGTGGCTGGGGTGCCCACGGTGGCATCGGCCGGAGGCGGGGCGTGCGCGGGCGTCGGCGGTGTGGAGCCGGTCGACGCGCGCGGGGACGAGACCACCGGCGATGGCCGGGAGGGGCGTGCACTGGCGTCGGGGCGCCGGACGCAAGGCAGGGATGAGGCCACCAGCGTCAGAGGGGCCGGTCGCCGGATGGAGAGGACGGGATCGTGCACCGGCATCGGTTGCCCACCGGATGTGGATTTGAAAATTGGGGATGGAGAGGGAAAACGAGGGGTGGGTGGGTGGATAGTTATACCAAAGGGCCGGATTTTGCGGGCATTAATTAGTTTCTAAATTTTTTATTTAATCAAATCGATCGAGTAGAACCGTCGAGTGGGATGGATCGTCTGATTTGGTGGCTGGTTCAGGTGTAGCTTAGCCTATACTACTCTATATAGTAGTATTGTGTGTGTATATGGTCCCGCTATACTACACCGGGGTGTAGCTACACCGTCGAAAATAACTGTAAAATACACCACATGTAACTATAATTCTTACAAGAATTAACTATCAATCGTTACAGCAAAAAAAGGTAACGATCGATGGTTAATTCTTGTAAGAATTATTGTTACATGTGGTGTATTTTATAGTCATTTACGGCGGTTGGTGTAGTGAGTGTGTGTGTAGGGTAGCACTAAAATACTCTTAGAAGTATTTTAACTAGGTACTACTATGTTTAGATTATGACAAGTGTCCTTTTTCATCTTCCATGCAACTAACTTTGATAGCCTTATTTACTTCTGTCGGGGATAAAATCACGGTCCATTGCCATGGCCCACTCCCTGACGGCCTAATCGAACAGCCTCCTTGGGCCTGGCTCCCTAGACGGATCTATCAGGCCCATGTGCATCCTGCCGAACAGCTTCCTGGTTGGCACAGTGCGTGGTGACCTAAGCTTCGTGTTCGAGTCCGACTCGAACAAGAGTTCTGCACGACTACGTGAAGACCCGGACGTAGGTTTCCCGGGTTGGAGCGGACGTCGTGATCCCCAAGAATTGGAGTATAATTTATCTACCTCGGGATGTATTTGGCATGTATACGAGTTCGTTACGACCTCGTGGTTAGCCCGGCCCGATTGTCCCTCGGTAGGTCGGTTGTTCAACACTATATAAACCGAGCCCCTACGGCGTGTAGAGGGCACGACCTGAGCGCAAGATAGAATACTACCTCTTGTACACCCATAATCTCATCGAGACCTGTTCGTCTCGTCGAGCTCTCTCTTTGTAATCCCTTTTCATATAAAGAAGCACTGGACGTAGGGTTATTATCTCCTCGGAGAGGCCTGAACCAGGATAAAAACCTTGTATCTCTCTATTGCTCGTTGATTGCTGTTTGCCTTTCTCAAGAACCTTAGTTAACTTGGGACCGATATCCCAACCGTCGACAACTTCCGTTTTTTTCATCGTAATTTTTTTTCCAGAAATCTCGGATTGACGAATCGTTTTCACTATTATGTTCCTAACATTTTTTCGACTAGTGTTGGCTTTACTATAAATCTAACAACACTTTACTATTTCTTGTGCAATACTTTACTATAACGTGTTACATGAACAGTACTGTATAGGCGAAACACTATGCACAGAGAAATAGTAAAGCTTGTTCATGATTATAGTAAAACAAAATTTTAAAAAGTGAGACCGGTCTAGTTTTATTCGAAAAAATATAACGAATACAAAAGTAAAAACGGTTTATCAATCGGATATTTCAATTAAAAAATATAGCGAAAAAACTAAATTAAATTGCTCGCGTCATTCCCCAGCACATGGGCTGTGGATACCAGATTTGGTCCGTCTTTACTTTTTTTTTGTGTAATTTTGCTATAATCGGTACGCACATTTACTATGATATGTCTACCAAAGTTCTTGTGCGTAGAAGAGGTGGAGCAGGTGGGTAAGGACAGGTGGCAGGCTTTAAACGTGGGAGTATTTTAGTTAAAATACTCCTGGGAGTATTCTAGAGAGAGAGAGAGTTGGGCTGGCATCAATCTCAATTGACAAGGACTCCCGTCCGTCGCTCTTTGGGCCGCCTGATCTAGAGCAGACAACCGTCGGATCCCAATCGCCCAACCGGCGAATCGGCTCGTCTCCCTCTCGCTGGGTCTCTCCCCAACTCGTCCTCTCGCTCTTTCCTCCCAAATCGTGAAACCCTAGCCTCTCCCCTCCCGTCCCCTCCCGTCCTCTCAAGTCATCGCCGCCGCTATGGACTGTGATGGAGGCTGCATCCATCCAAGTATCCAGCGCCCTCCTCCTCCTCGGCTGGTTCCTAGCCGCCGCATCGACCTCGTCACACGTTGCCACCGGGGATCTCGTCGTCCCCAAGCTCTCCCTCTCCTCACCAGATTTGACGTGCTCGTCGTCCCCAAGCCACCGACGCCATGGACGGACCTGGAGGCTGCATCCATGCAGCGTCCTCCTCCTCTACTGGTTCCGAGGCACTGCAGCGACCTCGTCGTGCGTCGCTGTTGTTAATCCAAAGATCAACACATGCGAACTTGTGGAACACGAACAAGAAATACACCAAAAACAAAACACACTTGTATATATTATTGCACTTCGCTCAACGAGAATACAAGAAATACACACTTGGAGATGCCACAAACTCAAGATTACAACGGACTTAAGTTAGCACCGTTCTATGGTTCCCAGCTACTTTCTTCCGCAGCCTCTCTACCGCTCTCCTCACCGAGCTACCAAGTACATGAATATATAGACCAAACATACATACGCATGCTGCGCAGAATGGACGTGCTCCTTTCCTGGTGGCCACGACGTGCGCCCACGTTCCATGTTCCTCCGGCCACAACTTTCGTGCGCTACACCGCCTGCTCTCACAATCTACTTCTAGGCATGCACGACTCAGCCAGCTCGCTTGCTTCTTCCTGGAAAAACACTGCCACTTATGCATGCATGCAACAACTAACTAGCTTCCCACGCACGCGACGAACTGTTGGCTTTGGTCACTAATTAACTACTAATGATAATCACCCGGCTATAGCCATTAACTAAATACAGGATGCACCTAGAACTAGATAACCATGTCATGCACTACTAAAATACGTGCATGTATACTCACTGGTGCATGCTAACTAATCAAACTACATGCTCACCATTTTATTATGCAACAAGATTATAGCTAACAGCCACCACCTTGGAGCTAGCCATCCCCAAGCTATGGCGCCCCTCCTCTCGTGTCGTCCTCTTCAACATCGTTGCCCTTAAAGCCGTGCACGACTCCTCTTCTTCACTGTTTCATGCTGCTTCAGTCCACTGCATCGTCCTGCCACGTAGTGGATGGAAGTGAGGAAGATGAAGTTGAGGATTGTACAGAGTGGTCGAACTCCTGTAGCTGGATTGTTTCAGTTTGCATTTGTAATTGAACAATGGAATGTACATGTTTACAGCTGAAAACATGTCTCAGCTGAAAAGGAGTTCTTTTTGCATCTGAATGTACACATTTGCAGCTAAAAAGCTAGTTGTGAACATACATGGTTGTAATTAAGTGTACAGGTGTATTGCTCTCAAGCCTAGTCTTATATATCTCTTCAGAATAAGTCCCTATGAGATGATGTTGCAATTTTCTTGAACCGGTAGATCCAAGAGATTACCACCCTCAGTGATATCTTATCCTTGTTTGGTAAAGCTTCAGGGCTAAGGGTCAACATTGACAAAGGTGAGGTCTATCCGATCAGGTGCTCTAACATTGATCTTCAGAGTGTGCTTACTCCTTTTCCTATGCAGCTCAAGTTTTTTCCTTGCAAATACCTAGGCCTGCCTCTACAACCAACAAAGTTCATAAAGTCGGATTACCAGCCACTCCTTCAAAAGATCAGAGAACGGCTTGCTGGGTGGAAGAACCCTCTGCTCTCCAAAGCTGGCAGGCTTGTTCTCGTCAACTCTGTCCTAACTTCTTTGGCAATGTTCCATCTCACGGTGTTTGATCTCAGCAAGTGGGTTATCAAACAAATTGACAAAATCCGTAGAAGATTCCTATGGAAGGGGGCGGTCATGCTTGTAAAGGAGTTTCCCTAGTTTGCAGGCCGAAGCAATTAGGTGGACTGGGGATAAAAGATTTAAATGTTTTTGGCTCCGCTCTAAAGCAACGTTGGCTCTGGCACTCTTGGGTTTCAAGCCAAAAACCGTGGATTGGATTCGATACCCCTTGCAACGTGGTGGATATCGTGGTCTTCGCTGCAAGCTCTAAAATTCTTCTTGGTAACAGTCTCACTGCTCATTTTTTGGACTGATAGTTGGCTTGATGGGCAAGCGCCACAGAACTTAGCACCCTTGTGCTTTCTAAAGGCGAAAAATAAGTCGATCACTGTAAGGGAGGCTATGTATCAAAATTCCTGGATTACCGATCTCTGGAACATTAGCACATCCGCTGAGCTTCGCCAATATGCGTTGTTGTGGGGGAGAGTAAATGGAGCGTCCCTCTCTCTCTCATGGATGATAGCTTAATTTGGAGATGGACCACTAATGGCAAGTATACTACCAAATCGGCATACCAAATGCAGTTCATAGGTGCTACACAGCACAAATTCTCTGATACAATTTGGAAGGCCAAAATTTAGTCTAGATGCAAATTCTTCTTATGGACTGCGGTTCAGGCCAAAATTCTCACTGCTGATTGTCTCCGTGCCAGAGGTTGGCCCAACTCGGTGATGTGCCCTCTTTGCGGACAGTTAGAGGAATTGGCTAAGCATCTCCTTGCTCATTGCCCTTTCACTAAATTTATTTGGCACGAAATTTCACAGGAGTTGGCAGGTCTTGGTCTAAGGACGGCGAGCACGCAGGAAGACTTCGGAGAATGGTGGCTAGCAGTTAGATCAGGAGTTCCTAGATTGCAACAAAGGCAATTCGATGGAATCGTCGCATACACCGTCTGGAATGTGTGGAAAGAGCGGAATGCGCAGATTTTCGACCTTACCTACTCCCCAGTTGACCAGGTTCTAAACGGCATTAAGCACGACATTGCTAACTGGATTTGCACCTTTCAATTTGATGATCATGGCTAGACTCAATTTTCAGAACTTTTCTCCAAGGCTGCATTGAGAAAATTTTCAGCACAAGAGAAGCAGATCATTTGAACCTTCTGTCATCTAACCGCTTCTCCTCCAGAAGCAGGCTGTTGTGGCACTTCTTCTAGTTGTGCGGCTTTGTGCCGTATTTAGTTCTTGTTTCTCTAAAGTGTGTGGTATTCTTGTATGGCATTTCTTGGAAGTTTTTGTTCTCTATCAATAAAGCTTAGGCAGCGCTCCTGCCAGTCCTTCAAAAAAAAAGAAATTGGACTTGTACATTGCAATGAATCTCTACATGTGTTCTCTTTTGTCCAGTGAAGTGTATTTTCTATTGATCTCTACAGAATTTTCTAAAAAGTTTATTATATGTGTTTGGTTTAAGCCTGTCTAGAGTATTCAATTGTAGGTTTAGTGCAGTATTTCTGCTCATGTATGACCTTTAACTCAAATTTGATCAAATATTCAGTTTTCTGTATGCGCATGATCTAGACATGCTTCCTTTAGCAGATAACTTCTCAAAGATACTCCATTTGGACAGAAACAAAAATCTCATTCATAATAAAGGTATATTCTGGAAATGGTGCCAAGTACATAATTTTGTTCTTATAGAAAAGTAGATTGAAATTGTGCCAAGTACAACCTGAAGTGTATTTTAATCACAAATAAGCAAAGAGGGCATAGCTTAAGAATTTGTGCGAAATAGCCAACACATAATTTTTAGAAAAAGCACAAAACATGCCACACAGACTACAAACAAAAATTGGGTGATCTTCTTGCTGGCATTGTATCCTGATAGCAGGTCATGAGCCTGGGGCAGAGGGGGTCGCTCCTTGGCAATTGAAGGATCAGCACACAGAAGGCATGGAGCATGGAGCATCGGGGCCATCTCGAATGGGGGCTCCCTGGAGGCAGCAGCAACAACTAATTGTTTCCCAGCTTTCTTTTGGTGACGCCAGAGAAGAAGGTCAAGATAATGCACGGCTTGGGAACGACGGACGAGGGGGGAACGGATGGCTGCGCTCGACGAGGTCACGACGGCGCAGCTTCGGGATGAAGTCGCGGAGGAGGTGGTCACGATCGCTCTTGGAGGCGCACCGGCTACCTCCAGGTCAAACGCGCCGGTGAAGTAGGGACGACGGCAAAGTAGGGACAACACAGCTTGGGGATGAGGAGGGCGGCGCCGGCAGGGAGGCGATCGAGCGCGGGGCTAGACCATGACGGCAACGGCGGCTGGTGTGGATAGGGATTCTAGGGTTTCACCATTAGAGCGAGAGGACAGAGGAGTCGGGTCGGGGCTGGCTACGATGGGGAACGAAGAGGGAGAGAGTGAACGGGCGGGTTCGACCAATTCTCCCAGGCACGCACGTGCGAGGGCAAGTGGTATCGGACGGCCGCCAACTCAAGATCCAACAGCTGTGGGCGCGACTGACGGATAGGCATGTCAGTTGCGACTGATCCCAGCCCAACTCTCTCTCTCTCTCTCTTGGAGCACAGACTTCATGTTGTACCAAATATTTTATGACATAGGAAAACAAAAAGAAACTTTATGAAGCCATATATTGACTGACTAAGGAGTGAGATCGAGGAGGGAGGAAGCTCAGCCGTTCAGGTTTGGAGACAAGGTCGACGTTAAACAGTCGCGTTGCCCGTTTCACTGGGGTAGGCTACATTTTCTATTAAAAAGGAAAAAATGGCTGCTGGACAGCTTGCCATAGGATGCGTCTGCACGGCCAATGATTCTCCAATAAATTGAATTGACTCTCATATATTTTTTTTGGTTCTCCTTGACAAGTGAAAGATGTGTATGTGTATGGTAAGGCCCCTTGACAACCACATCAGGCACCAATGATGTAAACGACTAGGAGAAAAAATGGGAGAAGAAAGAAAGGAAAGAGACAAGTGTGATGAATCAGTCGTGGGTCATCAAAGAAAGTTAGCTGGAGGAATGGCAGGCCCATGCAATTCTTGTTGTTCAATTTTGTCAGGAGTTCACTGCACACAAGGAACCTATTAGTTTGGGAGCAAGTGGAGCATGAGTGATTTTATTATCTAGCTATGGGATGCTTTCTCCGTAGTGCCAATCTTAATTTTCAGAACCTTAAAAGCTAACAACAAATACAACCTCTTGTATGTTTCAACTAGCTTTTCTAAGGTACTGTTCTTTTGGGCTGATCTGGACAGCTGAACGGCTAAAATGAATGAACTTCAATAGCTTCTCGAGTTAGTCTCGAGATTTAGATACATTTCGTTTGGCTTGCTTTTAAAACGTTAGTACCCACCTTCAAAATAGCGAAAAACGAACTCAAAATACTCAAATCATATGTTTTTTCAAAATATAGATAAGTTGTTAAACTATTAAGCTGAAAATAACATGGTCTAAAACAATTTTGACGTCTTTTCAAAATAGCATGTTTTACTTACCTTTACTATTGAAATTTACATATCCTAACAAAATAAAACAACAAATGTGGAGTCTCAATTCTTTCAACTGCAAAAAAAATTGCATAATGAAATTATAAAACATTAAAAGAAGGGTTAAAAGCATACATGCCACTAAAGAGTCTTCTTTGAACAGAAATGCCACCGCAGAGATCGAAATATCTGAGACGCCATTATAAAGTCTGGATTGGTGCATACATGCCATTTTAGACGATATACGGGAATTTCTAGAGAAATATTGGAACAAATACGAAGCAAAATAGTACTGACGTGTGGGACCCACATGTCAGCATCTCCACTCCATCTTCTTCCTCCTCCCAGCTCTCTCACTCTCTCTCTCTCCTCTCTTTTCCCCCGTCTCTCTCCCCAAGCGGCGGCGGGCGGCGGCCAATGACGGCAAGGGGCGGCGGCCGGCAACGGTGAGGAACGGCGGCCAGCGAGAGGTAGCGGGGGTTGGCCGTCTCTCCTCTCTCTCCCCCCGTCTCTCTCCTATTCCCCCATCTCTCTCCCCGAGCTCCCCAAGCGGCGGCAACGCGGCTCCCCCGACCTCCACCTGCATCAACTCCGGCGAGGGCCAGGCCCAGCGAGCTACGCCGCGGCTCTTCCGTCCTCATCCCGCCTCGGCTTCGGCGCAGGGCGGTGTCTGGCGCGGCGGCGGGCGCTTCCTCCTCCGGCGCGGGACGACGGCGCGGCGCCTCGTATAACTTCGTATAATGTATGCTATACGAAGTTATTACGAACTAGCTTTTCTAAGGTACTGTTCTTTTGGGCTGATCTGGACAGCTGAACGGCTAAAATGAATGAACTTCAATAGCTTCTCGAGTTAGTCTCGAGATTTAGATACATTTCGTTTGGCTTGCTTTTAAAACGTTAGTACCCACCTTCAAAATAGCGAAAAACGAACTCAAAATACTCAAATCATATGTTTTTTCAAAATATAGATAAGTTGTTAAACTATTAAGCTGAAAATAACATGGTCTAAAACAATTTTGACGTCTTTTCAAAATAGCATGTTTTACTTACCTTTACTATTGAAATTTACATATCCTAACAAAATAAAACAACAAATGTGGAGTCTCAATTCTTTCAACTGCAAAAAAAATTGCATAATGAAATTATAAAACATTAAAAGAAGGGTTAAAAGCAATGAAAATGTCTCATTGATCTGCCTCATGGTAACATTTTGTACATTTCAGAGATGAAAATGTCTCCACATATGCTCTATTTTCAGGTTTGAAAGTGAGCAGTTTCAACGCAGCAATTCATACGTGTCAGCAATTCAAGTGCAAATATAACCTAAACATTACATGGTCAAGTGCAAATATACTGAAAACAAGTGCTGTACACAAACACAAGGTGTTCAAATACATAACAGGACAGAAATTTCTTAAAAGTACAGCACCATCACAAGGTGTTGAAATACATAACAGGACAGCTGCATGAGGTGTTCAAATTACATGGTCATCTCATGGTAGAAAATTACAATGTATCCATTCTATGAAAATTACAAGGTCATCTCATCTCTGAAAATTACATGATCATCTGCAGCTCTCAAACAGAGTTGGACACCATTTGCTAACAAACTGCACAGCAAGCCAATTTTTCAAAACATGGTCATCTCATCTCTGACAATTACATGGTCATCTGTAGCTCTCAAATAATGTTGGACAAGTACATAATTTTGAAACTGTGCCAAGTACAACCTGAAGTGTATTTTAATCACAAATGAGCAAAGAGGGCATAGCTTAAGAATTTATGCCAAATAGCTTAAGAAGTATAATCATCTCAAATTGAACATTCATACAAAGTACATACATGCCAACACAGAATATTCAGAAAAAGCACAAACATGCCAACACAGACTACAAAACAAAAATTGGGGGATCTTCTTGCTGGCACTGTATCCGGATTGGGGGCAGAGGGGGTCACTCCTTGCCAATTGAAGGATCAGCACACAGAAGGCATGGAGAATGGAGCATCGGGGGCATCTCTTCACTTTGGAATGGGGGCTCCCTAGAGGTAGCAGTAGCAGCTAAAGTTTCCCAGCTCCTTCTGGTGACGCCGGAGAAGAAGGTCGAGATAGTGCACGACATGGGGACGACGGCCAAGGGGGGAGTAGATGGCTGCGTCTGACGAGGTCGCGACGGCTTGGGGACGACGGCGCAGCTTCGGGACGAAGTCGCGGAAGTGGTCGCGCTCGCTCTTGGTGGTGCACCGGCTAGCTCCAGGTCCGACGTGCCGGTGAAGTAGAGGGACGACGGCAAAGTAGGGACAACACAGGTTGGGGATGAGGAGGGCTGCGCCGGTAGGGATGCGGTCGGCGTGCAGGGCTAGACCATGGCGACAGCGGTGGCTGTTATCGATGGGTATTTTAGGGTTTCACCATTTGAGCGAGAGGACAGAGGAGTTGGGTCGGGGCTGGCTGTGATGGGGAACGAAGAGGGAGAGAGCGAACCGGGCCAGTTCGACCGATTCTCCCAGGCACGCGAGGGCAAGTGGGATCAGACGGCCGCCAAATCAAGATCCAACGGCTGTGGGTGCGACTGACGGATAGGCATGTTAGTTGTGACTAACGGAAAACAGAATGGGACTCCATGGAGTCAGTGCTCCATTCCTTTTTGCTGTTGGATTTCATCAAGATTCGTGCACACATAGTAAATACATTTAAAACACGGACTCCATGGAGTCCCAAATATTTTTATTACACACACACACACAGAATGTCACTTTATGGAGTCAGTGCTCCATGCTTTGTTGTTGTTGAGTTCATTCAAGATTCGTGTTTATCAAGTAGATACATGTACAATAATGTTGTCATTTGCCATACAAAGGTGTGAATGCAATATCTGTACAATTAATTATTTCCAAATCTGGTACGGAGCACATACTTTATATAGTACCAAATATTTTACTACATAGAAAAATAGAATGGAACTCCATGAAGTCATATATTGACTGACTGGGGAGGATTGTAAATTTTTCTTTTTGCTTTTGTTTTGTTTTAGGAGAGGATTCTAAATTTTTCTTAGATGTTTTCCTTTTTAATAGAAAAAAATGGCTGCTGGACAGCTTGCCACAGGATGCCTCTGCACGGCCAATGGTTCTCCAATACATAGAATTGACTCTCATATTTTTTTTTTTGGTTCTTCTTGACAAATGCAAGATGTGTAAGTGTATGGTAAGCCCCCTGACAACCACATCAGGCACCAATGATGTAAACGACTACTCCACAGTCCATACAAGTGGAACAAGGAAAAAAAATGGGAGAAGAAAGAGAGGAAAGAGACAAGTGTGATGAATCAGTCGTGGGTCATCAAAGAAAGTTAGCTGGAGGAATGGCAGGCCCATGCAATTCTTGTTGTTCAATTTTGTCAGGAGTTCACTGCACACAAGGAACCTATTAGTTTGGGAGCAAGTGGAGCATGAGTGATTTTATTATCTAGCTATGGGATGCTTTCTCCGTAGTGCCAATCTTAATTTTCAGAACCTTAAAGCTAACAAGTAATACAACGTTTTGTATGTTTCAGCTAGCTTTTCTAAGGTACTGTTTTTTTTGGCTGATCTGAACAGCTGAACGGCTGAAATGAATGAACTTCGATAGCTTTTCGAGTTAGTCTTGAGATTTATATCCATTTCGTTTGACTTGCTTTTAAAACGTTAGTACCCACCTTCAAAACAACGAAAAACGAACTCAAAATACTCAAATCATATGTTTTTTCAAAATATAGATAAGTTGTTAAACTATTAAGCTGAAAATAACATGGTCTAAAACAATTTTGACGTCTTTTCAAAATAGCATGTTTTACTTACCTTTACTATTGAAATTTACATATCCTAACAAAAAAAAAACAAATGTGGAATCTCAATTCTTTCAAGTGCCAAAAAAATTGCATAAGGAAATTATAAAACATTAAAAAAAAAGGGTCAAATTATGGGCAGCCAATAACGCATGAACAGTAGATGCGCTATTTCGCCAGAAATGACCGAGCTCCAGTGATGCCCGATCCAACAACCATCGTATCTGCAATCAATTGCTGGCTGCTGCAGATCAGAGTCAAATCCTGAACACCCCAGATCCAGCAGCCTCGCCACCGCGCGCAGATTTCTTCTTGACGCCATGCTCAGCTAGTGAGCTCTGATCTTCCAAGAAAGGGGGCGTCTTGTCCAAGAATCCGGCCATGTCGGCCGCCGGCGCCGGGCCAGGCCGGCGCGTCACCGTCAGCTCCGTCTCCTGCCGCGGGGTCAAGTCCTTCGTCCCCTTCCAGAGGCCGCCGCTCTACGCGACCGTGTCTCTCGCCGGCCGCCGGGAGAAGACGCTCGCCGATGCCGCCGGCGGGGAGAACCCGGACTGGGACGGCGCCGAGTTCGCGTTCGACCTCGACTGCGACGGCGAAGGCGACGGCCTGCTGCGGTTCGAGGTGAAGGCACAGGTACCACTTCTTGGCAACAAGCTCGTCGGCACGGCCTGCATGCCGGTAGCCGACCTCGGCGGCGGCGGCGATGGCGCAGCGCCGCGGTTTGTGAGCTACCAGGTGTGCGCCCCCGACGGCAAGCCCAACGGCACGCTCAGCTTCGCCTACGCCATCACGGGCGGCGGCCCTTATCAGCAGCCGCAGATCTACCCGGCGACAAACGGCGCTCGGCCGGAGCAAGGCCCGAGCTCGTGTTGCCAGTCTCCGCCGCCGCCGCCAACAACAACTGCGGCGTATCCAGCTCCGGCGACGCCGAGCTTCTCGCCTCCAGCCTCGGCAACGCTGTACCCGACGCTACATGACCTGCTACGACCGAACAACTATTCATCGCCGCCGCCGCCGCCGCCGCCGCCGCATGTGATGGGCTCGCAGTATCCGCCGCCAAGTTTCGCACCAAACAGCACCTACCCGCCGCCGCCGGCGGTGGCGCTGGCCACCGCATATCCTCCACCACCGGCGGTGGCGGTGGCGCTAACCACCGCATATCCTCCACCACCGGCGACGTGCACAGCCTGCCCGCCGCCGCCTCCGGCGCAGTACATCAGCAGCTACCCGCCACCACCACCGCCAAGCAACTACCCCCCGCCGCCATCGCCCATGAACCCAGAGCTCCCGGCGTCCAATTTCCCCGCTCCGACCACCAGCTATCCGCCGCCGGCGCAGCCAGAGCCACGGCAAGAGTACCCAATACTGCCAAGATCAGTGGACCGCGGGTCGCCGTACGTGGCGCCGCCGAGCGCTCCGCCGTCGGTCACCTACCCGGCGCTGGCACTGACGCCGCCGCCGCCGCCTTCTGGTGGCGCCTATTACCTTCCGCCGGGGACATGGCATCCCGGAGAAACGGCGAGATCGTCGTCCTACTACCCGCCGCCTGGGACTCGCTACTCGTAGGAGGATGAGGATTTCTGCAAGTTGCAACCTGCATCGCAATTCGCCTGTAGAGAACATGGAAGCATGAGTCGAGCTAACTGTAATCACGACGACGATGCCGAGAGCCACCGTGTTTGAATCATTGCCATGACACATGGGCATATTGCAAGATTATGAATAATTTGTGATGGATTGTGAATGCTTAATTTGTTTTTGGGTTTAGTACAAATCGATTTCGTTTAGATCAGTAAAAGAGTAAATTTCAGAAAATCCCATGTTTAGGGACCAATCTAACACATAACCACATGATTTATATTTTTATCACATAACCACATGTCTTCAGTCCAAATTAATGCAAAGCCACAGGTTTAGAGCTGCTAGTGGCACATCGGCCTTATGACATAGCAAAAGAGTTCCATGTCAGTTAGTCGGGCAGTTGTCGTTTTAGAGGGAATTTAGGGTGTGCCCCAAGTTGATCCCGCAAGCCTCCTCGTCGTTCTCACGCGCCGCCATGCGTGCCTCCTAGCCGACGCCCCGGCTTCCTCTAGCAAGCGATGGCGACCCTAGAGACCACGATTATGGAGGCGAAATGTTCTCGAGCAAAGACAATTATGCAATCAACCAAGCAATAGCAGAGGAAGTCGGTTCGATGAGCATCAAGACCAGTGAGATGATAGGAACGGGCATCCGTAGTAGGTAAAGATCATCAAATTTCTTGAGAGATTTATGAATTTGAATCCTAAGCATCATCTTGTTTTATGATTTCTAAGTACACTAGGACTGCATGGCGGCCCACCCTTCTGGTCATCGGTGCCATGGGGCTTCGTCCTTTATAGCCGGTGGTCATGAGAGCAACTGGGTGAAGACAAAGCGTCGGACAAAGAGAGGACGAGCGTTGGCAGCACGCGAAAAGACGAGGAGTGCATGATAACAGCAGTAGCCCCTAGTACTCGTATCTTCATCTAGTAGCTGGGCCCAACTGACGTGGAGCTCTTTTGCCGTGTCATTTAAGGCTAATGTGTCGCTAGCAGCTTTAAACCTGTGGTGTTGTGTTAATTTGGATTGGAGACATGTGGTTACGTGATAAAAAATATAAAACCTATGTTTATGTGTTACATTGGCCCCCTAAACATGTGGTTTTCTGAAATTTTCTCTTAGTAAAATTATTTTCTCGCCATGGATCCTACGGATGTTCATTTGTTTTCCACAATGAGATAGCAAATTAACCAACAAGGGATGATACAAAATCAAATATTTAAAAATACACCTGCATAGATGAATGACCGAGATTCCCTCTAGAGAGGATGAATAGATGTTATAAAAATTTCAACCTAAATTTTATGCGGAAGCTTCTGACCTTGGATAGTCCGGTCCCAAAAACCAAATAGTCAATGATTACATGAGTATCATATGAAAAATGTCGGACAGTCCGACCTGCAGCGTTAGGGTTGAATTTAGAGCACTTCTCACAAATCCAAAGTACTACCTGCACCAAAATAATTCCACAACAAAGATAGATGCAATAGCATTCGAATGTGCTACTCAATTGCACACAAGCTCGACAAACAAGTAGATGAGCAAGAGGGGAGGGGAAACCAAAAGGCGAAGAAGAGAGATGTCGATGTTTGTTTCCCGAAGTTCAAATCCTTAATGGGATCCTATGTCTCTGTTGAGGCGGATCGATCATACTTGAGCTGGGGCCCTTTTCAATCCTTTGCCTCACCGAGGTCGCACCAAGATCCCTCAGTTTCACTCCATGATTACTTCCGGAATCGGCCATCACAAACTTTTCACGGCTCACCACACAAAGCTTCGGTGGCTCATAGACGATGCCTAGCCATGTAGGAGTCCTCAACCTCAATGAGTAACAAATCCAACAAAAAACAAGTTTCAAGATGAATCGAGTGCTCGAAGGATAAAGCTAACTTACGGGGCACTCGATATTACTTCTCAACCACACCTAAAGATTAGAGGAAGAAGATTTGGGTGGGAAGAAGAGTTAAAGATCAAGAGGATGCTAGGAGAGTGTATTGATGAGAGTGAATTGTTTAACCCTAGCTGGTTGGTGGGAAGAAAAGTGAATATGGTGCTACCAGAGCTAGCCGTTGGGTAGTTCGATGTAAAACATTGGATAGTCCGGTGCAAAATATCCCAACATATAGAGAGCTTGAAACAACCGAATATCAGATATTCCAATCTAGGTGATACCGGATACTCTTATGCAAACCACCGAATACTCCGGTGTGAACAAAATAAAATGAGGGAACACGACAGAGAGCATCGAATTTGAAATTTTCGGGCATTCCGATCTCGCAGTCATTAGATTCTTCGGTACTTAAACCAGATACTCTATTGCTTTTTTGAAAAATCATACGGGGAGCTTTTTTTTTTTTTGAAATATCGGAAAGTCTAATGTGTCTCCTACCAGATACTCCGGTAATTGGCAACATATAATTTGACCACTTACGGTGCAAATCCTTAGGTTTTGATGATGTGATGGGATTAATGTCTCCCTCATAAGCTAAGATTCATTTAGTGAGCTCTTGAGACATCTAAAAATTGTTTTTCGTTGCATCCATTTTAATAATACGGCTATCATTAAACTCAAATTTTAAAACTAGAAAATTACAAGTCTAGGGATGACATAACGATTTTTCTTTCTTTTTTTATGGATGCACAATGCTTTCACAAGTGTTGCAATGACAACTAAATCTGCTCATAAGCTATTCAAACCGTTAATCCGCTAGTTGTTTTGTCATTAATCACCAACATCGCTTAGGGGTCTAGATGCACTTTCAAAATGGTGAGATTCCTCATGAAAAATACCATTGGGTGGATCTCACCCATTATTTAGAACCTAAATGCCCTCGCACATTCCTCCTCGCTTCGCTCTCCTCTTCCTATTCTAGCTCTATCAACGGTGACAATAGTGAGCAAGCTCTTCACCAAGTCTAGTGATCCTCCTTCCTGCTAAGCGCATGTTTAGATCTAACATACTATTGTAGCAAAAAAAATAGAAAAAAGAATAATATAGATAAATAGTCAAAAGGAAGTGTGAATAGTGCTTGGATTGACCCAACTTAGGTTGACACTGGGGATGCTCTAAGATCCTATCTTGAGCTCCAGCGATCTTCCCTCCTTTAATTGCCTAGATCAGAGGGAACTCCAAGTAGGGGCGGTAGCGCATGCTCGAGGTATTAGCGGCATGGGAACTGAGCTATGAGCAGAGGCGCGGGAGACGCGACTGGTAGAGGTGACCTACTAGCAACAAGGCCTGTGCAACATCGGTGGGCTGTGTTGAAGTAGGTGGAGCAGTGACCTACAGAAAAAGATAGGATGAGAGGGGATAAAGCTAGCAAGAGGGTAAATTGGGTAAACTTTAATAGTAATAGGGGGTTAGGGATGGCAATCTAGCTCGAAGCGCTCGATATGCTTGTAGCACACTTGGTTTTGGTTCGGCTCGTAGGGAAACGAATCTGAGCTCGAGTTTAATTTTTTTAGCTCGGTCAACAAACGAGGCAAGCTGAGCTTAAGGCTAGCTCACTCGTGGCTCGCTCGTACTCGTGGATTCATGGATTTGTAGGTATATGTTTAGCCCGTATTACTAATAGTTGGCCCACCTACTTGCACACAATTAGACATACCACCAACGCAACCCAACAAAGGTCTTCAAAGGCTCAAATTAAAGGACTTCCTTGACAGAGCCTCCCGAACCTCCTATTTGTCAAACCCCAAAGATCACCGACCAACTTGTTTATTAGGCTCTCACGAGCCGGACCGAGCTTTCAATGAACCTGAGTCAAGTTTTTTCCCAGCTCGTGTGGTGAACGAGCTGAGCCGAGCCGAGTCAGCCATTGCCTCGCTCAAGCTCAGCTTGTTGCCAATCCCCTACCAGGGTCCATGATAGAATTTAAGTGAAAGAAAGTTAGACAGAAAGGACCAAAATTCATAAAAAAAAGTATAACCATGTTCTTTAGAAAATCTTAAGAATTTTGTAATCATTGATTCCAGGGGCAGAGCTAGGGCCCGGCGATCCTGGGCTCGCACCCGGGCTCTTGGCCCATTAGCCATTTACCCCCATTGCATATACACAATGGCATCGAGTTCGCAACCCGGGTGCCACGCCCCAAAATCGGCCTCCAGCTTTCCGCATCCCATATCTCGGCCCTCTGCATGGCGCCTGCAGCATGCCACGAATCCCCAATCGACCGGTTCCCCGTCCAATTCCCAAATCCCCATCGAACCAAACCCTAGCGACGTACCTCCAGCCTCGTAGGCTCCAGGTGGTGCGGTCAGCTGGTGCCCCTCTCCGCTCTGCACCTCTGCCTCTTGGAGTCCCGCACCCGGATGTCAGCTCTGATCGGCGTTCTATCGCTCACCGAGTCGCCGGCTCAGGCGCTCAGTTGAAGCTTGCCATTGGTGCCCAGCTCCCTCCGCTGGCGCTCGGTAACTTGCCCACGCATGATTTGTTAGTGGTCTTTAGTGATGTACATTTTAGTTTTATTGCGTCCATGTTCCAAAAATGTTCAGGATCCGGATCCGCCACTGATTGATTCCTTAAATCAGTTTACGCATTTTGTCAAATACTTCGTGGCATGCCACAACCACGCTCTTACCCGCCCTAGGTGTGCTCGATGCGTTGTGTCGTGCTTGTGCGGACATGTATGCGAGGATATGGCAATTAATTGGCCGATCAAGCGTTTGTAGCATGCTTCGTCAAATCAATTTCTCGTTGTAAGTTGTAACCACTTGACTTGACTGAATAAAGAAAATGCTGATGATTTAAAAAAGGATTTTTGTGTATTTTCCATAGATGATTGGTTTCTCAGTAAAACCCAGCGTTTTTTCTGTTGCGGACTCGGTGAGATTTAAAATTTAAAACACGGATTTCAATCAAATTTCAACGAGGAATCATGATAAATTGTGAATCGCTGGCGAGCGAAAACTAAACCTAAAATGATTTTTGAAACCTTGATGGAGGGGTGATGATGCTCAAGAAGGTGGAATAAAAGCTCTAATTCAATCCGGGATTTTTGCTCCACATCTAGGCTTTCGAACAGATCATGCATCAATCTTAGTGAGCAGATTCCGCTTACCTGAAGTCAATTAATTTATGTTTTCCTTCTTGATGCCTACAGAAGAGTTTAGAAGGATCCTGCAATAATGGTGGGACACTGGTATCTTGAATGGTTGGAAGAAGCTCATAAGCTTGCGAAATGGGGATAGAGGTGGAATATGATAGGCGAGTGGAGTAGTGTCAACTCCCTGCTTCTTTTTGTTTGAAAAGGACGGGTAGTATTAAGTTTAAAAGGTTGTTGTCGAGATGTAGTGTATTTGCTTGCCTACATATGTTGGCGAGATAGAGTATTTGAAAAAGTGAATTCTTCAACTTATTTAACCCAGTTTAAAATAATCTTGGAGCAATGAAAGTTTTCGAAAATATTAGGAACTGAGTGCGGCAACTTCTTATATTTGCTTCTACAAGCTCTCAAGATTCGTTCAAGTATTTTGATAGATAATCATATATGTTACATCTCGAGAGCGGCTTCTAAGAAGTTGTTCCACTTAGTTCCAAACATTTTTTTTAACATTTGTTAAAACTAGATCAATAAGTCGAAGAATTTAGTTTTTTCAAACAACCTATTGAATCAACATACAGAAATATTAGATCCACTACGTCTAAAAAAGAACCCATAAATCCCTAAATATGATGATTGTTTGGGTACTCAATCCAGATCCTTGATGTCTTCATGGTACTCATACTCATGTATCTTTTACTGCTTAATCAATAAATTGCCATGTGTCTTAGCTTGAATTTTAATTTTTTTATATTTATTTTTATTCGTTTATGCAAAACTATATGTCGGATTGAAATTTAGACACAAATAGGCGCCAGTCGAACTTTGAATTAACGACAGGATACCTGTCGCACTTTGGGCGCACGACAAGTTGCTGAGAGTACATTGCAGGAGAGATCGCGCACCGATGTTAATTCAACGCACGATAGCCTCTCGTAGTACAGTATCTTTACAGAGTTTGAACTTCTTATATCTATTAACATTTCATACCATATCCAACTTACACAAAACAAATTTTAAAATTCATGTAAAATCCTAAAGAACCCATTTTTGAAACTTTCAATTTTTTAAATTTTTTTGAATTTTGAATTTCGAATTTACACAAAAATTTGTATTTTAAATTTTGAATTTCAAAGTTTGAAAATGGGTTCTTTAGGATTTTACATGAATTTTAAAATTTGTTTCGTGTAAATTGGATATGGTATGAAATATTAAACTTCCAATTTTTTTAATTTTGAATTTACATGAAAATTTGAAATTTAATATTTCATACCATATCCAATTTACACGAAACAAATTTTAAAATTCATGTAAAATCCTAAAGAACCCATTTTCAAACTTTGAATTTTCAAAATTCAAAATTTAAAATACAAATTTTCGTGTAAATTCGAAATTCAAAATTCAAAAAAATTTAAAAAATTGAAAGTTTCAAAAATGAGTTCTTTAGGATTTTACATGAATTTTAAAATTTGTTTTGTGTAAGTTGGATATGGTATGAAATGTTAATAGATATAAGAAGTTCAAACTCTGTAAAGTTACTGTACCACGGAGGCTATTGTGCGTTGAATTAATGATCGGTGCGCGATCTCTCCTGCAACGTACTCTCAGCAATCTGTCGTGCGCCCAAAGTGCGACAGGTACCCTGTCGTTAATTCAAAGTTCGACCGGCGCCTATTTATGTCTAAATTTGAATCCAACATATAATTTTGCATAAACGAATAAAAATAAATATAAAAAATAAAAAATTCTCTTAGCTTAAAAAAACTAACGATGCAAACCGGGCCTGGAATCCAGTAGCTTTCGATCCTGGGCCAGATACTGGTGCCCAGCCCTCATCTGAGAACCAGACTAGTAAAGCCCATCAAAAGGAACAGTTGGGCCTGCATTTCATAAGCAACGGCCTGGCGGATAGCGCATGCAACTCACGCGTGCACGCGTGTGACAGTCCCGCTTCTTGTCTTCGCCACGCGGCGCACGTGCATCTCACCTGCACGTCAGCACGTGCTGTTCCTCCCTCCTCTTCCTGCGGCACTGTCGCTGGATGTCAGCAATGGTACTGTTTAGTTCACTTTTTTTTTTCTATGCATGTGCCGATATGCACCAAGATACTATTTGGTTCCGTATGTCATAGACATGCAGCGTCGTTGATCCGATCCACACATCAGATTTTTAAGAGGCTGTCCCGCGGAGCAACTAGACGAGGCTCGCGAAGCAGCTTGAAGAAGTTTAGCTTAGACGAAGTGGATAGCCAAAAAATTGTAGCCTGTTCTTTTATTATTTCAGAGCCCCGACCATTTTTACATATTACGACACAGCCCCTCTGTTTGGAGACAAAGCGAGGGCAGAGGGGTCTTTTCTGGGAAAAGACTTCTTGGCCCCTAACCTGCTCCTTAAGGCGAGGGTGCCGAGGGAAAAACACTCTAGGACCCGGGGCAAAGATCTAATTACTCCCATTGTCTCAGTTAAAGTAGGGTTACAAAGAGGATTATAGAGGGACACGGTTGTTACGCCCAACTTGCATATCCTTCTATCACGCGATATGATTCCTGACGCCTGCTGCATACCATACTTATTGTCTCCTATCCTTCTTGGCGCTCTCGAAACCACCCTTCCCTTGCGGCTTGGACTTAGCGTGTTTGGCCCCTTTTAGGCTCCTGCGAGCCAACCCTCCCGCGCCTATCCTTCTCCCTTTGGTCCACCTTCGCCTCACACCGAAGGGGCGGGGCCTCATCCGGGTAGGCACCACCTCTGATCCGCCTTCGCCTCATACCATCTTCGTTCTACTGCTCTGGGGTTGATTCACTTTCTCCTGATTCGTAGGGTGTGGGTGTTCCCTGCAACAACATGCAGTAAGACATTACAACAATTACCTTTGAACTTTGGGGGTAGTTTAGCAATTATTTTCTTTTTATATGCGAACCTAGCTTGCCAATAGTTGACACTACCAAATAGGAGAAAAAATGAACTAAGTAGGTTAATGCAGATAGAAATACTTATGTACAATATGTCATTCCGTATATTTATGACAACACATGCAAACAAATGTATGGTTGGGCACAAGATGCGGGATGGTTGGTTGTGTGGGCACATCCGCACATACGTCTAAGGTAGTAGCTATCGTCGTGAACAGCCGGCCATTTGATTGTAAAAATAGAACATATTCGGTCTATGGTCATTGAGGCCTGAGGGTTCCTAAAAGGATCTACTAAATTTATCGAGTTGTTCTAAAAAAATCAAAACGGTTGGTTGTTACTGGAATTCCTTGTCGACTTTCCGTGAAATACTCGTTTGGCCGAGGGCTTCCAAACAAGTCGTAAGCTAGACCCGTCCTAACATATATCCAATTTGCAATGAATAGGGAAGCTCCTTCGAACCAAACCATCTAATCCTCCACTTTGCCTACTTGGTGCACTATTTGAAGTTACTAAAATGCATCTATTCCATGGATCTAACCAAATCAGGACTCAGCATAAACTTCTCATATTTGGCTAAAAACTTGGTAAGCCTCTCCTCTAATTGTTTTGAAACCAACTAAAGCTACGCCAGCGGTAATACCCATCCGAGTGACCCCTCCAAGGCTCCACGACCACATTGGTTGCTAGGTATATTTTTGTCCGGTTCATGCCATTTCCTAGTTATAAATTACAATATCAGTCTTAGTTAAATGATCTAATCTCTTGACCATGCAATGTCAAATTTAAAATTCATCTGAAATCAAGCTCTGTCACTTAAGAGTTTTTGGGTTACTATGTTAAAACCATCTCGTGACCATCGAGTTCACCTCCCAAACCAATTCAAGGGACGACACATAACAACACCAAACCCAAGTCGGAAAAAAATCCGATACGCCCCACAAGGCCATTTTTTTTAAATTTGGACCATATAGTATCGTTTGGCCTAGGCTGAGACAAAAATTTCTAAAGGTCATCTTACCAGCTCCAATGTCACCACTCACCAGCGATGCACCGGTAAGGCTGAGTCGTAACGGGCAAGCTCTACAGAGATCACACACACGAGAGTGGAAATTGTATCCTTGGCCTTCTTGGCTTGATTTGTTCTATCTCCTTTCAGGATATACCTTTCCCCTTATATTTTTGGGCATTGTCTTTCTTTACGATATTGTCCTTGTCAACAAGGCCAAAGCTGGCGTGTATAGGTCTTTTACTACGAAAAGACTTCTTGATCCCTTAACCACTCTAATGTTGAGGGGCCAAAGGGGGAAAACCTTAGCTCTCTCTAGATGGAGATACATTTCAGCCTTTACAGACTGTCACTAAAGTAAGGTTATAAAGGGGATTCTATTTGGACTAGGTGGTTACCGGCCAACATGTTGAGATGCTTATTCAGAGACTGTGATCCCCACTGTACTGTTTGTCCACTAAGTCTTCTTCAATGCCAAGTAAAGTTGAGGCCCCTGAAGGAGTAGCCTTGCTTGCTACCGAGGGAACTTGGGGTCTTCCTCCACGAGTTTTTCTCTATGCCTACTTGTTTCGCATTCTTCCTCCGCTCCACATTTTGAGACTGTTGCACTGAGCGGGCCTTCCATATTCCTTATTCGTAGAGGATGGGTGTAAACCAAACCGGTTGGCCAGGTCGATTTCTACAAATTTCAAAACGATGGAATAGTTGGGCATAAATGCTTATCACTTATGTTTTTTCTGCGGTGGATGGAGTGAAGCAAGAGTAGCGCTAGCGTGTACGCCAAATGAATGTGGCCGGGTTTCTTTGATGAATACCGCGTCATTTTGAAACTTGGCTATTGGATTTGCAATTTGTCGGGAGAAGAAAGAAATCAAAATGCATGCATACGATGCATTCTTATGCATCCCTGATCGATACAAAGGTCGGAAGTCTCATCCACTATTTTAAAAAGATAGTGATGTATGCAGTCTTGCTTTTTTTAGCAAAAGAACACGAGAGCTACCTTGTATTGATAAAAAAGCAAGAAGTAGTACAGGGTGGGGGGAGAAAAGGGCCTCTCCCCTCATGGGCCAAGAAAACCTCCTAGAGGTGTAGCTCGTCTAGCTAAAAAATTGGAAAAACCGGAGCAGGTCAGTCGACCTGATAAAAAATGTGGTTGTTTCGTCCCAACCAAAGATGACAAATTGCGGCTGTGATAATAGACTCCAACCAGAGTCTTGCTTTATGGGTGTGTAGGCTAGGACACCGACCAGCTTTGACTGCCCCACTTTGTCATCGGCATGCCATGCACGCATCATAATTCACATGTGCACATGATATTATTCTCCCTTCTCTAGTTACACACACTGAATGGTGACAATACGTTTTGGGGGCGACTACACAAAGGGATCCCGTCGGGTGCCCACCCCGACGGGATCGCCTCCTTTCTCCGCCGCCCCCGACGGTGCTCCACGCACCTCCGCCGCCCTCGTCGCCTCCTTCCTCTGCCCCAGCAGGCGGCGCCCTTGTCGCCGGCTACGCGCTTCGCCGCCCTAGCCTCCCGCCGCTGCGCCGTCGCCGCCCACCATAACTCGAAGGGGTGAGGTGCGGTCCCCCTCCACCACCGGCCGACCGCCTTCACCCCCTCCCCCCGCTCCGGCGGCGCCACCGCCACCTCCGCCGCCGCCCCCGATGAACCCCACCCACCGCCATGCTACGACCTTCCCCGGTCGAAATCTAAACCCGAATACTAACCTGAACGGCCGGCGTCGACGGTGAGGTCAACGGCGGCGAGGTAGACCATCTTCTTCCTCCTCCCTCCTCCCTCCTCCTTCTTCCTCCTTCCTCATCCCTTCTTCCTCCTCTGAACAGCGCGCGCGTGGGGAAGGGGAAGATAGGCACTGGGCGCGGGGTGCCACGTGGGGCACGGGGACCGATCCCGTTTGGATCCCGCCCGGACGGGATCCCGTCCCCAAGAATTTCTCATACGTTTTTGATAGCCAGTGCGGCGTATATAAACCTTGCTTGATTGCCAGTATTTGACTTGGAGAATGGGAAAGGTTTCTCAACAGGTGAATTGGCCAAGTATTTTGAAGTATGTAAACTAAGTTGATCAAATAATGGCAATGCTGGAAGGAATTTTGTCGATCAATACCAACAATCCAAACTCAAACCAAATTTAGTCAACACTACCCATTATTGACATGCTTAGAATCAGTAGTAATGGGCTATGTACCAAACACTTACTACATTTTTTTGTTTTGAAAGCTTTTGAGAAATTGGAAAATGGCTTTGAGAAGGCTATACATTTGTGCTTTTGGCTTTGTATAACAGACTAGATTGACGGATATGGATATATATACACACGCACACACTAGAGGGTAAACGTGCGGCACCGCATCATTTTTTTGAAATGGTACCATTTTATGGTATGATGGTATATGCCGTGAAATAGTAGTGTAATAATTTGTCAATACATATACAATTCAATAAGATAAGCATGCGACTGTTATAAGGATGGTAATTGCATATTTTACATGTCATAATAGCGATGACGAGTTATATTACTGTACAACGATGGAACAATTAATGACTGATATAAGGATGGTAATATATATTTTACATGCCATAATAGTAGGGATGGACCACATTGTTCCATGATGTGTACTGCTCACGTCTATTGATATAGGAAGTACAAAATATGAAGTTTATGGTCTTCACATTTATGTCTTCAAAGTTGATCACCTTTTGCCTTTGTTGTTAGGATGCAGGTCTTTGTCATCAGGTGAAGTAGAAGACGAAGAAATGAGCAGAGCAAGGAACGCACCTAAGAAGACGAAGAAATTGATAACGCAAATAAAAGAATAAGAAAAAAAGTGGTGGCTAAGCACGCGCTAATCAATTTCACTGCACCGATGGCATAGCACGGTAATTTCTTGAAATGGCAGACGCACTTACAAAGAGAAAAAGGACCAACCTGCAATACGGTCAAAATACAGAGGACATGGACCAAACTTTGCACACATGCATAGGGCAATTGCCCAAGGACCCGAAAAGGAGCATAAAAGGCTTGCCGCACAAAAACCAAAATTACGAGGGCTATTATGCAAAGCCTGCAGGCCTGGTAGGCAACAACACGTGTCGCAGGCGTTGCGAGGACACGTAAGGCGGAACGACAGCGCGTCGAGGATTAGGTAAAAGCGAACAACATGGGATGATCAGCAGCGCCCAAGGCGAGCAGAGAGAGGCTGGGATAAACTGCGAACATGAGCATGACGACGAAGCAGCCTCAAAGAGCACTACCGCTATATAGCATAGTAAAATAAAATGTGATTTAGGCCATGTTCTTTTGAGCTGATCTGAACAGCTGAACGGTTGAAATGAGTGAACTTCGAGGGCTTCTCGAGATAGTCATGAGATTCAGATCCATTTCGTTTGACATGCTTTTTAAAGAGTTAGGACCCACCTTCAAAACAACGAAAAACGGTCCCAAAAATTGAAAGCATATGTCTTTTCAAAATGTAGGTAAGTTGTTAAGCCGTTAAACTGAAAAGAACGGGCCTTAATCCCGATGGACATTGCAGAGCACGTGTGGGGCCGGTACAGTCGAGTTACTCGAGAAGTACGGCCGGCATCGTGATCTATTGGGACAAGATGATCTATGGTTACATATATACACGTACAAATTATACATGAAGAATGCGGGTGATTGAAGGCTTTGATCCAACTCCAAGGCCCCACATGCATCTTTGACTTTGACTGCCAGCGCCCGGGCTAGCAGCAAATTTTGATGCATGGGCCCACCTCGACAGATAGGATTTCTACTGACAGGTGGGCCACCCTGGACCTAGCCCTGTGCTCCATGGGCCCACCTGCCAGCCGGCTGTTCTCCCACCGGCGGATATATGGAGTGCAGTGCAATGCAGTGCTGCTCTTGCGTGTTTTATAGACTGTTGATAGCACATAATGCTTAGGCTGGTGATTACTTTGGTGTCATGGATCATGTATATGCATGCCAGTTTTTCCTAATGAGTCTATGTCAAGCAAAGGAGCGAGGGTTTGCTTTTGACCCGCTTTTTTTTCATCATCACTTTCGTCTCGGCCGCTCGCTGTGGTTGATCCCCGGCAGTACCATCACCGTGCTCCACGTGCAAATGAATGTATATAACACGTGAAGGAAAGAGATAGGGAGCATAATTAATATTTGGGCCGACTCTACTCAGCTCAGGGTTACTCTGTTTATGTGTGGGGTGTAAATTTGACTACCTCCGTTTTTTTTTGTTCGACGTCTTTGATTTTTGGGCACGCCTTTGACCATTCGTCTTTTTCAAAAAAATTATATAAATATCATTTATTTTGTTGTGATTAATTTTATCAATAAAGATACTTTGAACATGACTTTTTTTTCATGTTTGCACTAAATTTTTTAATAAGACGAATGGTTAAAGACGTGTAAAATAGTCAAAGACGGCAAACAAAAAAAACGAAGGGAGTAGTTTGAACCGACTCTACACGACGTCTCGTCCAAGGATTACTCAAGGCTAATAAGGTTTAAACGTGTTCTAACCGATTAATTCGATTGACCGGTTAATGGCTGAGTGGAAGTGGAATTGCATCGGGTCACCGCTGACTAGAGATTAATCGTGATTCATTGGGGGATTAATACCGATTTTTAGAACCATGCTTGTTGGGGTCGTAAATATGGAATCATAACAAATTAATGAGAGTCTTGAACGATGTATTGACAAGTACTAACTATTATATTATACACCATTAATGTGTCGATATGGATTGACCTCGTGTTCATGTAATTGTGGTTATCGATGAATTATGGTTGTGATTGTAAAATATACATGTGCGTCGATGTGAATGTGACGTTTATATGTGTGTAAATTTAATTTTGATGATATTTGTGATATTGTGGTTGTTTGTTGCTAAATGTGGTGAAAACGCAGGAAAATGAGTTTTGCAGGTTGTGCAGCTGTTGTTGTGTGCAATGGTAGTTGCAAATATTTATTCTTTTGTTGTTAATAAATCTATTTTTGATGGAATTCATGGGCCGGCCCAATTAAAATCTCTATCGACAGTCGTGTGGCCGTCGAGGGAAAGCAGTCATTCCGCAGACCATCGCTTAAAAGCCATCAAGAGAGGTTGTCTTGGCTGTCGAGACAGATCTTTTCACTTGACCTGGTTGTCACGATGGCCATTTCTTGACGGCCTGCCATCAAGAGAGGTCTATCTTTACGGGATTTGAACCTCTCTTGATGGTTTTGGCGGTCGAAAGATTTGGTTTATCCTGTAGTGAGGCAGTCAAATCTCAAAAGCATTCAAGCATACCTTTATAACTTTTCCATCTCATTGTAAATATTTTGTACACTCTCGGGCCTATTATTTTGAGACCCCGATGCAAGATTATAGCAAATTTAAAATAGGACAAAAACATAGCATTATGATATACATAAAAGTTTAATAGGCCCTAAAATGGTGTAAAAAAATATAATAAAGTTTGAAATGTCGTTCAACTGGAACATCTTAGCTTAGCAACTTGCATTTGGACATTAGAAAATTAATTAAAAACATTTTATATAGTGCTTGTGAGATATGTTTAATGGGCCTTTTGCAAACTTACTCCTAGGTCTAATCCGCTATTTTTAAATCAAACAAACACGCTTGATTAAAAATACGGGAAATACTCACTCCGTTTCAAAATATAAGTCATATAAATTTTTGGCACGGTCTTTCATTTAGAACTTTAACCACTATTTGTTCTCACAATATATTATCAATAACTATAAAATTAACATCATATGAAAATATTTTCAAATATGAATCCAACTATATCAAATACATAAACTAAATATATATGTTTTTAACCTAATTATTAATCAAAAATTATAAATGTTCATTTTTCTGGAATACACGAATGCCTTATATTTTGTAACGGATGGAGTATCTAGACCGAACAGACAAAAGGTGCAGAACAGACAAAAGTGTATGATACATTTGCCTAGTGTTATATGAAATATCTCCGGTCTACTCTTTTTTAGTCTTTAGTTTTGTACGTAGATGATGTGGATCACACTTATCGTAATGTCTATTGCATTAGTCTCTACTAAACACGACCATCACGGAAACCGCGGTACTAATCGTTCCGTGTGATTCGTGTCACCATGTCATCAGTCATCACTATACTAGTATACTCCACATACTTACTCCATTAAGCCTCAACATCGACATGATAGAGAGAGACGATAAGGCAGCTTTGACCGGCTATCAATGGCCGTATTAAGCGTTAACAATAACAAAGGTGAAGCCAGCTAATTAAAAAGAGGGCGTGAGCAGTGCGGTTGGGTTGGACCTGAACCCGATCGGATCTGCGTGAAAAAATTATCATGGAGTAGAGTGAGCTGGAAGTATCATGCCGATCGATCAATCCCCGATTAAGTTTGCCTCGGCGAACGTGCTCACGCTGCCTTTAATTTGCATCAGCTCACGGCGCTCGATCCATCTTGACCGTGGTCAAACCCCCATGGAATCTCAAAATGCATCCAGGCATCTTAATTAAACTCAGTGATGTCTAACTAAGCTAGTGGAATCAGTGCTAATTAGCTCGTGGCAGTGTCACATTTAGCTGGAGGCTGGAGAGAATTGTGCCTGATTACGCAACGCATTGGAGGAATATCCGAACCACAGGAGCATTGTCCGTTTGGAAATCGGTGTGACGGGATAAGATTTTCTCCTGTGCTAAACCTAAACGTGGTGAGCATTTTTTGACTGACCGCCACCACTTAAGTCTACTGATACTGATGAGTGATTAGATTTGTATTCTTCTTCCTGGATGACTGCTGATTAGTGATTGGATTAGAGCATTAGATTCATTTTGGTGTTTCGTCGATGGCTTAGGGAGTTGGGAGAGTACAGAAGCTAACATGAAGTCAAGAACAGCATCGGATATTCGGATTGGATTTGATGGGAGAGCTAATGGCCATGATCGAACAGGCGTAATGGAAGAGCTAAGGCAATAGAGGGAGATCAGAGATTGAGAGGTGAGAGGACAAGCGGATCAGGATTGGCTCGATCAATGCGAACACCATGTACAAATTAGCAGCAAAATTTTTTCTTTAATTACAAACGAGGGCCATCAGCTAGAGCCACAGGCTGTTGATTACAATCCAGGAGCTGATCGATCTTGGCCGGCGAGACGGCTAGCCGGAGCACGCCACCGCGCTGCCATTGCCGCAGACGAGCGTGGTGGTGGTGGCCGCCGTCTCCCGCCGCCTCCGGCTGCCGAGCCGACCGAGGAAGGGCAGGCCGCGCCCCTTCCTTCTCTCCGCTCCGGCGGAGGCGTCAGCGTCGGCGGCGACGACGGCCGCCGCGACGACGACGACTTCTTGGATGGTCTCCAGCTTGGGCGCCCACCGCCGCGCCTTGCCGTACCCGACGAGCTCCTGGTACTCCTTCTCCAGTCGCTCGTCGCCGCGAAGCACGGCCGGCTTATTCCCGGCCTCGCCAGCGGCGGCGGCGGCATCTCCGTCGCCGACGAGGAAGTCGTCGGAGAACTTGATCTGGAGGGTGCCGGAGGCGGTGCGGTGGAGCTCGAAGGGGCGGCCTTTCTTGCCCCTGGCGGCGGCGGAGGTGGAGAGGAGGAGGAGGAGCGAGGAGGCGAGGGAGACGAAGGAGAGGACGGAGTGGAAGAGGTGGGCCGGGAGGAGGAAGTAGGCCTCGCCGGGCTGGAGCTCCTCGCCGGCGGCCACCGCCGGGATCCTCTCGCCGATGAGCAGCGCGTCGGTGCGACACACGAGGTGCGGCGGCCGGGCAGCGCAGGGCGTTCGGGCCTGGCAATTTTCTAATCACCCCCGATGCAAAAGCAAAACCAAAAGAGGCCAAGTGGGGCAAATATCCAGAGGCAGCTCAACTTTGGGCAAATATCCAGATGCAGCTCAACTTTGGGGCAAATATCCGATTTCGCCAGATGTAAAATGACGCCGGCTATGCGTCTGGTAAGATCTCCACGGGATTCCACTTTGTTAAGACAAGAGTCGGAATTCTTTGGCTCATGCCGACTTGTCGGCCTGTGACGGAAGGATGATAGTATTCGTATGAACGTTTTATAGCATGCGAACTGGTGGAGTCCAACTTGCAAGACTTGAGGTAGCAGAAAAAGCCGATATATGTGCAAAGATTCTCTTTGAACATAGAAGATGACACTTTCTGTTATCACTTCTCAATGAAAATATGAAGAAAACAAGGTGTGGAGGAAGATCTGCTTGGTTGTAAGGAACGAATTGGAGTCCGAAAGGAGCATCCGATTGCCCATAGAATTGGCAGAAAAAATTTGGTGGAAGTTTCTGCGGTGAGTCAAAGAGATGGGCTTGGCGAACGGTTTTCTTTTGGCCCTCGCGTCGTCACGTGTGGCGGCTCGGGGGCGACGCAGTGACCCCCTCTCCCAGCCACCTCAACCCTAGCGCCGGCGGCGGCCACCTCCCTTCCTCCTCCTCCCTCCCCCTCCCCCTCCTCCCACAAACAGCGTTTTGGAGCCACAAAACGGCGGCGCCCTCCCCCACCTTCGGCCTGGCACAGCGGCCGGCGACCCCTCCATCCCCTCGGCGTGGCGGCGCGGCTGTGACCCGACGGCGGAGCCGCCTCCTTCTCCCGTCGCGGCGGCGGCCTGCACGCCCCCTCCCCCAGCCATCTTCCTCTCCCCCGGCCAGATCTAGCGGCGGCGTCGGCGCTCCTCTGATGTATGGCTCCGCACCGCGCCCCTCTTCCTCTCCCCCGGCCAGATCTGGCATCGGCGCCGGCGCTCCCACATGTGGCTGCGGGCGGTGGTTTATAAAACAAGGTGTACATATGAGCTAATGAATGTTAACTCGTCTTGACCCGGTTAGTAGTAGTTCTCCTCAACGTCAGCATGCATGATATGGGCAGCGATGATGATGATCCAGCGATCAGCGGCGATGGACCGATGGTCACCGCAACGGTGGATCGGCAGTCATTGGCTGTGGCGAACCTGTGGGTGGCGCGACGCAGTGCGGCAACATCAAAACCAGCCCCCCCCCCCCCCCCCCCCGCGCTCGCCCACCTCGACCTCGCCGGAAACGCCCTCTCCGGCGACCTCCCAGAGGGAGAGTGAAATCATTTACCACCACTTGGTTTTTTTAATTTGAATTTCAATTTACTCCAATTTGCCTCAATTTCAGGGTGTTACATCCAGGGATTTTTTTTTGACCAAAATTTCAGGAAATTTCTCGAAATCTGGAATTTTCGCTGCGAACCGAAACCTTTTCGAAATTTTTGAATTCAAAAAACTTTAACTAGCTTGAGACATATATATAAAAGGAAGGCATAACTTGATTTTACATAACATCTCATGTAGCCTGGTGGGTAGTGTGTTGTATTATTGTATAACAAGCAAGAGGTGCATGGTTCAAGTCACAGGTTCAACATTTTTTTGAAAAATTCAAATTCTCTATTTTTATTTCGGCCGAAATTTCGGGAAAATTCGTGAAATCCGGAATTTTCGCTGGCCACCGAAATTTACCCAAAACCGATATTTAAATCCCTGGTTACATCTTAGTTTAAAAAAAGTAGGATTGGGCTCTCCTGTGAATGCATGCATGGATGGTTTTTTACGACAGCAACATGTCATACCACTCGTAACGTATTTGTCTGGTTTTATGTATGCATGCTGGAATTTTTTTTGTCGACTTGCATTAAGACACGTTTAACTTTGAAAATCGAGGTTGTTTGGGTTCGCGTCTGCTCGGCAAATGGCCTTTTACGGCAGTACAGCCAGCCCGTATATACCAATCGTGATACATTTGTCTGGTTTTATGTATACTGAAAACTTAGTTATCAATTTGCATAAAGATAGTGTAGCTCTATCGTTGCCTTGTTGTGCAAACGATGACTGATTCACACGCCGATACAATGCTCCATGAGAAAGAAATTATGTTTTGTGTTTTTTTAGAAATTAATATCTTACAAGTGTTGGGAATAGGGGCTGATAAATCATTTTTGGTTTTCGCAACATGGATTGTAATCCCTGCATATCGTTTACATGTATTGGAAAATTCAACTGGTTTTCCCTTTTCTTCATTTCCACATATTGAACAGCTCGTCTTTACATTATTTCTGTTTTTACAAGGGAGTATGTAAACATTTTGGATGTAATGCTGACAATTAATCTTGGCTTTGTAGGTTCACAGGAAAACTAATGTTGTTTCCCAAAATTATTGTACTTTGGACTAGCACAATTAATGTTGCAGAGTACACAATTTTGACTAGCACGTGTCAAATAGTGCATGACGACTTTTTTATATTTCTTTATTTTTGAAGAAAATATATGTTCGCTATGGATATAACTAGCCTCATGATTTGATTTTCCACAACCACGCGAACGAGTAATTTAACCATTTTCTACCACGGGGAATTAATTTATCCCAAAAACATAAAAAACTTTTAAAATTTATTTATAATGTATTAACAATATAATATTATGAAAATTCTTTTGCAGACAAATCTATCTATACAATTTTTATGTTCTCAACTTAAATAGTTTAAAAGTTCTCTATAGGTAAAGTTTTAAAATTTTAACTTAAGACAAATTTAAAATGAGTACTATTTTATAACGAAGCGAGTACATCGATATAGTCACTTAAACGAACACTTTGGTTGCTAACTGGGGGTTGCAATTTATTGATAAAATTCACAAAAATTAAGATATTATGATAGCATGCTCAATATGAGTTTATATAGATATGATTTTTACATGTACAACCTAAATAGTTATAGAGATCTTTGTTTTAAAAAAAGTTATAGGGATCATTGATAAAGTCTGAAGATTGTAACTTCCTCCGTTACACGAGCTTCAAACGTCATACGTAGTTTTAAAAAAGGAGTCAAAGAGAAAAGCCTTCTGGAACAACGACTATTTCAAGGGAAAGTAAATTACCCTAGCACTATAGTGTAGAAGCAGATGAGCTTGTAGACCAGTGATGACACCGAGATTGTTCATTTCCACTGTACATGTTTTGATCGTTACGATCGACAAATGGTAATCTATAATTGTGTGCGTTTAAAGACGTTGAGATCAAAATATTGTTTCATTTAAACTCAGCGGGCCACAGACATGTCCTTACGACTCGTGGCCGCCTCGTCCTCGCCAAAACCCCTACTTCCGTCGTCAGGCTCCTCCCTCTCCCTCTTTGGCGGGCCCCATAGGAGGTGAGAGGGAGGGGATCGTGCCTATCTGTCCTCTCTTCCTCCTCCCCTCTCCCTCCTCTCTTCGCACTCTCTTTTACTCCTTCCCAACAACCATGGATAGGTTCCTTCGTTTCCTCATAGGCAGTTCGTCGACAGTGACTAGCAGGAGGAGGGCCTAGCCGTTAGGATCCATTGGTGGTGGTGACCTATGGCTTTGGGTATGGAGAGGAGCATATCTATATTAAAAATTTTGGTTTGGTTCGTCATGATGACTTGATCTAGTGGCTTTTTTGGTGGTCTGTGTGAGTCTTTTGATCGATGGTGATTCTGATGTCGGAAGGAGCCAATAGAGATGTGCTTTTCTCATCATCGGCTCCGATTGGTCCAAGGCAGTAGATGGTGGGGTGTGGGTGAGGAAGAGATGTCTTTCTTGCGCTCCGTGATCTTTTCTATCGAATCCAACGACAGAGATGGTGAGGTTGTGCTTGGAGCAGTTTCTCTCCTCACCTTCGGGGGTGGAGTTGTCCATCGATCCTTTCTTAACTAAAGCGGTCGACCCTAATCTATGGTGTCTTTAACCCACTCGGCATGACTAGGTTGCAGGGCTCACTACCTGGCTCACCATTTTCCCATCCATGTGGGTTGAGGGAGTGTTTCAAGCAATATCATTAGATTCTTAGTTGGGATGCATGTGTCTTGGTGCTTCGGTATTCCAGTGTGCAGAATATGGCTGATGTTTTTTGGTTTGGTGCTCACAATGGGTTGTTTCAAGGTTTATTATATATGGTCGTAGTGTTTTGTACCGTCATGATTGTATGGCGAGTTAGTTGTTGTCTGTACTATTCGATACTAATGAATTTGACGTGTTCCATATCAAACAAATTACCCAACAAAAAAGTATACAAATAAATCGTGTTCCCGGTGGATTGATAACGTCCGACGAACCCAACTTGCGCTCTGCAATTAATATGCATGTGGCCGTCTCTAGCTCGTTCATCGCCTAAAAGCATCACCACCAACGATCCTCTTGTATCCTTCCTCTCGAACACTATTGACGTTCCCTCTATCCAATCCTCTAATAATTCATCTACAATTTACTTACACCGCATCTAGCCCTGTTTGGCAACAAAGTATTTTAAAATTATGGTTTTGTAATACCATGTGTTTTGCTATGACCATGAAGGCATGAAATACTATGGTTTTTCAATACCATGGTTTGCTAGTACAAGTGAGAAAACTTTAGATTGGAGTGGACTCTACAATACTTCAAAAATACCGTGGTATTGCCAATACCATGGTTTTCAAAACAGAGCTTTTGGGTTGCTTCCAAACACCCCATTGTATATAATACCATGGTATTCTCCAAAACCATGGTTTTGCCTAGAAACTATGAAAATACTTTGTTGCCAAACAGCGCCTAAAAGATTCATTCTCCTGAACCGTTCCTCCGTGTTATTGAAGATGGCCTGCTGCCGAAGATGCTGTTTAGTTCTGAAAGCGACGCACTCGTCAGCAGCGGTGAATGGTCGCTCGCGCTGTTAGGTTTGGCTGGGTTGGGGTTGGACCAACGAGTCCAAGCTAGCTTGTCGACTGCTGAGTCGAGTGGACGGCTGAGTGCACGAGCGAGCTGTGATCATCAGTCCAAGCGCTGATATCACCATATATTATGTATGTACGTGGAAAGCTAACTGAAGCTTCAACCGAAAACCTAACTTGTTCGTCCATCCGGGCTTCACTCTTCTCGCCGCGCGTCGTGTAGCTAGAACCAAAATATACTTTTCTATGGACCACCAAAATATATACCTATCGATATGGTCCATGTTTTGAACGGCTTATTTTAGCCGGGTTCGGTCGGTCATGAGAAAAAAAAATCTCTGCGCGCTGTGATGAGTTCGAACCAAGTGCATGTACATGCTTCGGCTTCTTTAAGCCGAGAAAGCTTTTGCAGCCATTTTGCGAGGCTATCAAAGCTCGCTCTTAATGTAGGAATCGTAGCTTTTTCTGAGCTGTAAGGAAAATGCTTTCGAATTTCTACGATTTTTACTATTTTTTAAGCACAAATATGTTTCTGCTTGATGAATAAGTAAATCTAGCCCTCTGTCGTCTATTCAAGCGGCGATAGCCACACGGGGAGGCAATATACCCCCGCCGTCACCTGCCGGCCGTTGGCACGGCCCTGCCGCCCTTTTAAAGGGCGATAGGTTTCTGTGCTGGCCTTGCGTGGGCTGAAACTAGCTAGAGGTTGGACGAAACCGTTAAGAATCACATGGCAAGCAACAATTGCCGACCCACGGGAGAGGTCCAGGGTGTTGATAGAATAATTAACAAAAGACAGAGAAACATATCTTTATTTCTTTTTTCTTGTTTACATGGATGGCTACACCACAACACTCTAAAATCTTTTCCTAGGCCACGTACGTACGCTCTACCATGGTTCACAAAACCGTGGAGGGGCTCCGAGCCATCTGCTGCGCGGAGCCAGTTTACCGTGGTTGGTTGCGTACGGTTTTAGCCCTAAAAGGATTAGCGAAATTTAGTAACGGTTGGCGTGGTTAGCCGGGTTTTTTGGCGGTTAACCATGGTTTTCGAAAAAAAATGGTCAACTTCGATGAAAATTGATAAAATTCTTTAAAATATACATTAGAAATTTAAAATTTTGTTTAAGCAAAAAAGCTTAGGATGATTAAAAGTATTTTTAGAAATTTTATGGATATTTTACATTCAAAAAATATTTGAACGAATTTTGACCATACCTCTAAACCCTAAACCGCCGGTTTCTTAAACCAGGCCCCCCACGGAGACGCGGTTAGCCATGGTTAGCCGACGGTTTTGGTAACTCAGCGCTCCACGCCACAATATGTGCTCCCCGCGTATCATATGGTGAAAAAGGTTTTGGGATATGGAAAGAATCTAGACTTGAATCGGATGGAAATTCCGTCTCATTTGCACCGGTTATGACGGTCTACATAGTCTTCTTAATCACATTCTTAGGATCATCTTACGTTCTTGCCTCTTTGTTGACCCAACGATATGCGAGATCGAGCTGGAGACAAAGAGGAGGAAGCGTATCCTCTTCCACAACCCATAAGACAGAGTTACACACTCACTGACATGTGGGTTTATAGCGGATAGTGCCCACATGTCAGTGGGAGTAATTGTTCTTGGCCATACGGCAGAGGATCCACGTCTGAGGAGGAAGCGTCAAACGTACATGCTCAAAAACTCCAAAAGCTTCATGTAGGTCCTCGCAGGCACCGGCGACGGCGGAGGGGGCGAGCGCGCGGCGCTGGAGGAGGAGACGCGAGGCGCGGGGCGGCGGCGAGGATGCACGGGAGGAGGCGGCGGCTGAGGATGCGCGCGACGGCGAGGAGCGCGCGGGAGGAGGGTGCGAGAGCGAGGAGACGCGGGGAGGGGGAGGAGGAGCTCGCGAGGGGGAGGACGCGCGCGAGGGTAGACGCACGAGCGAGCGAGAGAGCGACAAGTTCGGCTCGGGCCGGATGTCCGTGTCTAAGCCTTTCCGAAAAAGAAATTGTTAGAATTATTGGGCCTTGGCCCATATAATTAAATAATTCCTGAAAAATCTCAAAGGCCCATGTATGTTTGAGACCCATTTGGTGGAAGGCATGGTAGTTTAGTACCGTATTGCTAATTGTGGGGGAGAGGCCCCCTCTCATCCCTTATATAAGCAACCCAATGCCTCCTCCTAAGGGATATATACAATTGAAGGAAAGCTTAGCCCCAAGTTAGGGAAGAGCCTCTTTCTGAATTGTCTCTCTCTCTTTTCCTGTGCTACCACCATTAGGCTGTCCCATCCCGTGCGCCGGCGTGCACCGACGTTCGGGAGAGCAGGTCTCCGGAACCGATCGCCCTCGAGCTCCTGCACCGGGTAGGGCGAATCAGGTTTTTGGGAAGCGCTCGGCGCGACTGCTCGCTGCTTCCGCTTCGCGAGGATTTCTTCCACTACGCCGTCGCGATCTGCGTCGGCAACTCCTTCTCCAAGACGGCGTCCGATTCGGAGAACCGGCAAGAAGCAATTGCCTACCCATGAGAGGTACAATATGTTGATAGAATAATTAACAAAAGATAGAGAAACATATCTTTATTTCTTTTTATTACATGGATGGCTACACCACAACGCTCTAAAATCTTTTCGTAGGCCACGTACGTACGCTCCACCATGGTTCAGAAACCCGTGGAGGGGCACCGAGCCGACTGCTGCGCGGAGCCAGTTAACCACGGTTGGTTGCGTACGATTTTAGCCCTAAAAGGTTTACCGAAATTTAGTAACAATTGGCGTGGTTAGCCGCAGTTTATGGCGGTTAACCATATTTTTTGAAAAAAATGGTCAACATCGATGAAAATTGATAAAATTATTTAAAATATAAATTAGAAATTTAAAATTTTGTTTAAGCCAAAATGCTTAGGATGATTAAAAGCATTTTCAGAAATTTTATGGATATTTTACATTCAAAAAATATTTGAACGAATTTTGACCAAACCTCTAAACCCTAAACCGTCGGTTTCCTAAACCAGTCCCCCACGGAGACGTGGTTAGCTGACGGTTTTGGTAACTCAGCGCTCCATGCCACAATATGTGCTCCCCGCGTATGGTATGATGAAAAAGGTTTTGGGATATGGAAATAATCTAGACTTGAATCGGATGGAAATTTTGTGTCATTTGCACTGGCTATGATGGTCTACATAGTCTTCTTAATCACATTCTTAGGATCATCTTATGTTCATGCCTCTTTGTAGACCCAGCGATATGCGAGGTTGAGCTAGAGACAGAGGAGAAAGCGTATCCTCTTCCATAACCCATAAGACGGAGTTATACACTACTAACATATAGGTTTATAGCGGATAGGGCCTACATGTTAGTGCGAGTAATTGTTCTCCGCACTACGGCAAAGGATCCACATCCGAGGAGGAAGCGTCAAACATACGTGCTCAAAAACTCCAAAAGCTTCACGTACGTGCACCTATCATCCATTGGCACAGGGAGGAAAACCCAACCCGCCCTTTCTTCTTCCTCCTGCTCCGTGGCTGCTCGTACGTAGCCGCGTGCCTCGAGATCTCCCCTTCCGTCCACTCCGAGAGGCTTTGAGGCTTTGACCCGCCCACGCACCGGCGCCCGGCCGTGGCGTCGTGCGCACGCCTTTTCTCGTCGCCGGCATCGAGGCTCCCTCTCTCTCTCTCTCTCTCTCTCTCTCTCTCTCCACGGCGCGTAGCACAAGGCGGCGAGTAATACCCAGATGCGAAGACGCAGACGCAGCTCTCTCTCTCTCTCTATCATGCATGCACGCGTCAGTCTCCATGCGTGCGAGTGCCCACTGCAACCGCATCCGGGAGGACATATACAATGCTAGAGATACTAATAGCTATAAAAAAAGGAAAATATTCGGTGCAAAATACTTTTCAATGCACAAGTGCAAAAACTCATCATGATCCCTTAGATTCAATCTAAACGGTCCAGATGCATTGAGGTGAAACTCCCCTCTCCTATTTATGCACTTGTGACCAAAACCATGATGATTGTTTTCATGTTCCCATATTTTAGCTGGGCCACCGAGATGAGATCCAATGGCTAAGAACTGATATTTGCACTTGTGCACTGAAAAGTCTTGTGCACCAAATATTTTCCCATAAAAAAAGTTTCATATCATAAATAAATAGCTTGTATACAATATCTCTAATGGATTAGCTATAGCATTGGTTCCTAAATTTAATATGGATCCATAGTAGAATTGAACATAATAGCTGAGGGACAGAACGAATCTTTTAAAGTGTAATGTAAATTATGAAGAAATTTTAGAGTGTAAAGATAGAGTGGATATCTAATTAGTGAAATGGAGTGTAGGGATGAAGTGTGTGATGTGGATGCTCTAGTATACACTTTATCTATCTCTCTAAGAGCATCCATATATATAGCAATCGGTCCAAAACACTATAACTATGGATAGAGTAATCGATGGAGGAAAGATTTTTTCTAAAATGTACAGTAAGATACGAAGAAAATTTATAGGAATGAAGTGATGGTTGCGATGCTCTAAAAATTTTTCACGCTTTATACTATACTCTAAAAATCAGGAGAATTTTTTTTCGTGCCACTCAATTGTGGGGAAAATTTTTTACATGACACTCAATTGGAGTGCTTGTTTCTATTAGACACTAAATTGTATTCTAATTTTTTAGAGACACTTCAATTGCTAATTTTTCACTTTTATGACATTACGATAGTTTTAGAGTACTTAACCTATATGTTAATGATTTTTAGAGGAGAAAAGACCAAAATGACCTCATTTTCACCAGTATTGCAAAAATTTATTTAAATAATCTTTTCTCACTTTGTAAAATTTGTTCCGAAACAAGTTTTAGTTTTTATTTACTGTAGCGAATTTGAGAAAAGATTGTTTAAATAAATTTTTGCAATAATGGTGAAAATGAGGGCGTTTTGGTCTTTTCTCCTCTAAAAATCATTAACATATAGGTTAAGTACTCTAAAACTATCGTAATGTCATAAAAGTGAAAAATTAGCAATTGGAGTGTCTCTCAAGAATTATAATACAATTTAGTGTCTAATAGAAACAAGCACTCTAATTGAGTGTCATATAAGAAATTTCCCCTAGTTTCCAAAAGACACTAAATTGGTTTCCAATTCCTAGTGAACATTTGATTCGCTAATTTTTTTGTTTTATAACACTTTGGCACTTTGACACAATCAAGGCATGTGATGGTGGTTTTGTCCTAGGGAAAAGTCTAAAATACCCTTGATGGTGGTTTTGCCCTAGTGTCATCCTCTCTTCTTCTTCTTCCTCCTCCTTTTCTTCCTCCCACCTCCCACCTCGCCAGAGCTTGCCGCCGCCGCCTCCTCCACGAGCTCGTGCCGCCGCCGCCGCCGCCGCCGCGAGCTTGCGCCGCTGCCGCCTCCGCGAGCTCGCGCCGCCGCTGCCACCACCCGCTGCCGGGGAGCTCGTCGGCTGCTGCTGCGCGCGCGAGTGATGAAACGGGGAGCGATGGAATCATGTCACAAAAGTGAAAAATCACTTGGCCGAGGACATTTTGGTCTTTTTACCTACCAAAATTATGTTATCTTGGCTTAAGTATTCTCAAACTGAAATCATGTCATAAAAGTGAAAGATTAATGAATTAGATGTTTTCCAGGAATTAGAAAGGAATTTGATGGCTATTGGCAACAGGGGCTAGAAATTGGTGTCATAGAAATAAAATTCCCCTAAAAATCCCTCCTTCTCGAAGAACACTTGTTCCTTATTTTACCGCTTCTAAGGCGGATGCTAGGAGAGGCAAGTGATGCCCCTGCAGCAGTAGCATGAGCAGCGCTAGCTACCATTCAAAGGTCACTTTTTTACTGTCCGGGTGATCGAAAAGATCTAGAGAGAGATGTGTCATGTGATAGGACTGGGGCTACGTGGTCTTCGTCTACGCGCGCGGGAACCGAGGCTCGAGTGGCCGGCCAGCCGGCCGGCGCGTTCAACGACAGCGTCCCGGTCTCCGAGCTCCGCCTTTTTTGAAGGCGCCTTTGCCTCCGCCTCCGCCTCCGGACTCCTCCCGGCGCTTTTGGCTGGTTTCCCCGGCCGGCTCCGGCGCCGGCGCGCCCGAGCGCACTGCCGCCGCGGCCTGCAGGTCGGCTCCTGTGCTGCTGCTGCTGCTGCTGCGTGTCTTTGACCGGTGCTTCCGAGTCAAATGATCGCTCAGTGAAAGAGAGGAAGAATCTGCATCCGGATTTCGGAGGTTCCTGGCTCGTTCTTTCCAGCTTAGTATAGCACTATAGCGTAGCGTTTCACCGTAACAAAACTTATCTTTTCATATAGCCTATTTAGTGTAATAATTTGTAATGATTTATCTCAGGTTTTTAAATTCTGCTACCGTAAAACGTCATGCTACACTAAGCTGAAACATCATGCTATGCTACGCTAAGCTGAAATCTTTCCTTTTCATTTCATGCTCAATTTTGCTGCCCGCATCCTGAACCCTTCTCCTTTGTACCCAAATAATGCTAGGGTTATTTTCTCTATTTTATGTCTCTCTTACATTTGACCGTCAATCTTTTGTTATTGTTCACAACTCTATTTCTACGGCAATAAGCTCACTCGACTAGGTTAAAAACATGTAACATCATTATTACACACGTTTCATGGTGAATAGTATCAGCAAAATACCTCTTTTCATAATGGCGGTAGGATTTAACCAGAAGTGATGATAACATCGAGCATAGCAACACGTGGCAAGCCACACAACGAATGAAAATGCCATCAAAGAGGAGGATGCCACATCACAATACACCTGCCAAAGTAGGAGACATATACATACTCGTGGAACCCACGATGGGGTCATCAGCGCTCCAAAACTGTTGATAAGATGATAGCTCCAGTGGAGGTATGACCCATTGACAAGGAAATAGCAAGACATCAGCATAACATCCAAGAAAGGACCGAAGCATGAAAAGACATATACCTACTAAGGGACTATGACGGGTCATCTAGCCTACTACGCATAAGGTTGAAGCACAAAGAGAAGCTGGACGCCAAGAGCTTCTAATGCACCATAGAAGACGAAGCTCGAGGTATTATATAGATAACCCCTTATGAGGACGCAACAACCTATAAAAAGATACCATCACCACAAAGCAAGGCAAGCCCATTCAAGTAAGCACAAGGCATAATAGTTTTGAAGCATATACGACCAGAAGAGCATAAACATAGTTATATATCTCTTAGCAATAGCTTTCTTTGCCCAAAATATCAACAGGAGCGCTGGATGCGGGGCTATTATCCTGAGGAAGGCCTGAATTAGGATTCAAAAAATATATATATATATATCACCTGAGCCACCAGAAAATGTGTGTCGACGGTTGGGATATCGATCCCAAGTCAACTAAGGTTCTTGAAAAGAGGGAGATAGAAGACCTGCCGAGCAATGCGAACAGCAATCAACAAGCAACAGGGAGACACAGGGTTTTTATCCTGGTTCAGGCCTCTCGAAGAGATAATAGCCCTACGTCCAGCCTTTCTTTATATCAAAGAGGATTACAAGGTGGAACTCGACGAGACGAACAGATCCCAGCGAGTAATATGCGACAATACAATGGTGCTTGGCCCCTCTACACGTCGTAGGGGCCTCGTTTATATAGTGTTGAACAACCGACCTACCGAGGGATAAACGGGCCAGGCTAACTACGAGATCGTAACGAACTCATATCATGCCAAATACACCCCACGGCAGATAAGGTATACTCTAATTCTTGGGAATCACGACGTCTGCTCCAATCCGGAAAACCACGTCCGGGTCTTCACGTAGCCGTGCAGAACTCTTGCTCGAGTCGGACTCAAACACGTAGCCTGGGCCATCATGCACCGTGCTAGCCTGGAAGCTGTTCGGCAGGATGCACATGGACCTGATAGAGCCCTCTAGGGAGCGGGGCCCTAGGAAGCTGTTCGACTGGGCCGTCAGGGAGTGGGCCATGGCAATGGGCCGTGATTTTATCCCCGACAATGTGAAAAGGTTCATTTGAGCCTCTCCATATATCTCTTCACCCCTCATATAATTTTTGTTGTTTGGGATCAGAAAGCCAGTTCCTTCCTCCATCCTCCTCCTCTGCACAGCGCGCGCGCGGGCGCGGGGTGAGCTGGGCGCTGGCGCGGGGTGAGCTGGGCGCGGGGGAGGTATCCCGTTGGCGACGGGATACCGTTCCTAGGAATTCCTGAAACAGATATACGATGCACTCGTCGTCGTCGTCGTCGTCATCAGCAGCAGCAGCAGTGAATGGTCGCTCGCTCGCGCTGTAGGTTTGGCCATGGCCATAGCACATCGGTTGGAGGAGTCGTTGGACCAACGAGTCCAAGCTTAGAACCACCTATGGACCATCGAGTTGAGTGCATGAGAGCGAGCTGCTGTGATCATCAGTCCAAGCGTTGACATTATGTACCTCCTCTGTTCCGAATCGTAGTTTACTGTTAACTTTTAAACACGTCTTTTGACCATTCGTCTTATTCAAAAAATTAGCGAAAACATGCAAAAATATAATTCATGATTAAGGCCCCGTTCTTTTCAGCTTAACGGCTTAACAGTTTAACGACTTATCTATGTTTTAAAAAGACATATATTTTGAGTTTTTTGAGTCCATTTTTCGCTGTTTTGAAGGTGGGTCCTAACGCTTTAAAAAACAAGTCAAATGAAATGGATCCGAATCTCGAGATTATCTCGAGAAGCTCTCGAAGTTCAGTCACAGGGCCTAAAGTATGTTTAATGATAAAACAAATCACAACAAAATAAATAATATTTACATATATTTTTTAAATAAGATCAATGGTAAAATAGAATATTCAAAAGTCAACAATGAACTATAATTTGGAATGTAGTGAGCATATTTCACCGTATATACGTGGAAGCTGATCAATTAAGCTTCAACCGAACCGAACCAAACCTAACTTGTTCATCCATCCGGCCAGTCGTCGTCATGTAGCTGGCTATAGGCAGCCCCACCAGAACATCTACTTATCAATATTGGACCATGTTTTGAACTGCTTATTTTAGCCGGTTCGGTCGGTGAGAAAAATCTCTGCCTCTGTTGAGTTCGAACCAAATGCTCCGGCCGGCTTGTTTAAGCGAGCGGTTTCTCGAAGCTTTTGCAGCCATTTAAATTGTAGGAGCCGTAGCTTTTCCGAGTTGTAAAGGCAAATGCTTTGGTCCTTTAGATTTTTTTTCTTCTTCACTCTGTTTGAAAATATAAGAAATATTTTAATTTTAAAAAGTCTTTAAGATAGATTTTGATCGTACGCTTCTCTTATTACTCTCTCCGCTCCAATAACATTTATTGTTTTGGGCATTACGGAACCAGAGGGAGCATGTATTTTCAATTGATATAAAAATAATAATGCTTCAAAAGCTATTCGAAATATAAATTTATTTATTTAACCTTTGTGCATTAAAGATATATATAATTTAACTAATTGTTAATTTATCAAAACTTATAAAGTTTGATTTGGCATTAGTAAAAAATAGTATTATTTCGATATAGCCAAATGACACAACTTAGAGTTCTTATCCCAACTATTTTTTTACATGTATAACATTACTTTCTCCTAGTAGATCATAAGACCGTGGCTTCACGAATCTCTGAAAGCCAACTATTCATCCCTACCCGTTTAAATCAGGACACAGTTGTCTATGGGTGCAAACGGGTCGGATACGAGCGAATGCTACTTGTCTCATATTTTAGCCTATATTTTTTCGGATATGAATCCGGATTATTTGGAATACGAATATAAGACAAATACATATCGGTCTTCGGTTGAATTCGGTTAAAAATTTGATATTTCATATACATAAAAATAGCACCCGATATAATTATATATTATTATAGCAGTACCAATTAAGCTTTCATGTTAATACAAAAGCTAATGATATCTTAATACAGTATTGAATAAAATATTAGATACAACCTTGAATTGAACATATTTCATACATAATATTTATATTTGTTGGATATCGATTATGCTAATTTACACTAATACCTTGCAGATATCTTAGGTATGCATGTATGAATCGGATTTTGCTATTCCCACATCCTAATCCATATATTTTAAATTGAATTCTACACATTCTTCTTAACCACGTTCTTAGGATCATCTTAATCATGCCTCTTTGTAGACCCGGCGATCCGCGAGGTCGAGGTCGACGCAAAGAGGAGAGTAGTAGTCAAACATACGGTGTGCTCATCAAAACTCCAAAAGCTTCACGTACGTACGCGCGCTCAGCATCTATCCGCGCACAGGGGGGAAAGCCCAACCCTTTCTTCTTCCTCCTGCTCCGTAGCTGCTCGTACGTAGCCGCGTGCCTCGAGATCTCCCCTCCCGTCCACTCCGAGAGGCTTTGAGGCTTTGACCCACCCACGCACCGGCGTCGTGCGCACGCCTTTTCTCGTCGCCGGCATCGAGGCTCCTTCTCTCTCTCTCTCTCTCTCTGCACGGCGCGTAGCACAAGGCGGCGAGTAATACCCAGATGCGAAGACGCAGACGCAGCTCTCTCCTATCTATCATGCATGCACGCGTCAGTCTCAATGCGTGCGAGTGCACACTTTAACTGCATCGATGATGGTATCTCTGATGGTAGAGCTAATTAATACTACCTCCGTAATGAAATATAAGTATTTCTAGCATCCAAATTTTGTCCTCAAATATAAGGATTTCTAGGGTAGTTAGTGACCTAGCACTAGCTCATTTAATGAATGATGAGAGTAGTTGTGAGTAGTAAATGATAGTGGGAGGGAATCTAACAGGAGTATCATAGCATTTTATAGTCTTCCTTGGGTTACTACAAAATGTCTAGAAATACTTATATTTCAGAACGGAGGGAGTAGTAAAAAAAACTTCGTGTCATCTATAAATAGATTGTATGCAACATTTTCAATTGATTAGCTATAGTATTGGCTCTTAAATTTAATATGGATCCATAGTAGAATTGAATATAATAGCTGAGGGAAAGAATGAATCTTTGAAAGTGTAGTATAAATTATGAAGGAGTTTTAGAGAGTAAAGATAGAGTGGATATCTAATTAGTGAAATCGAGTGTAGGGATGAAGTGTTTTATCTATCTCTCTAAGAGCATCCATATAGCAATCGGTCCAAAACACTGTAACTATGGATAGAATAACTGATGGAGTGAAGAATTTTTCTAAAATGTACAGTAAGATACAAAGGAAATTTATAGGAAAATAAAGTGAGGGGATGAAGTGATGGTCATGCTCTAAAATTTTTTCACGCTTTATAACGTACTCTAAAAACCCCTCCTTCTCGAAGAACACTTGTTCCTTATTTTTACTGCTTTTTCGGCGGATGCTAGGAGAGGCAAGTGATGCCACTGCAGCAGTAGCATGAGCAGCGCTAGCTGCCATTGAAAGGTCACCTTTTTACTGTCCGGGTGATCGAAAAGATCTAGAGAGAGATGTCATGTGATGCGACTGGGGCTACGTGGTCTTCGTCTACGCGCGCGGGAACCGAGGCTCGAGTGGCCGGCCAGCCGGCCGGCGCGTTCAACGACAGCGTCCCGGTCTCCGAGCTCCTCCTTTTTTGAAGGCGCCTTTGCCTCCGCCTCCGCCTCCGGACTCCTCCCGGCGCTTTTGGCTGGTTTCCCCGGCCGGCTCCGGCGCCGGCGCGCCCGAGCGCACTGCCGCCGCGGCCTGCAGGTCGGCTCCTGTGCTCCTGTGCTGCTGCTGCGTGTCTTTGACCGGTGCCTCCGAGTCAAATGAAAGAAAGGAAGAATCTAGATGTTTGGTGCATCCGGTATCCGGATTTCGAAGGTTTCTGGTTCATTCTTTTCAGTTTAGTGTACTGTAGCGTTTCACTGTAATAAAACTGATCTTTTTATATAGCCTATTTGGTATAATAATTTGTAATGATTTTTCTTAGGTTTTAAAATTTTTCTACCGTAAAACGTCATGTTACGCTAAGCTGAAACGTACAAGGCCTTCATGTATTCAAAGTTCCATGGAAGATGTCGGAGAGCATGTATAATACGAAATCTTTCCTTTTCATTTCATGCTCAATTTTGCCGCTCGCATTCTAAACCTTTCTCCTATGTACCCAAATAATGCTAGGGTTATTTTCTCGATTTTATGTCTCTTTTATATTTTACCGTCAATCTTTTGTTGTTGTTCACAACTCTATTTCTACGACAATAAGGTCACTCAACTACGGTTAAAAACATATAACATCATTATTAGACATGTTTCATGGTGAATGGTATCAGAAAAATACCTCTTTTCATAATGGCGGTAGGATTTAACCAAAAGTGATGACAACCTCGAGCATAGCAACACGTGGCAAGCCACACAACGAATGAAAATGCCATCAAAGAGGAGGATGCCACATCACAATACACCTGCCAAAGTAGGAGACATATACATACTCGTGGAACCCACGATGGGGTCATCAGCGCTCCAAAACTGTTGATAAGATGATAGCTCTAGTGGAGGTATGACCCACTGGCAGGGAAATAGCAGGACATCAGCATAACATCCAAGAAAGGACTGAAGCATGAAAAGACATATACCTACTAAAGAGAAGCTGGACGTCAAGAGCTTCTAATGCACCATAGAAGACGAAGCTCGAGGTATTATATAGATAACCCCTTATGAGGACGCAACAACCTATAAAAAGATACCATCACCACAAAGCAAGGCAAGCCCATTCAAGTAAGCACAAGGCATAATAGTTTTGAAGCATATACGACCAGAAGAGCATAAGCATAGTTATATATATCTTAGCAATTCTTGTAACCTTTCATCCTTATACACATATGGGCTTTCTTTCCCCAAAATATTAACAGGAGTGCTGGATGCGGGGCTATTATCGTGAGGAAGGCCCGAATCAGGATTTAAAAAAAAAACAATGTGTCACCCGAGCCACCAGAAAATGTGAAAAGGTTCATTTGAGCCTCTCCATATATCTCTTCACCCCTCATATAATTTTTGTTGTTTGGGATCAGAAAGCCAGTTTCCTACTCTCCGACAATGCTCTGGTACTACATATAGACTTCACTATATTTTTGAAAGAGTAAATTGCACTTTTGCCCCCGGAAGTTGGATGAAAATCTCACTTGGCCCCCCTGAACTTTGTTTTGTCTCACTTGACCCCTTGAAGTTTCCACATAGGCTAATTTTTTCCGCAGCCGGAGCCAACTTCTAGGGGTTGTGTTGCAACGGGATCCACCTTCTAGGGGGCTTTGTGGCACCCAAAAACAACTTCCAGGGGCCAAGTGAGACAAAACAAAGTTTAGGGGGCCAAGTGAGATTTTCGTCCAACTTTCGGAGGCAAAAGTGCAATTTACTCTTTTTGAAATGGCAAGCTTTGTTGGTAATTCATTCATAGGAGTAAAATAAAGGTAAAAAAACACCATGGTACAAACCACTAGGCACAAACGCAGCAACAACATTGCCAACACAATCTAGCACCGACTACCACACCTACACGACGGGCGCAACCTACACCTCTCGGCCAATGCAGACAACACCACAACATGCCAGGGCGCATGATCTACAAACCACTGGCCCTGGCGAACACCAACACTCAAGCAACAACGAATGACTCAAGTAAAGGTATCCTAACTCACAACATACCAATAGCATGAGGAAGACCGCATCCGCGCCTCCAATGATAATAATATTGGGCTTCCTATAATATTATTGTGCGGGCTAAATTCATAAAAAAAAAATGTAGTAGCAGTAGTCTCCAATGCTGCCTATACGGAGAAGAGCGCTTTGATATCGATTTTAAGCATGAATAGGTTATAAAGCCTCACCTGCAGTGGCGGATCCAGAATTTGAACAAGCCCTGGGCAAAATTCCACTAAATATAGTTGCTAGAGGCTAGAGCAAAGGATAAATGGTGTTCATAATAAATGTAGGATGAAAGTTGTTCAATTACACACCTTAATTAGATGCATTAAAAAGTGACATACTTCAAGATAAGTTTGCTACTTCTGAATAATATAGTACCTTTTTTAAGACATATTCGGTTCTTCCAAGCCTAAGCCTTCATCAATAGTAGGCAGTAGCCATAGATATTAAGCCTAGGAATTTTTAAAAAAATCAATATTTCCGATATGAACAAATAACCAAGTTAATAGTAAGCAAAACTTAGAGCAAATATTTTTACATACCACTAGAAAGAGGTAGCTTCATCTTGCGGGTTCTCATATCTTGGAAGCGTTTCAATATATTGCCATTTTCGATGCTCGAAAATACATCTCTCTCAATATAGCATACCATGCGATAATTTAGCCATTCATCATTCATCTTGTTCCTTAACTCGGTTTTGATGATATTCATAGCCGAGAAAGCCCTTTCTACACTTGCGGTTGCCACCGGCAAAACCAAAGCCAACTCAATGAGGCGATATACCAAAGGAAAAGTAGCATGTCTATCACTTTCAACCATTATCACAGCAAGATTTCCAAGGTCATTACAACTCAAGAAATCTGAATCTCCCCTCACATCAACAATGAACATCTCAAGTTGATCCTTTAAGACTATGCAATCATAGTGAGAGAAGTCCGCCTCATATAATTTAGCAAGCTCAACTAGCTTATCTTTATCAAAGTTGGAAAAATAATTTCTAGGATCAAGACATGCAATGCATCTCAACAAATTAGTGGATCTTTCAGTGAAGCGATTGGTTAACTCCACAATAAGTTGATCAAGCACCACATTAAAGATTTCATGATTGTAATGATGATAGTAGGTAACCAACTGCCCTCTAAGACCCCTCTCGAACGACGCATTGCAGCTATAGTATCCTCCATATTTGGCACAACAATGTTATGTTTGAGAAAAACATTGCAATGTTCGCGCTCTCTTCATCCTCTACTTGATAACTCAAATATCTGCATAAATAATGACCGAAAATATCAACTAGTTAATTTAGCATTTCTCAATGGCTCAATTCTAAGCCTAAATCACAGATCATTTAATCACAATCACAAATTCACAATTCATAGATGAATAAATTATCACAATTCACCTCCGAGAAGCTATGCGGACTTGGGACTTGCCGAGAAGCTGGAGCAGCTCCGGCGAGTAGCGGAGGCCGGAGGCCCGGAGCGGCGGAGCTGGAGGGCCAGAGCCCAGAGCCCGGAGGGGGCTGAGGGGCGCCGGCCGCCGGAGGCCCGGAGCGCACGGAGGTCGCCGCGGCCGGCCGGAGGCAGCTGCAGCCTGCAGCTCGGAGGTCGCCGGGGCCGGCCGGAGGCGGCTGCAGCTCGGCGCAGGCCGCGCGGCGGCGGGAGGCGGACGGAGAGGCGCCGGGCGCGGGAGGGCCGGCAGGAGGAGGCTGCGGCTCGGCGCAGGCCGCGCGGCGGCGGGAGGCGGACGGAGCAGAGCTGCGGAGGGGCGCGGAGGGGCCTGAGGGCCGGTCGCCGGAGCCGGCCGGAGGCGGCGCGCGAGGGCGAGGCCGAGGCGGCTGGCGGCGCAGCACGAGGGAGAGGGACGCGAGCGCCTCGCGTCTGGGCAGCTCCGCAGCTGGGCTTGGCGCCTGGGCTGGCTGGGCAGGGAATGGGTGCCCTGGGCTTCCACATTTTGGGCCCAATTCCTATATGGGGGTATTCCCTATTACCAGGCCAAGCCCAGGGCACCGGCCCAGGGTGCCCTGGGCCTAAATCCGCCCCTGCTCACCTGTAAGTCAAAACATATAGTTATTTCTATTTATTTTATCATAGTTGCAGTGCCCGCCTTAGCAGTACTATAGGAGAATCCTATATATAGCTTTAGATGTCGGGTGTGTTTCTAGCTTAAGAGCAGGCATAACGAGATAATCAGCTGGTCATGAGAAAACACTTATTAATTTAGTTCAACTATAGTCATAAATGATGTGCATACATATATAACTTACTTAATTTTTAGGGGGCACTATAGATTTATGTCATACTTATGTTGAATTGTGTGCGAAATTCAAACAAAAATAAACATTTCATATTGCACAATTTTATGGTTAATGGATCAAATTAAAAAGAATAACAGAGAAAAAAAGAGCAAAGGAGGAATATTTGTTACAAATTATATGAGTGGAAAATAACAAAGAAACAATTGTTTGAAATTTTATAAATTATCCATTTTTTATGGTTTTTTTGTTGAGATTTTTGTCCAATGATGGTTCCATTTTTTACATTTTTTTGTTACATTTTTTACAGTCTTAAAAAACAAAGTATAAGAAGGAGAAAAGGAGCAAAGGGACATTATTTTTAAATTTCTATTTGTTGTAATTTCTTAAAATTTTCAAACTTTTAATGGATTTGTTTGGTCCAATCATGATTCTATTTTTGCAAACTTTCTATTTTTCTTGAATTTCATAGCCAAAAAGTAAGAAAGGGAAGTAATATGGGCTAAACAAGCTAGCTAGGACAAAGCATTTTAAAAAATTTTAAAAAATCCAAACTTTGTATGGATATTCTTTGTGCAGCCATGATTCCATTTTTGTTAGATTTCGTTATTTTTGACAAAAAAAAGAATAAATAAAAATGAGACAAGGGGGTGCGGGTGGAAATGAGGGGAGATAGGAATCAAACTCGGGGTAGCGGGTTGAGTGCTGGCCAAGCTAGCCACGTAGGTGGGCTTCCCACCTTGTTAGCTAGTTTAGCTAGTTGGCGGGAGGAATTATTTCATATATGATATTTGGATGGACGTTCGGATTTTGTACGACGTTGCACCCAACTAGCAATGGACGGCTAGGAAGTTTTCGCGACGTGAAGCGCTACGGTGGCAGCTCTGCTTATGTTTGTAACATGTATAGATTCTCATTATATGTGTCGAATTGTTGTTGTTGTTGGACTTGGCTGAGATCCTGTTTGTTGTGTTTTTAAAAAGTAGTTGTGATAAGTAACGTCAACATTAAAAAGAAACATCTGTAAGCATCTGAACAAAGGTGATAAGAGTGACACACTGATGACATCTTAGTAAACTACACTAATTATTTTCATCAATATTCTAAATGCATACTACATAACACTACTTGCTTCACAACACTCTATTTATCTCTCTAATTTTTTTCATGCTCTACACATATCATGCACATTTTATTTTACGGTTTCTCGCGGGGAAGGGAGTACTTCGATACACACGCAGGTACGTATACATGCAAGCGTGACAAGCCGGGCGTGCGTGGGTGCGCACGTGCCCCGTCTCATCGTCTCGGCTATCGAGTCCTCCTACAAACTCCCGCGTCACGTGCTGCACGAGGAATCAATCTGTGCGCGCACGCTTGGCTTAAACAGCCATTTCGAGCACACCCCGATCGATTCCGACCCAAATCAAGCTGCACTAGGACCATGTTCCTCCCCAAGGTAGCCGCCCATATGCCAAGTCTCCTCTAGCTCTAGGACACACATCACAACGCAAAGAAAGCAGAGAGAGAGAGAGAGAGAGAGAGAGAGAGAGAGATTAGTGCTGAAACACATTCGGACAGAGAGAATGCAAGCAAAGAAAGTGCAATTAGTAATGAGCCACATAGATGAGAGAGGGAGAGTAGCTGTGGTACTAATAACACATTCCAAGTGTCTGTGACTCTGTGTGCCATTTTCTATGGATCAATCTTTGGCTCTTTGCTGAGAGGGCAGGCGAACTGCATGTGACGGCTCTCGTTTGAAACGGAGAGAGAAAAAAATGCTGCCTTGATTTGAGTTCTCACGAGGGGCTAAACTATTGAGATGGTGCAGAACTGCAGATGATTAAGATATGAAGAGGGGATTGGACCTAGGAAGAATTCTGCTGCTCATCTACTGCACATAATCAAAAGTGCCGATTCGATAAGAATCAGTAGCTATATGTAAGTTTTTTTTTTGAACAAAAGACAGAAGAGCTGCCATGTATTGATCAAAAATAGAAGAGGATTACAGTGTGGGGGGAGACATAGGCCCCTCCCCCATGGGCCGCCGAACACAAAGGACTAACTAATTACAAAGGGGGCACCTGCGCTCTCCCAGAGTCGCAGGTCGTCTAGGAAGAAGTTGAGGAAAACTGTGGGTGGCCTGTCCGCGTTGCGAAAGATGCGATTGTTACGCTCAAGCCAAAGTTGCCACAGAGTGGCTGAGATGACTGTGAGGATGCCGTTGGGTAGACCACCCCGGATAATATCAGTCGACCACCAACTGGCGAGGCACTCTGGGTGCGACCAGGATGCAGGCCGAAGCTTTGGAGCATCGAAGACGACTGCCATGTGTTCCCAAATAACGCAGCTGTAGTTGCACTGAAGGAAGAGGTGGTCCGGCGTCTCAAGGTTTCTCATGCAAAGGGGGCAGAAGTAGTCGTTGGGAAGATGGCGACGAAGGAGAGCGTCAGCAGTGAGCACCCTGCCCTGGAGGAGCGTCCAGATGAAAAATTTGCATTTGGATGGAGCCCAGATCTTCCAAACTTGCTGCAGAGCCGGCCTTTCGACCCGACCAGCGAACTGGAGCAGATACGCCGATTTGACGGAGAACTCGCCGCTAGGGGAAAAACGCCAGGGGAACCTGTCTGGTTCGCCAGGGACGAGGTGCAGTTGGTAGATCTGCCGCAGGAGTCGGACTAGTTGTGGAATCATCTGCGGGGTGAGGTTGCGACTGAGGTCTGAGATCCAACTGTGATTTGACGTCGCATCGTGCACCGATCTGTTCTTCCGGAGGGCGGCCTTGAACAGGTCCGGCGCCAAGTGTCTCGGAGCTTGACCATCGATCCTCTTCAATAGGTTAGCTACATTATCTCTTAAAATTAATATGGGTTCATATGTAATTTAGTGCGCGCGTCTTATAATCTGTTATAGGTTGACTCTTATCTAATTAAGAGCTAGTCTATCTCTCTCCTCGCTTTCTCTAATCCACGTAAACAAAAAGATGAGGTGGAGTCCATATAGCTAGCTAATTTGGCATCATCGGAGAAGCCCTAAGTAGCAAGCATGTTGGTCTTCTATGACGAGCCAAGATACGCAACTCTTAATTCCTCTGTGTGAGCTACCATATCCTACCTAGGGGTGGACCAAAAACTCGGACTCGGCGAACCGTTCGAAATCGGATTGAGCTTGATTCGGGATCGAATTGAGCTCAAATTAATTTTGAGCTGCTCTCGAGCTGCGTCTCGAGTTCGGTTCTAAATCGAGCCGATCCTGAACTGCTCAGTTTTAGCTCAAAAACTCAAATAACAAGAAAATGCAACCGCGGACAATAGGCCCATTCGGTCGGCCTCCCAGTCTCAAGCCCATAATCCCATTCGGCCGGTCACTCATTCAGATGTAATGTAGCCTCTCAGTCTCTGGCCCTTGCCCCTCGGCCTCTGCTTACCCCTCAGTCTCCTGGTTTCCTTATGCCGTCATACGAATACCGAGTGCCTACGCGACTCCGCTGATGCCCTAGTGCCCTGCGCCCATCCCCAGCCGCCACCAGGCTCCAGTCTCCAGCTGTGGGGCCGGTGGCACTGTTTAGCTCATGGTGTGGTCGGGAGCGGCACCGGCTCCGGCGATGGGACGGGCGGGCATGCGGCGAGCGGCACATGGTGGCGGGAGGGGTGCGGCGCACCCGGTCAGTGGCGCGGTACGCTAGCTGGCAGCGTGTGGCAGCGGGGAGGAGGCACGGGTTGGCGTCGGCGATGATGCAGCAGTATCCCTAACCCGGTAAGTCTCCAGTTCTCTACAACCCCAACCCATGTTCCTAACCCTAAGTTCTTCCTTGTGGCATTTTGAAGTGTATATTGCTTTCGAGCCAAACCGAGCTGATTTCGAGCTAAACCGATCTCGAGCTCAAGTCTTACACTTAGCTCAGTTTAGAACTGATCCGAGCTCGAGCCTGACCCCACTCAGCTCGCTCAAGATCGGCTCAAATCCACCCATAGTCCTACCGTTGTTTCTCAATAAGATTAGCACCAATTTGTGGTAAGGATAAGTCTTTAGGGATACTGTAACTATCAGCTATGTTATCTGTGTCCATTAGGCGTGCAAAAATGTGTGTTTATAAGAAATTGTGAGCCGATCCCTCAACAAGAGGAGGCCAGTATGTATTTATAGTATGCACTGGATTACAGATAGATACAAACGAGATGATTTTAAGAGATCATTATCTACAACTCTAGATAAACATGCTCTAGTATATCTATACCAAGCACCGTACAATACCTTAACAGATATACATATATTTCAACACACCCCACAATCTCAACTAGTGTCAACCAGATTGAGATTGGAACTTATACGATAAAAGTCTTGATGCGGCAGAGGCTTCGTAAAAATATCTGCAAGTTGATCTGAAGATGATATCAACCGTACATCCAAAAGCTTTTGTGCAACCTTTTCTCGTACAAAGTGAAAATCAATCTCTATATGCTTTGTACGTGCGTGAAACACCGGATTTGCTACAAGATATGTGGCTCCCAAATTGTCACACCATAGAACATGTATTCTCTCCTGAATCTCACCAAGTTCTCGCATGAGAGACTGCAACCAAAGCAACTCAGCTGCTGCATTTGCAACCGCCTTATATTCTGCTTCAGTACTTGAACGGGAAACGGTCGGTTGTTTGCGTGAACTCCATGATATAAGATTAGAGCCACAGAATACAACAAAGCCACTAGTTGATCTACGATCATCAGGGCAACCAGCCCAGTCAGCATCAGAGAAAGCACTTAACAACATGGACTTTGATGGTCTTATGCGAAGCCCCATACTACTTGTTCCCTTTAAATACCGAAAAATTCTCTTTACTGCAGCCCAGTGATCCTCAGTTGGATTTTGCATGAATTGACACACTTTGTTAACAGAGAATGAAATGTCTGGTCTTGTGATCATCAAGTATTGTAAGGCACCAACAATACTACGATACAGATGTGTCCCTTCAGGATTTAGCAAGTGACCTTGATCACGAGATAACCGAGACGTACTAGCCATAGGTGTGTCAACAAGCTGACTATATTAAAGCTTCGCACGACGAAGAATGTCATGAATGTATTTGGTTTGAGTGAGTAACAATTCACCCCCATGCTGAGTGACCTCAATGCCTAGAAAATAACTCAAGGAACCAACATCTTTGAGGGCAAATTCAGCAGAAAGACGTATGAGAAGTTTATCAACAAAAATGGTACTCGAGCTTGCTATGATAATATCATCAACGTAGATAAGAATATACGCTTGAACTAACCCATGATGATAAATAAAGAGCGATGGATCTGCCTGAGAGGTAACAAAACCATGCTGCAATAGAGACTTACTGAGGCAATGATGCCAAGCACGAGGAGCCTGTTTAAGTCCATACAAAGCCTTTGTTAGCCGGCATACATAACTAGGATGATTAGGATCTTCAAATCCTGGAGGCTGCTGCATATATACTTCTTCTTCAAGAGAACCATGTAAGAATGCATTCTGTATATCGATTTGACGAAGATGCCAACCATGTGAGATTGCCAAGGAAAGAACTAACCGGATGGTAGTAGGCTTCACCACAGGACTATAAGTGTCAATATAATCAATTTCATAAACTTGTGAATAGCCCTTAGCAACCAATCGAGCTTTAAACCGGTCAACCGTGCCATCTCGTTTAAGTTTAACCTTAAACACCCACTTTGAGCCTACAATATTTTGCCCTGACGGCTTGGGTACCAGTGTCCATGTTTTGTTACGATACAATGCAGAGAGCTCATCTTCCATTGCTGCACGCCATTCTGAAGACCGAAGTGCTTCAACATGAGACTGTGGTTCAGTTGGATAAGTAGCAGCAGTAAATCCTGAACGTCTAGGTGCTGGATACCGAATGGTACCATCTGTGAACACTTTAGGACGAACGATATCATTTTGAGATCTGGTACGGACACGATTCTCAGAGATAGGCGCAAAACAAGAGCCACCATCAACTACCGGTAAGGAATAAGACTCAACAGGTACTGCTCCTGGAGTAGGTTGCACGGCTTCTGCTCCTAACGGATCACCTTGATCAAAGGCTGCTCCTGATGTATCTCCTTGATCAAAGTTGTGTGCAATCTCATCTGACATATGACGTTGTTCCAGCACCTACTCATGATGTACTTGATCACACGAATCATTAGTTCCATTAGCCAAATTATCAGGTAGAATATTGTTCATACTATCAACTAATACTTCTGGTTCAGAATAAGATGAAATAATCGGAAGTGTGACAACATCAGATGTAGTACGAGACACTGGACTAGGAGTTGACACAGAGGATTGACTTGCAAAAGGAAAGATATTTTCATCAAATACTACATCTCGAGAAATAAAAACCCGACCTGTAGACTGATCAAGACATTTGAACCCTTTATGCCGATTGCTATATCCTAGAAAGACACACTTTCGAGAATGGAAATAAAGCTTCCGAGTGTTATAAGGACGGAGATGAGGCCAGCATGCACAACCAAAAGATCGAAAGGACAGATAATCTGGTTCTTTGTTAAGAAGACGCTTGAGAGGTGTGTCATAGTTGATAACTCTAGTAGGCATTCGGTTTATCAGGAAGCATGCAGCCAAGAAGGCCTCGTCCCAAAACTTAATCGGCATGGAAGCTTGAGAAAGAAGAGCTAGACCAGTTTGAACAATATGACGGTGTTTACGTTCAGCTCTCCCGTTTTGTTGATGTATATGTGGACAAGAAACTTGATGTGTGATTCCCGAGTTTCGAAGATGTCGGTTTAGGGCTTGATATTCACCCCCCAATCGGATTGAACAAGACGGATCTTGGTGTTAAGAAGACATTCAGCGTGTTTTTGAAAATCAATAAAGGCATCATAAACTTCAGATTTGTGTTTTAAAAGATAGATCCAAGAGAACCGACTAAAGTCATCTAAGAAACTCACATAGAATTTAAATCCATTAACTGATTGAACAGCTGGTCCCCATACATCTGAATGCACTATCTCCAAAGGAGAAGACGACACACGACTAGATTGAGCGAATGGCAATTGGTGACTCTTTGCTTGTTGACAAGCATCACACACTGACTCACTTTTATTCGAGACATCTTGTCCTAAGGATCGAAGAACACGAGACATGACTGGGAGGGCAGGATGCCCTAAACGCTGATGCCACTGTTCTGGAGAAGACCGAGCGGCAGCAAGGACTTGATTGGGACTGGATGAGGACCACCGTGAACTTTGAGAGTGGGTACAGACCACCTTGGCATTTACCTTCCAGGAGGGTTTTCCTCGTGATTTGATCCTTTACAAAGAAGGAGTCAGGATGAAATTCAACAAAGGCATTATTATCAGATGTAAGTTTGTGGATAGAGACAAGATGTTTAGTGGCACTAGGAACATGAAGAACATGATTGAGATGAAGTGGACGACTTGAACCAGAAATAGTAGATTGACCAGTATGTAAAATATTCAAACCTGAGCCTCCAGCGGTGTGGACTTGATCCTTCCCCTTGTAGCGATCCGTCATAGTCAGGCGATCAAGATCAGATGTGATATGATCAGTAGCGCCGGAGTTGCATACCAGTTCTGATCTACTTGATATGAACCAATCATAGCATTGGTTGTACGTTCTTCAGGCTGATAACTGGGATTAAACCTCTGGTAACACCGAAGAGCCTCATGGCCGAGCTTGCCACAAACTTGGCATTGGGGTCGCTGGCGACCTCCACTTGATCCACCACCTTGGCTGGAAGCAAGAGGTTGGTTGTAATTGTTGTTGTTACCTCGGCTGAAACCACCACGACCAAATCGGCCGCGCTCGCGACCTCTTCCACCATTGTTGCTGCCACCACGCGAAGCCTGATTTACTGAAGAAACAAACTGCTGATTACCTGTGTTGCCATTGCCTTCCACACGAAGCTCATATGCCAAGAGATTGGCATAGAGATCCATGAGGGTGATAGGTTCAGCTCTTGTCATTATGGAGGCGACGAAAGGCTCGTACTCTGAGCCAAGTCCAGCGAGGAGATAAGAAACACTTTCCTCCTCTTGTAGGGGTTTTCCAATTGACGCCATTGTATCAACTAGCGCCTTGACAGAGCGAAAATAGTTGGTAGCCGATTGATCCTTCTTCTTTAGATTTGTGAGCTGCATCCTGATTTACATCACACGAGCTTGGGAGCGACTTGAAAACATATGGTCCAGGGTGTTCCATACCTCAGCAGCGCTGGTTAGGAACAGAACATGGCCCAAAACCTCCTCTGAAAGCGATGAGAGAAGAGCACAAAGTACGAGTTGATCATGCTCATACCAGGTAGCAAATTCCGGATCGGGCTCAGAAATTTCATCGCCTCTACTATCTGGCATCCAGGTTACAGTTGCAGATGGTCTTGCCTCCGAGCCATCTACGAACTTCAACAAGCGCTGGCTCCTAAGATACGGAGTAATCTGCGCTTTCCATAGAAGATAGTTGTCACGGCCAAGCTTGACGGTGACGAACTGGTTGAGGGACGGGAGAGTCCCTCCGCTGGATGAGGTGCCTGCCGCGGTGGAGGCGAGAGCACCGGCAGAAGTATTGGACAATGCCGAGGAAGTCGACATTGGGTTTTTCTTGATAGTAGATTGATTCTAATAGGAGTTGGCTCTGATACCATATAAGAAATTGTGAGCCGATCCCTCAACAAGAGGAGGCCAGTATGTATTTATAGTATGCACTGGATTACAGATAGATACAAACGAGATGATCTTAAGGGATCATTATCTACAACTCTAGATAAACATGCTCTAGTATATCTATACCAAGCACCGTACAATACCTTAACAGATATACATATATTTCAACAGTGTTCACACCAAAAGTTGACGGTTGGCTTAAACACACTTAGATTTAGTGTTTAGGAACCCTATCAATACCAAGTTTAGGGTTCAATATGTGCCAATCAATTTAACTATTAATTGGCACGGTAAAGAAATCAACAACTTTAGTTAGCTCATTAAATCCAAAGATAGCAAGAATCGAGTTTTAACAAATGGATCCAAAAGGTAGAAGAAACTATTGATCTAATCGAACGTTCAAAACAATATATTCAAAGAGTTAAACAATCTACGGTCGAGCTGATGAAATTAGCAATAGCGGGTAAACTTTTTGAGCAAAATTGTGTGCCATATGTTCGTGGTAACCTTGCTGCCGTAAGTACGGATCAACCAATTCAACACACGTACGTGGTTCTAGAGTGTTCTACGCAAAATTTTCCACTAGTTTCTGGAGAACTATCGATCCCTTTTACGTTTCAAACTAGTCCACAGAACAATATACCTCATCCACATAGAAAAGTCGATTTCTCATTTCGAGATGGTTGGCTTAATTAATCGATCAGCCAATACACCGCACATGCAATTAATTAATTAATTCTCTCAATTTTACTGGATACCAAACCATTCTGTTTACTTACCTACACCGTACCATACTATGCATGCCATGCAGCATAAAATTAAGGCACTGTGGATCACAATATGAAATTTAAGGGAGAAAGCGAAGTTAAAATTTGTTTTGACAGCGTTGGATTAAAAACACGTACTACTTGAAAAAAAAGGGTGAAATATTGCAAGCGTTTGGTTCGTAAAATAATTTGTTGTTGGGTTAATCAACTCTTGCAGAGGTAGGTTTTAAACAACTAGACAAATAAGTATTGCTGTACATAGGTTGGAAAATGAACACTCTCTTGCTTAATTTCTGGCTCTGGCGCTCCACACTGTGCATAGGATTGTTTGAGCCACACGCAATGCAAGGCATGCATGCGATGACGGCCACATGATCACGGGATTATGTAGTAGTGCAGTTAAACAAACCCCAACCACGATCAGTTAATTAGGTAGCAACAACTAACCACACATGACACATGTACGTAGAGACAATGACAGTAAAGAGAGCTTGTCAATTACGAGCAGCTAGCTAATTAAGCAGGGTGTGGTCAAAACAGCATGTGTCAGTCAGTCAGTCAGTCAGTGCATGAGCATAGTCAATTCCAGCAGAAGCGCCCATCTTTCCATATCTTGTCATCGCCATCGCAGACTATTCCAAAACCCTAATCCTACCGAACGACGCCCGTTGATCATATATGCATGCAAGCGTGCGTGCAATGACAGAGTGACAGTGAGGCCCTGCTGGGTGCTGACCACTGCGTTCGTCGCCATCGGCTGCTCCAAACCAAGCTCTCCTCGGTTCCAAGGCATGCGCTTGACTGCTTGCTAGCTTGGACCCCGTTCCAAAGCTTTCGTCTTTGGTCGCTAGCTTGCAGCAAGCTCTCTCGATCGATCGCCATGGAAATCACTCGACGCATATTGATAATTGGTCCATCCATGCATGCCTGCCTGTCGACGCATATATACTGCCAATGGATTTTGATTAATTCTAGTGTGTGCGGCTTTAACCCCGCCTAAGGAGGTCGTGGGCCTATCATGTTACTGATGGTGCGTCGAGATGTGTACCAACTCTACCATTTTTTACATGGTCTTTCTCAGAACCTCATAGAGATCCAAAACAAAAGTGATCAAATCTTTCTTCTCTCTCTTCCTCTCACTACAGGAAACGACCGTAATTTCGACGGCCAAAATCACTCTCGATGGCCACACTTCGGTGGTCTAATCTCGACAGCCACAGCGTAGCGGTCGAGATTTACAACCTATTCTCGACGGTCACACATCGGCGGTCGATATTGACCCACTAATCTCGATGGCCACAGCCTAGCTAGCGGTCGAGATTTACTCGCTGTATCCTGCCCTTCCAACTTTTACCTTTTCGAGCGTGCGCAAGAAAACTTAATCTCGACGGCCTTAAGTTAGCCGTCGAGAATAGTTATGGGCCGGCCAGTGTTACATGATACTGTCACAACGGCCTAAACCTAGTCGTTGAGATAGAGAGACTCCTCCCGAGGACCCGACACTTACTGGGCTGGCCCATTTCATTTTTTCATGATTTGAACTTTTGTTTAATAATTAGCAGTCAAGTTAATTTTCTTTGTAAAATTTCCAAAAAATTTTGAAATTTGTAAAAAAGGTGAAAATTTTTAGTTATCCATAAATAATAATCTTAAAAAGTAAATAATGTTTTTCCTAAATATATACATGTTTCGTTTTTTCATATTATTTGTTGTAGAACATATATATGTGTGGGCATGTTTAATATTATTAAATTGCGTAGTAAATTTTAAAAATGTTGTAATTAGTAACATTACAGTGCAATGATATTTACATAAAGGTCTTTGGATCCAATGGTGATATTTTAAAAAAATTTGTGCACGTGTCAGACGTATTTCATACAACTCCATAGAACGTTCGATAAATCATTAGACGATATGGCCCCCTAAACATAAACCTGTTATTCCGAATAGGATTTCATCAAAAAATAAATTTTGGTGGTGTACATTCATGTGGTAAGCAAGCTAGACTAGCCAGCATGATTTTTTAAAAAAATTTCTACGTTATTTAAAAAATTAAATAAGCACAGTTGACCATCGGAGGGGGTATACACTGACGGCCGTCGAGAATAAAATCTGTCTCGACGGCCAGAACTACAACGGCCGAGAATATACGTCTGTCTTGACGGTAGTCAACGCAAGCTGTAGACATAGATAACTACACTGGACAGACAGCACCACCACCGAGCACCTACGGGACCCAGCCGACCTTCGTCCCCATGCCCAACTACCCGAACATCGAACGTCCCTGGTTCCGTGATCAAGCGATAAGTCACTTGTGCCAAATGAATACACTGTCGCATAAATATATATGTCAAATGTCTAATTAAAAAATCTTGTAGGGTTCGGGTTCTGCTATGTCGATGCCTCCTTCCTACATGCCACATACTCAGGACGATGCGCATCAGGGCGAGGACGCCTCCGGGAACATGGCCGACAACCTCACGGAGCAGCTCTTCGGCACCTCGCCACCGCAGCAGTAATTTCCAGATGTGTCGTGATGTGTAAATATTGTGCTTGTGATGAATATTGTGCTTGTGTTGTTGATATTGTGGGAGAAATGGTGTTAATGTGTTATATTGGTTTCGCCGGATATATATATTTGTATCTGTGAAATTGTGGGATATTTGAATGTGTGGGTTTTTTGGGTGTAGGTTGCAGCAGCTACTGCTACTGGGTGCAGGAGCAGCTGCAAAATTACGGTGTTTTTCATAATTTCTAAAAAAATTTCGCTGATATACAATTAGTCTCGATGGCTATAACATGGCCGTCGAGAAAGCTATCCGTGGGCCCAAATGCCAGCGCAGGCCACGGCCGGGTCCAGCTGGAGGCAGACTAAACAATCTCGATGGCTGGGAGCCGTCGTGACTACCCAATTGGGCTGGGCCAATCTACTACTAGGCCTGCCAAGGATCTTTCTCGACGGCTCGTAGCCAACGAGAATAGTGGTGCCATAGGTCGCGCCTGGTTTTCGATTTTTTTACGACGGCTGATCTGTAGCCGTCGAGATAGCTACTATCGACGGCCATGCCGTCGAGATAGGTCATCTCTCTCAACAACTCTATCTCGACGGCCAAACCTCGACGGCCGGCTGTCGAGATTTATCTGTCTCGACTGTTTTTGTACTTTTCTCGACGGCTTTGGCCGTCGTGATTTTCCGCTATCCGCGTGGTGTCTTTCCCTTTCCCCCTTCTCCTCCAATCTCTCTTAGCCGGCTCCTTTCGGCGGGTGCGGTTGTTGATTCCACTAGAGTCATCGGATTGGCCGCTACTGCTTTTGGTTTGGCTTGGTGTAACTTCGACGTGGCGTGGATTATCGGTGTGGCAGCACCTATGGGCCGTAATGTGGTTGCCGACAGCCAAATCCATGGGGAGGAGCCAACTTGATCAGTTGGGGTGAAGGGAAGGGGAAGAGAGAATGGCAAATGACCCGATTGCTTTTGTTTCAAAACTCTAATTGTTTTAGCAAAATAACATACAAGGAGGCTTGGGCGGATGCAGACAAAAATAATAGGATGGGCTGAAGTTTAGATCAAGCCCAAGTCTGAAGTTTGGCCTCTTCTTCCCTTCTATTTTATACTAAAATTTATAGGTGGGTCCAAGATGGGGCTCCACTGTCATAAACAACGTAGGTGGGGCTAGAGCCCCACCAAATCGGCCCGGTGCTAGATCCGCCCTTGCAAGGAGGAGTGAGGGTTGTGCATGGATGCCAAGATGCAACAAATGGTATAAATAAGGGAAAATACCCTGTATGCCACTGAAAAAATAATGAAAATACCCTGTATGCCACTAGGCCCACATGTCATACACTCAAACGGCCACACATGTCATACACACATGATGACATACAGGGGATTGGAAATTTTTTAGTGACAAACAAGAAGAGACATAGAGTTCCTTGGCTAAACATATTTTCCTTAATTCTACTGTGTTCTACCGATATTTCCGACTATCAGAAACCTTCGCCGATTTCAAATGATTTGCTCAACAAAAAAAAAAGTTGAATTTCTAATTAAATGCTAAAAAATACCCAGGAAATAATACCCTACGAGAGTCGATCCACATACATGGGACTATGTGAGGGGTTTTGCTTTAGAAGGATATATACTAACAAGGTTTTATCGTTTGATCAAATTTGCAAGCCCTATTTTTTCAGGCAATTTATGAGAAATACCAACAAGGTCTATCTTTTTTTCAGCGGCAGAATCGATCCTCATCAGAAGAATTACATTTGCCAAATATAATTAAGATACATTCTGAAGGCCTTATACCCTTTGAATTATGAGTAAAATGCACCGGAGGTCCTTTTAACTTATAGCGTGGTGTCATTTAGGTCCATGAACTTTCAAACTGCAGTTTTTGGTCCATTAACTCTTTAAGTTGTTTATTGTAGGCCTGTACCCCTTCGTTTTGTATTTAGATCCGACGTGGCATGGACACCGTGGCAGCCACTTAAAGAGTTAATGGACCTGCAGTAAACAACTTAAAGAGTTAATGGACCTGCAGTAAACAACTGGCTGCCACGGTATCCATGCCACGTCGGATCTAAACACAAAACGAAGGGGTACGGACCTGTAGTAAACAACTTAAAGAGTTAATGGACCCAAAACTGCAGTTTGAAAGTTGATGGACCTAAATGACACCACGCTACAAGTTAGTGGACCTCCGGTGCATTTTACTCTTGAATTATCACCAATTTACGGCTTATTGTCAATCCTTCTTCTCCGGAGAAATTGAAGTGACACAGCGACTTGCAGGCGTTGAAGACTCCTCTCATGGAGTTTGACCGTTGTTGTGGACATACATATATGTCGTCGTTGGAATGTTGGATCTGGTCCATGCAGGCTCGCAGAAGTGCCCGATTTGATTTCCGATGATAATTTTGGGCATCATCCGGAACAATACCTGTCAACCATAGTGTGTATGAATTGTTGAAATTAATCCTATGCAGTTGCTAGAGCCGTCCATAATCAATGGCTTGATCGAAATGTACGAGCTCAGGGTGAATTATTGTCTCAGTAGCTGGAACGCACGGGTAGCATCAACTGAAAACTACCTTGATTCAATGATATGTCTTGACTAGGAAGGTAATCGCGCGGATGGCGCGGTGCGCTTTAGTACAATAGTTCCTATATTATTTTGTAGAATTAGTACCACATCACAGAGTAAAATATCGCGCAACCAACGGAATGTGTGCACTCAATAAGCGCAGTCCATAGGGAGAAAGCAACATGGAACCAAGGAAAACAAATGTATCACGCATATACCCAATCATAAAATTCAATAGAAAGGGGACCATAAAAGATACATAAATGTAATATGCATATAACAAATTATAAAATGAAATAAAAAAGGAAAGCACAAAAAAGCGAGTAACCTGTTAGTATTTCATTTGGGGAGAATGCTTGCAATGTTTCTTGGCAGTATTGGTATGAACATCTTAGATGCGGTAGGAAACCAATTATAGAAAAAGAGGCAGGAAACATAACTAAAACAAAAAATAATGCATTGGTCAGCATAACTGTAATAGTAAAAAAAAAGCTAAACTTCACCAATGGAACAAAGAAACAACCAAAACCGGACAAAGCATGATCTATGGACATGGCAGCATGCTTTCAACGATGATGCAAGGGCCTGATGGCATCTGCAACATGCTCATGTGCACAATCTACAGGGAGAGTGGAGGAATTACCTGCAACAAAAACACATCAACGTAATACACATGTATGAAAGGGCGAATGCACATAAAACTATAAAATTCAACAGAAAGAAAGAACCTGAAAGACTAAAAAAACTGATAGTATTCTACCTGCAGCGGTTGTATCAACAGGACGCATGCAAAGTTTCTGAGTGGCATTGACACGTACGGTAGAGCGGCCGCCCATAACTAATTCCACAAAAAAAGTTAAGGAATAGAACATGAATAGAGAAAAGTGTAATGGGTGGAACAACCATAATAAGCAAAATGCTTAGACCAAAAAAAGGGGAGGAAGCATTATATTAATAACAAATTTCCCTTTGATACGATGGAGGAAAAATATACAAACCAGCCAAAACTCATATCTAGATATTGAGGGAATACCCAAATCTTATATTACATGAACATAAGATCTTTATTGGAAACTACAGCGTGGTAGAGTCAGACAATTTTTTTTTCCTGTAAACGGTAGAGGATCTTTAGCATTCAAGCAGTGACTAGAACAAATGTGTTTAAATAAAAAAAATGAATGAAGTGCAAAAGACATATTTTCTATCACTTTCTTTTTAAAAAAAGTACCATAGGAAAAACTGTAACTGCAAGAGAATTATATTACCAAAAGAGGTACATACAGGTATTTACATAAAAGAGGTCACAATAAGGACTATTTGCATAAATGAATAAAACGGACTTAACCATCACGCAGTTTTACTGAAAGTAAGAGCAACACCTATTGAAACGAAAAAACAGTAGAAAGAAGGTTGGTCTCCCCGAAAGACACATAAAGGTGTATCCCCGAATAACAGGTTATTTCCTTGCAGTATTTCATTGGTATTCAACCTGCGCATCAGTACCAGTGAAATACTTTGATCTTCTAGCTTTTTTTTTGAAATATCCACAAAGAAAGAAGTTTTAGAGATTCCTTAAAAGTCAGATCCTTAGTGGTTGCTGATGACTGTGAAAGAACTTCCAATTGTCACCAGCCTATTTTGAGATATCTTCTGGAGAGGCAGACAAAACTTGTAAATCCTGCATAACTTGAATAGAAACAACAAGAAAAACGTTTTTGCAAGTCATCAGTGTTCATTCCCGAAAAGACAAAAGAGGTTCTGCGTAGATGAATTTTTTTATCACTCTGTTAGCAGCTCTACACCTTTTGATCCTAGAAAATAAATCATGTGTATAATTTTTTTCACACTATTATATGAGATAGGTTGGGACAATGTCAACTGATCTGTGTACAAATCCTATCGTAAGACAACATAGAAATCACATACGATGAGACAATAATCAGAAAAAAAAAAAGATATCCACCTAGGAATTTTTTTCTATCCTCCATGAGCATATTCTAACAGTTGCATCTATACATATGAGACACGACATTCAGTACCCCTTATCTGTACACAGCCGATAAATGAAATTGAAGCACAAATATAATAAAACGCTCTATATCATATAAAACAACGATTATTTCATCAAAAGTCACGGAGTAAAGTGAGGGAAAATAAGAACTATGATATGGCGTCCGTGTGACGTGGATGGAACATATAAAGTAAGTTATAATCTATTTTTTTCCTCGAAAATCGATGGCATGATCTGCAAGGTATACCTAAAAACATCACTACGTACTTAGAAAATAGTCTGGCTGACATCTACAGAATTAAGTGTATTTCTCAGTAATCACAGAACAATTCACTGCACAGCAAAGCTAATAATCATCTATGCAAAAAAAACAAACGATGGGAAATTACAAATAAAAAGTAAGAGACATGCAGCCATCCACACCATAGAAGCGATTCATACGTATGTATTTCTACGCAAAAATATACTCTGATTTCTATCGGGATAACAAATTCTCTTCACCTAAAATATCCATGATAATACGAAAAGATCAATCAATGGCCGTATGTTGGTTTTCAAAACAGAGTTTTTGGGTTGCTTCCAAACACCTCATGGTATAAAAACCCATGGTTTTTGAGGAAACCATGGATTTGCATAGAAACTATAAAATAACTCCACTTCCAAATAGGGCCTAAATGTGGTTAAAAAAAATGGGAGCACAGCAGCCAGGATTCGAACCTGCGCCTCCCCACGAAAGCCTTGTCTTCCTTTTGCCGAAAACAATCCTTTTATATATAAAGCTTTAATGGACGGTCAGATCTAGCCCTCGCTCGCGATCAAACGACTGTGATTCAATGGGGCGATGTAGATAGCCTAGCCGCACAGGAAACACATCTACAGTGCCGGCGTGTCTAGCGCTTTGTATTATAAGAGTAATTTGGTTGCTGATTCAGATCAGCAAGGACATGCAAAGTGGTATAGGCGGTTTATTTTCTGCTCCCTCTGTTTTTAAATATAACATATATAATTTTTAGCACGATCTTCAATGCAAAATTTTAATCATTATTTTTTACAGGATATCATCAATAATTATAAAATTAATATAATATGAAGTATTTTCAAATACGAATCCAGCTACTTCCTCCATAAAAAAATATAACATGTGCACACAAGATTTAAACTCTTTCATTTTTTACCAATAATTTATCCAACAATATGTAGATTTTGTGATGCACAAATAACATTATTGCGTATTTGAAAGTATTTTCTAATGGTTATAATTATGTTATTAGAAAAGATATACAATAAGAGAAATTAAGTATTAAAGTATAGCTTTGATGACCATGTCAAATAAAATCACGCCTTATATTTATGGACTAAGGAAGTATATCACATGCATAACACTAAACATATATATTTTTAGCTTAGTTATTATTCAAAAGTTACAAACTTTGACTTTTTAAATACATGCATGCATGACTTATATTTTGAGATAGGAGTATATTATATGCAATCCATGTCAGCTATTGAGACAGTAAAGATTATACAATGGTTGTTAAGATGGTTGTATGCGTTTTAGATTGTTTGTTTACGTTATATTGAAGATGGTCCAAATTTCTAAAATTAATTAGATATATGCCACTGCTTAGTTTTAAAATTAGATTTTATGTATAAAACTTGCCATTGAGTGGCATTCAAATACAAATTAAATCTAATTTTCAAACTGAACAGTGGCATCTTTCCAAATCATGTCCAATTTTCTATGCATACTCTCTCCAACTTATTATTATACGTTCCATATAATAAATCTAATAGATGGCGTATACTGACAGATAACATGTATTATTGTACGAGCTCAGAGCAGGACCAAGGATTAGGAGTCCATTTTACCTCTGAATCAATAAAGCTGGGTGACATTAGATACAACAGTAATTGTTCCTAATTTTCTGGGGATTCATTTCATCCTTCCAAAGATTTGACGGACATTAATGGATATTTAGCATTGCACAGACTCGGACACAGTAAAACACTGTAACTTAGACTTGACTCAAACTTTTTCCGAGTGTCTATTTTAGAGTATAAAGTGTAAAGAAATTTATAGGGATGGACAGAGTGGTAGGACATTGCGTTTTAGAGGAAAAATTTATAGTAGTAGCACATATAGACGGGCTAACTCTCTATTCTTGAGTCTTGACCTATATCACAAAGAAAAATAAAGAAATACACACAAAACAGAAGCAGGCTAGCAGGGCATACTATCGGCTGGAATCCACTGGGCCTCTCAGACCCATATCAGTACTACGTGATCATTCAGTACACATTGGTCCAGCTTATGTGAATCACCCGATACAATTCATAATCCACGGGGGTTTTTTTCTACAAAATGTTGTCATAGGATGTGTCCATTTTTCCTTTTTTGTCAACGGACGCAACAATGCTCACAGTGTAGCAGTGTGCCACGGGCCATCTGCTTACTGCTGTGCGTTGTCATTCTGCCCCAGATCGTCGATAGGTGGCCGTTGCCTGTGGTGATCGGTGACAGACTGGTACGCCATCGCCAGCGCCAGAGCCTGCGACAGAAACACACAGCAGAGCAACCAAGGGTCATCATCACTGTTCCTCGTCCGCATGACATCAAGCTTCTTGGCATGACAAGCTACTTTCATGCTATATACTGTAGAAATCAATAGGATGTCCTGTGATAAGAAAGGTTAATTACGATGTGATCATGGTCAGGAGGGGCGTAAATGCCCGTTGTCACTGTGGTTCTTCTTCTTGTGCCACCTTTCGGTGGGTGCTCGATGCTCTTGAAACCTGTTGGCACCACCACGACTGGCATCCCGACAAGATTTCCCAGACAAACAAGCTCCCAGTCGGTCACATTGCCGATGAACGCGTCAACTGTGAAGCTCTCCTTGATATCCCTGATTAGCTTACCCCGTGCTCGCTGTGCCTGTTCAGCAAAGCACCAGAACACAAATAATGTACCGTCAGACGCCAGTTACCTCCAGTAAGCAAGCATGGTTATGTGCAGTTTAGGATGCTTGATGAAGAACCTGAATGTAATCGACTGCAGGGATTAATCGTGCGCGGCGAAGCTCCACTGGCCACTGGTTTTGCGCTTCGTAGTCATCGTCATGTCCTTCGCGTTGCCAGATGTCAAAATGTGCAAGCATATCGACATCCATTGTAATGTTCAGAATGGACTGAACTGATTCAACGGTGTAGCTCAACTTGAAAGGGACAAGCTTAACACCCTTTGCTAAAAGAACATTAATAACCTGGTATGCCATAATAAATCAGGAACAACATAAAGTTTAATTGAGGTTCAGATCAGGAACGAGCAAAACATAGACCAGACCGAAGAACACATTAAAGCTCTCATGTACCTCCATCTCAGCGCTATCAAGGTACCCAACAGTGAGTTTTGTGATGTCAACATGAAATGGATCCTCTAAAGCAACTTCACGAGACGACGGATCACCAGTGTCCTTGCCACGAATTGCATCTAATACGACAGCAGAATCTATTGCGCTTCTGCAGAAAGGACCAAGTTTATCCTGCCATTTTAGTCCAAGATAGTCATCATTCAGAAGTTTGGCTTGAATCAGGAAGGGGTAATAAATAATAAAAAAATAGAGATACCAAACTCTCAGAAATGCTCATGACACCGGTCCGTGCAACTATTCCAAATGTTGGGCGCAAAGCAGTTACACCACATCTAGCAGCAGGATAAGTTATGGACCCTGCGGTTTCTGAACCAATCGCGAAGGGAACCATTCCTATTATAGTGAAAAGAAGAACTTGTGTTTAGCATATATTCTTTAATATCTGATTATAGGTGCAAATATATTGCACAAATTGACCTGCAGAAGTGCTAGCCGCTGGCCCTGCCGATGAACCAGTAGAAAATTCCTTAATGTTCCAGGGGTTTCGTGTTCTACCCCCAAACCATATATCATCATAGGCGAGTGAACCTGTCACAAGCTTTGCAACAAGGACTGCCCCAGCGGACTTCAAACTGAAGGAGAAAGGCATAAAAAGAGGAGAAGAAATAACCAGGATTGACCCCACAACATTTCTTAGACGTGATGCATATAATGGAAAATGGAACAAACCGTTTGTACACAAAGGCTTCAATATCAAGAAACTGATTTTTAAATGTCCTTGAGCCCCACGAGGTCTTGTAGTTTGGTACTGCAATTATATCTTTCAGGCCATATGGAATACCATGCAAGGGACCTGGCATAAAAAATTGTCAGCATAATAGTTACTTTTGCGTATAATGTTCACAAAATAACATTGTCTGCAGTAAAAAGTTAAATTAAGATTACTCTTAATATTCAAACAGTTGAATTTTTTAGGCTAATAATTGAGATAATCTCTTGGATAAAAAAATTGAAAGAATTCTCTAGAAAATGATAGAACTAGTGTAAGAGCATGGCTAGGAGAAGCTCTATATGGCGTTTTAAATTTGCAGCACGTATAGAGTGTCTGGTAGGTGAGGGAATCTTTTAGAGTGTAGTGTAAAGTCTGCAAACAGTTGATTTTTTTAGGCTAATAATTGAGATAATCTCTTGGACAAAAAAATTGAAAGAATTCTCCAGAAAATGATAGAACTAGTGTTAGGCAGTACGTATTGCTAGATGACATTTTATCCACAGCTTCTCATGCTAATATTGACATTAACATGGCAATGAGATGCTTTGTAATGAGCATCATACCAGAGTATATCCCCAACAAAAGAATAGAATGAAATCACTACAAAATAGTAAAATCAATAGGAGATATTTTTTTAGAATCTCAAGCAGATTTGCTACGCACCAAGATATTTCTGTTTCTCCAGCAAGTCATCTACCTCTTTCGCTTGTTTGAATGCTAAATCTTCGGTTAAGGTAATAACAGATTTGAGAACAGGGTTATACCTAATAAACATATCAAACAGTTAGATGATTAAGGGCAAAACTTTTGATCATCAAGTTACACAAGTCTAAGGAAAGATGTGAGTGAGACAGAAACATAGTGTAACCTCTTTAATCTCCTTAGAAAAATAGCAGTAAGTTCGCATGATGTTATTTGTTTTGTCCTAATAAGCTCCCCGAGCTCAATTATCTGGTACAAAACTTATTGACTTGATATATTTGAAGTTTATCACGAACATGTGATAAAATGGTTGAGAGAACTGACCGACATAAAGGCAATATCTTCATCATTACTAGGGCGATGTACTTTAAAGGTGCGTGGGTAGTTAAAACTTTGGGTATCACCGACTTTGCTATTGCCACTCCATGATAATTTGAAGACTAGAACAGAAGGGTTATACAATCCACCATTCTCTAAACCCACCAATTTCCGGTTTTCTCTAAATGCGGGTATATTAAATTCTTTTGCACCTTCTTCCATCTCGCGTAGCTAGAGGGGAATGCACGTTAGATAAAACAACAACGCTAACCATTTACTTGGTAGATGAATTTCAGTAAAAATATAAATGGGCATTTTGAAATTACTTTTGAATCATTGAAAAAATCAGCGTCGAAGTACTTCATGGAATCCTTCAAGGCAATCACACCGCTAACTGGTTCTTTCCTTAGGACATCTTTTGCAGAAACAACTTCCTTTGTGTCCTGAAAATGAACAGATAGATTGATATGCCTAACAATCTAAAATTGCACACAATGAAACTATTGAAAAGTAGAAAGATCCTGCCTTCCAAATCTTATGGTATTTGGAGACAAGAGTATATGAGTGACTCTTCCCATGGATCCCAAAATAGAAATAAACCTGAGTTGGTAAGGGTAACCATTTGCATTTTGGTGGCCGTGCCTGTGTTCCACAATAGAAATAAATAAATTACCATAACGGAGCTTTTTAAAGAGAAATTTGTAGAGGAACTATTTATGACCTTATGATTAAACACCTGACTTTCACGAAAAAGAAATTCAAATTATGTGGATGAAGTGCAAGCAAAGCCAAGCTAGCAGAACTTTTGTCCTTTTTTGGGTCCAGTCAAAACTGTTGAGTTTGATCACTGACATCAGATCAAAATATTTAAACCAACAAAATGTCTGTGGGCAATGCCAGGAGTAGGTCTGTCCTACAACGCATATTGTCCACATTGTCGCCGTCCGCAGTCCCAATTTGACCAGCAAAAACGGCAGACTGCAGTGGAAATTCCAGCCTTGCTTTGACCAACAAAATGTCAGGCTAAGGAAACCCTGAAGCACACAAAGTGATCATGCAGGTATCATATTCGAGGCGTGAAATGCCTACGAACACCAATAACCACAGCAGCAGAAGCAGTACAACGATGCACTAACCTAAACTAACCATCTGGGCCAGCCAGACAACGCAAGTTCAGGCATGAACATGCCTAGCAAACATCGATTAATTAAGCAGGCGCCAAATTCCTCTCAGTCCACAGCCTGAAGAAACAAACAGCTGAAAATTTTCTCTGTGCCTAATTTTATTCAGAACCATTCGCTGGTCTAACTCGGGACCACCCTGCAGGCCTTCTTGAGTTTTTGGCAGGGGACTCAGCTGAGGTAGGTGGAAGGGGAGGGGAGCATCGGAGAAGAAAGGTGAGAGCTTTACCATGGCGGCGGCGCCTCCGCTGCTTCTTGCCCCCGGAGACGCGAGGCAGAGGACGGGGAAGAGGAGGAGCAGGAGAGGGGGCGGCGGCGCGGGAGGACGTGGCGGCCGCATGGCCGACACCTGGCGCTCGGCGGTCGGAGAGTGGCAAGGCAAAGCAAGCCAAGAAGCAGGCAATGGTGGCGGTGGTGATCCTTGCAGTTGCACAGCTCCCTCGTGGGCCGAACGACGCAATGCGCTTGATAGGAGCAGGCTGGCTGATCCCCATGTTACGAGAAAGTAAAATATTGCTTGATGCCTCACTTTCGCTTTTTTTTTTTTGGAAGGATATGATTTGTCGATGACTTGAGATTTTAGCTTATTGTCGTTGAAGCATCATGATGCAATCCAACAGGCTAGATAAGGTTCTTTTATGGTACCCTCTAAGTAACATGAGGCGTCCAATCCTTTCGATCTAAAGGCTTAAATCAGTCTTAACTTTTTTATACTACAAGATTAGTATATTATACTACAATTATAGTACTACCTCCGGTCATAAAAAGAAATCACTGTTGGCTTTTACACACATCTTTGGCCATTTGCCTTATTCAAAAATTTAGTGCAAACATACATCTTTGACCATTTGTCTTATTCAAAATTTAGTGCAAACATACATAAACATAAGTCAGGATTAAAGTACTTTTCATAATAAAACAAATCACAACAAAATAAATGATAACTCACATAATTTTTTGAATAAGACGAATGGTTAAAGATGTGTTCAAAAGCCAACTGCGACTTCTTTTTATGACCGGAGGGAGTATATCTTAAAGAAGGGTATAATTGACGTTGACTATAATTAGACATGCAGACAAATAAGTAATCTATTAAATTAATAGATTAAATGTTGTATTCATTTTAATTGAAAAATTTAAAGATGACAAAATATATAATTACACGATGGAATAACTTTTGCTTTTCTGTTAAAATTCAATGATAAACATAGAATTACACAATGGAATAATTTTCGCTTTTCTGTTAAAATTCAATGATAATTTATATTTTAAATTTTAATCAGACGGAATTTTCAGGAAAAAAGAGAAAACTCTAGGATTCTCAAGAAATCAACCATGAAATTATTTCTGATTTTTGCTAAAATTTGACAAAAAAAATTTAAAATTTAAATCAAACGGATTTTAGAAAAAAGAAATAACTTGGATTCTTGAGAAATCGATCATATATGGAAAGTTTTTCAAAAGAACAAGAATTTAAATGGTTTATTTTAGAATTAAGCATTATTTCGTCAGACAAGAGATCGTGTTCAAAAGGTTCATATCTAAGGAAAAATGAAAATCGCCGCAATAGAAAGAGAAACTTACTTAATGCACTTATTTGATTACTATTGCACGTACGCCATTAATTACTATCTCCTTTTCCAACTCTTTGACATGCATGTTACCATAGAAAAAGACTAAACCGTTCCTAAAAATGAACGATCGGGTCTAAAATATACTATCATGGTAGCATTTTTTTTTATAGATACCATAAAAGAACCCGCTAGATATACCGTAAAAGAATGACATGTAAAACAATATCAACTTTATAATGGCAAATCTGAAGAAAGATAACTTTATAATGACGCTGATAAAAAAGATCCTATGAAAAGAGTTGTTACCTCCGGGCGTAAATATTTGACCTAATTTATTTTTGTTGTAATTTGTTTTATCACTAATGACACTTTAAACATGACTTATATTTTTTTTTTTTGGAGGGGGAATGCATCGTTTCAATCGTTTAAAATCTGTGAACTGCCATGTATATCTAGCCTGTCTGATCGCATTGCTTCAACGGCAATAAGCTGAAATCAACAAATCATAATGCTTTGATGGGCTTTGCCGGCTTCGTGGGCCTTGCTGGCTTCATGGACTGCGCTCGCCAGCCTGCGCTCGAGAGGGAGCGCTCCTCGGCATGGCCCGTGCGTTTGCTCGCTAAGTCAAACGTCATGGTGCCTTTTCATGCGCAAAGGCAGAGGATCCGGATCGAGATTCCTAGGAGCAAATGTTTTTAATGGTATGTTTGGTTGGCTGTCGTGGATTGTTCTACCAAATTTTGACGCGCCCTCACAATTTGATCATCGTTTAGTTTGCATCCCTTAATTGACGTGCCAACAAAAAAAATTTGACGTGCCATCAGAACTCAACTGCGAGGAATGCCATGGCAATGGCGACCTGTTTGGTTGCATTCTCAGTTGAACCAGGCTGTATGAGCTAAGCCAGACTGGTTGGAGCCAGGCTGAGATGATGCAAATGGTTGTTGTTTGGTTAGGTGCATGAGATTGTACAGGCTGCGTAGAGACGTTATTTGGTTGACTACACTAAGGATAAAATGGCACGAAGAAATTCAAAAGAGGGATGAAACATTTTAAAAAATAAATTCTAGAAAATCAAATAATAAAAAATCAATTACGGAAATAAAAAAAATCAAAAGAAAGTTTCATAAATAAATAAATTCAAAAACAAAAAATTTAAACTTTTAAAGTTTATATGGCAAGTGTGGTCTCGTTTTGTTCGAAAAAATATCAATAACCCAATTTTGAAATCGGTTTGGTAATAAAAAATACTAGCGTTTGCTCGCTAAGTCAAACAGCATGGTGCCTTTTCACGCGCAAAGGCAGAGGATCCGGATCGTCGAGATTCCTAGGAGCATATGTTTTTAAGGGTATGTTTGGTTGGCTGGCGTGGATTGTTCTACCAAATTTTGACGCGCCCTCACAATTTGATCATCGTTTATTTTGCATCCCTTAATTGACGTGCCAACAAAAAAAAATTTGACGTGCCATCAGAACTCAACTGTGAGCGATGCCATGGCAATGGCGACCAAATCGGCCGCCGGCGCCTTCTCGCCATTGCATCCCGTTGCACTCATGGTACGCTGGCCCACTGGCAGCTACACGATTGTTGGCAACATTCTTGTTAGTCACCTTGTTATTTGCAGTTGATTTTAAACTTTTGATTTATGTATATATTTCATATAGTATTCCAATTGCATGAAATAAATATCATAATTCATCTAAAATCCTAAGCAATCCATTTTTGGTAATTTTTTATTTGAAATTTGAAAATTCAAATTTTATTACCAAATTTATTATTTTCTAATTTGTTTTAGGTTCTTTGCTTGTTGTTTGCATTTTATAAATTTTATTTGAGATTTTATGATTTTTTATTTGACTATGGAAACAATTGACATTCATTTTGGCAACCAACCAAACATCTACAAAGCCTTATCAAAATTTGGCACCGTTAATTTGGCTTTGATCCAAACAACATAAAAATTACTAGTACATTGCCCGTGCTTTGCAACGGAACTTAAGGGACGAAAAGGAAAACATAAATCGAGGCACAAGATAATAAAGTTGATACATTATGATTTCACTGCATCCATAGCACTGGACAAAACACTCCCTTAGAACTCGAACTTTTGAGGATGTTCATATTGTATGGCATCAAAGGATTGTGATATAAGGATATATGTCTTATTCATAATTTTGTTTTTTTAAAAAAATCCTGAACTATCTCCCATTTGCCACAGGTACATAGGCTATGAATAATTGATTGTTGTCATAACAAGATACGATAATTTTAGCAACAAAAATTACAAGGCTATTTGAATTGCAGCCTCAAAAGATGCTATAAACACACAACAACTAATAGAAAGAATCAAACCTATAATCATAAGACACAAGGTACATGAACTTAACACCTATGCAAACATGCTAGTACAATCAATACTTAGCCAACTAATTTGGATAGGCTGTAGTTCGGAGAAAGAATATTGCTCTCATAGTAGCAGTTGAGGCTCAAAGGGAGGCTACTGCATCTGCATCTTTTGTTAAAGGCCTTGGGTTAGTAGTTCTATGTTTACTGCTCATATGTCTTTTACTCGTGGTTTTTTTTAAAAAGGAAAATGTCTATATCACACCCTGAACTGTTTACCCCCCTGAACTACGAAACCAGGTATCCTACCCCGCAAAACAGTGAAAAAGTTGTAGATAACCCCCGTAGTGTTTTTTTTGGGCAGTTTTGCACATGTGGCATGTGTCCTGGCATTTCAATTTTAAAAAATAAAACTAAAATAAATAAACCTTTCCTCTCTCCTCCATCTAATCCTCTCCCTCCACACCTCCGTCCCCCCTCCGCCTCCTCCCAACACCTCCCCGTCGGCCTCCCCACTTCCTACCCACGCCGCGCCGCCTCGTCCCCACTGCCTCCTAGCGCCACCCGTGCCGCCGTCGGCCTCCCCGCCACCTCCTAGCGCCACCAGCGCCACCGTCGGCCTCCCCGCCACCTCCTGCCCGCGCCGCCGTCTTCCTCCCCGCCATGTCCCAGCGCCACCAGCGCCACCGTCGGCCTCCCCACCACCTCCTGCCGGCGCTGCCGTCTTCCTCCTCGCCGCCGTCGGCCTCCCCGCCACCTCTCTTCGACGCGTCGGGTCGGCGGCGGGCGCGTCATGGACGGGGAGGCCGACGACGAGCGCGTCGGCGACGGGGATGGGGTGGCCGGCGGCGGGCGTCGGGTGGGGGGGCGTGGGCGCGTGGGTGGTGGCTGCCGGCTAGGGCTAGGTGGGGGAGGGAGGGGAGCCAGGGAGCCGTCGGGCACTTGCTTGGGCGCTGTGCTGGGCCTGGGTCCGCCCCTGCCGTTGGATGAATTTGAATGGCCAGGATTTGTTTGATGAGCCATCACTCACCACCACAAGGTGCTTTTTAGGAGTAGAGACTAACAAATGGTCATACCTTCAATTGGTCATGAGCATTTAATGGCATGGTCATGGAGGGCCATGAACCAAACATGCCCTAAGGTTTTTTTTTGGGTGTGTGTGTGTGTGGAGCATTTGGTGTGGCCGGTTTCGGTCCTCGCGGCCCTCTCATGGAGTGATGCAATCCCTCTTTATCACAAATTTAAATTTGAGGGTTTTAAATATTACAACTATCTCTAAAATATAATTTTGATCGGTAATTACTATCATAATTTATTTATAAAATTAATAAAAGCATGACACTATAGATATGTTTTTCGAGTCGAATTTTTCATATATATACTCCAAATAGTTGAAAAGACTTGTATAGATAAATTTTGAAAAAATTGACCTAGGGCATCTCTAATAGATCTTAAATTAGAACGTCCTATTTGTTGTAACAAATAGAATAGTAAAGAGTGAAATGTTGGTGAACAGTAAAAATATGTGTGAATAATGACTAAGCTGTCAAAAGTTAGGAATAGTTGAAGATTATTTTAGGACATATTTAAAAGTAAAACGCTAACCTTTTTATGATATGGAGGGTACACGTATAGGCAATTAGTCGTCGTGGGTTGGTTTTTAACCTAGGTCTTGGTAATTTATATGAAGAATTATTTTTTAGATAATGAATTGTAGTTTCTATGTCTCTGAATGATGATTTCATCACAGGGATTGAAACGCTCCAGCAGTAGTGATGAAAATGGTACGGATAATTTCCGACCGTCCGACCGACCAAGGCATAATAATATCCGAAAATGTAGAGCCGGATAATTTTACGGATATCCGAATCCGACAAGGCGGATACGGTACGGATATAAATAATATCCGATGGATATTATCCGAGCTTTTCTTGGATAATATCCGATGGATATTATCCGATTAGCTAAATTCATCTATAAACTATCTCTATTATATTTTTATAGGATGAATGTCTAACACATATAACAACTAGATGCAAGTGATTTTACATTTTTTTGCTTTATCGGGTATGATACTTACACACCATCATTTTTATGACTATGAGCCATAAAGTTGAGTCACAAAGAGATAACTATATGTATTTGGATATACTTATTTATTTAGTATATGTTTTCGCGTATTATCCGAGAGAGTATCCGCGTCCGATCCGTATTTGTATCCGATATTATTCATATCCGTATTTGTATCCGGTACTATCCGTATCCGAATCCGTATCCGATCAAACTAAATGGATCAAATACAATATGAGTGGTTTCCGATCCGTATCTGATCCGTTTCATCCCTATCCAGCAGCAGCCGATTCTCCAACAGCTTGAAGCAATCTACCTTTTGACAATTGACATGTGTCCGATTAATCTCGGGTGCTCGAGCTAAACAAATAAGTGAATATAGGTTATCGTTAACTTAAGTCTCATGCCAAATTTTAAAATCTAAGCAGTGCTTCAAATTTTCATTTCCTTGGTCGGACTTAAGTGCAATGTAAAGTAACGTGGAGAAGTATCACAAGCGTGTGAAGATGTTACATGTAAAACTGTTCATCAGTTTACTCGATATTTTGATAGAGGCGGACACAGCTTAAAATTAATAGGAGGGTGTGACAACAAAGGAATAATATTTTTTTTTTTGTACCAAAGCCTCTCCTTCCCTTCTATTTTACACTAAAAATTATAGTTGGGTATAAGATGGGGTTGCACTGTCATAAACAGCGTAGGTAGGGCTTCCCAACGCTAAATCCGCCACTGCATTTTGGTGCAAGTCATGGCTACTTATATTAACAAGAAAATTTCTTTTGTGCAACTATAGAAGTCTTCAAAGCAAAAACTATCGTGACAGCCTCTGCTCCCTGCTTGTCAGATTCATAGATGCATCGCTAACCGCAGAAGAGCATTAGCGACGTCGTCCTCTTTGCCCAAGCGAACATCCACGCGCACAGCGCCTACGAGCTCGCCGGCCAATGAATCCTCTACTTCTGTGTCGCCGGTGAAGGTGTCGAGTACGTACCGGATGTCCTCCGAGTCCATCATGCCTTCGTTGTCGCCCACTTGCTCGCTGTCGAGCACTTCATCCTCATCCACTTCATCGCCGGAGTCCGGTGCCCAGTTCAGATAGCGAACGAGACCATCCGCCATCACCAAGTAGGCAGGGTTGCAGCGGCTCCCAAGTCCCAACAATGGCAGATATAAGGTGGGCGCAGCCAGAGAGAGAGAGAGAGAGAGAGAGAGAGAGAGAATCTGGCGAGATCCTGAACGGCTGCATAGGCAGGTAACTGAACAGTTGCATTTGGATCCTTCCATCAATACGCGCGCATAACAAAGCGATCCGGTGAGAGAAACAAGCGGTCGTTTTGAAATACGAAGATTAATTATGGACAAAACCAAAAACGTAATATGAAGATCATTTCTGGACGGAGGGAGTACAATACAATGAAGCCACCGTTTTTTCTTAGTTTCTAGATGACATGACACGTATAGAAATGATGTTTAGAAACCTTGCGTTGGAACTGTCCTCGTTAGATATGTACACTTCATTTAACCCAGTTCCACCCACATAAAAACCAATTACTTAGCAATTAAACCAGTTCTCGTCCTTTCGTAGTTCACCTTTGCCCCCCTTTGTAGCCTTGCTTCTCCATCCCCCTCTACCTCCTACATGTCAAGTCTCCACCCCTCATATTTGGTAACTCCTGTCCTCTCTCTAGGTCTAGACACTTTATCGCCCTCTTCTCCTAGCAAAAGCCAATTTATTAATTTAGCCCAGCCAATATGAACATTACCTAAAATATGCAAACTTTAGCAAATTATTCTGAATTGACAAATCTATTTTGAAGTTTTTAATGGTTTTTAAGAATCACAAAGGATTATTTTGTTTGGTTGGAGTGATCGGTTGTCTGCAGCTGCTGACGTGCCAAAGAAGAGCCCATCGTTGAGCTCACATGTAGGCTCTTTTTAGAAGCAATGTAATTTCATAGTTTATACGTAAATACTATGGTTTATGATAATACCGTGGTGTTTTATGGAACAAAGTGTTTGGTTGTCCTCGAAAAAACTTTGTATTGAAAATTTAGGTTTTGCCAATACAATTGTTTTTTTTAGGATTGAAAACTCCGGTCTAATTTAAATTTTTTACTTCTCTTCTTTGGTCATGGTCAATAAATATGCTATTAAAAAATATTGTAACCAAGCAATTGATAATTTGAAAAATACCATGTTTTTAATGAGATTTATAAAACCAGGATATATATGATAAAATAATTAGCAAATCATCATAACCATGGAGCCTATATTGCACAATATGGTTTCCCACATTCCAACAAGCCCAGCGCCCCAGCCCATGTCCGTCCCCACAACACTTCAGTGCTTCGGCCCACGAGCTCACCTCCGCGGCAAGGCGAGGCCCACTTCCGCTCCTCGCATCAGCAAGTGCACGATGACGTCACGGGCGCGGCGCGGTTCACGTCTCACTCATGGCCCGATCCTGGCCGCACGATCCAGATCCGACCGCCCACAGTCGCGCGGCCACGTCACCGGGCCCGTCCCGTGCCCCACTTTAATTTCCCTCTCCCGTTTCGCCGCACGGCCACGCCGTCGCCGTCTCGCTCGCCGAGGTGCAGACGAAGCAGGCGGCAATGGCGGCGAGGAGGGGGTGGGCGCGCGGGGCGGCGGTGTTCGCGGCGGCGGCGGCGGCGGTGGCGGCGGGGCGGCGGTACGGGTGGGACGCGGAGGCGGCGGTGGCGGCGTTCCGGCGGGCGCGGGGCGCGCTGGGGCCGTGGGCCGCGCCGGCGTACGTGGCCGCGCACGCGCTCACGCTCGCGCTCTGCCCGCCCTACGCCATCTTCTTCGAGGGCGGCGCCGCGCTCGTCTTCGGGTTCCTCCCCGGCGTCGCGTGCGTCTTCTCCGCCAAGGTCCTCGGCGCCTCGCTCTCCTTCTGGATCGGCAGGTCGAGACACCCCCCTCCGCCACCCTCCTACTCCCTTGCATTCCTGTGTTCTTGGATCGATTCTCTTTGGCTGCGCATAAGCGATGACATCTGCGAGTGCTTTTTTTTTTTCCTTGTGCACGCAATGCCAAAATTTCGAGGGGAAACTCTGCGCGCCTCGCGGATCAACAGGGTGAGGACAAGAATTGCGAGAAGAAAAATAGATTAGAGCCTTGGATTTTGCCTTTTGGAGAGAGAGAGGGAGAGAGAAAAGATGACATTTTTGTCTATTTTGCTGTCCCGCTTGCGTCCTTGGAGATCTGGAGTTGGAGCGTTATCGGATTCTTTACTTGTTCATGTAGAACTGTTCGGCTTTGATCCATAATTCCCTGTGAGTCATATCAATAAGTACAGGCTGGATCATGTACACATGATTAGGAGGAAATTGGCGAGATCTAGGGTAAATTTGGTGCATTTTTTTTGCTGATATTTGTAAATTGGTGGTTTTTCAGATGGTTTGTGCCTTTGTGGGCTGGGAGAGTCGAAATATACAAACAAAACTATGCGGAAGTTTAATGCTTTTGCACTACTTCTTATAATTGTGTATGTATAGAAGTGCCAGAGTTTCTGAAAAGTCTGCTCAATAAGTTTAGGGGGAATGGTGTGCTTTTTTACACCAGCATTAGGTTCCAGAATGGTGTGCTCGGTAAGTGAAGTAAGCTGAGCTTCATTCCAGACTCATAAGGAGGGCAATTTGGTTCATATTGGATTCGAGCTTGAGAGAGTACACTTAGCCAAAAGAACCATTTTGCCGTTCATTTGCTGTACGTTGGTCATATGCTTTTTTCCTTACAACTGATGGGTGTCAATGTCTGACATTTCACCTTAATGATCACCAGTATAACTTTTGTTTATTGGACCATTGTAGTTTCTAAAAGGTTTTGGTTGCACTCGATAAATCGTTCATGTATTGAATTTATCAAATGCAAACCCATAATGCTACTTAAAATGTAGAGTTGTAGACAGGGCAATCGACCAATTTTTCATTAAAGACTGACTCTCCATTTAACTATATAAAATGAACACTGTATATGATTTTAGGTGCCATGTGCATAGAGTTAGGATGTAAAAGTTAATTTGAACTTAGCAATTGATTTTATAGGTAAACCATGGGTTAGGTTACGTACTCTCAGGCTTGCAGATGCTTGGGGTGGCAAACGCTTGGACACGGTACAGTGTTCAACAGAAGCATCTGTCCCCTCTTCAGCCAAACCTAGCTTGGTCCTGAATTATTTTTTCTCGCTTTCAGGAAAAATATCGAGGTTTCTCATTGATAATTATGCAGTGAAAAGTGAAAGCAGGTTATTGAACGAGAAAACTACATGCAAAATCATAATGATAGATGAAAAGTGCTGGATTCAGGACATAATAAACCTTATAAAGTTGGGCACAGGTTATTTAGTTCTCAACACTGTTTTAAAAATCAGGATTAATCCCCGATTAATTTATAATCTGTATTCCTCCATCTAGTACCTATTATTCTACTAGTTCTAATTACTTCTAATTTGTTCCGATTAATTCACGTATTAATCTCTTCTAATTGCTAGTCCCTAGATCTTCTTGAAATATGTTTCTCATAGTGTAATCATCTGCTGCTGATATGCATTGTTGTTCATCTGTTTGTATCTCTTACGGTGACATGTATCATATTTGTTTAGCCAATACACCTCATCGGTTGGAAGTTCCTATAATGATAAGCCAATAGCACTTTGATCTACTGGCCTACTGGGCAACAAACTTGATCATGCTCATATTCTGCGAAACTAGTAAGGTGCCCATGCTTCGCAGTGGTTTAATGTTAGAAATCAAGGATCTGAGGGGTAGGATGCTTAATGTCAGGGACCTAAGTGTAAAATGTGACAACGTTATGGGCTGGAATGTTAAAATCAGGGGCCCATATGTGAAATTGTGGATGATCTGGAAGAGAAAAACAGTGGTCTTATATTCATTGGGGAACCACATGGGCCAAAACTCAAAGCGTGCAGAAAAGGACAAAAGCCACGTCACTGGTGGTCACCACTGCATGCTTGTAGTAGTAAAGATATTGAAATACTTACTGGCTAACTTGTGCTGTTGTTCGAAAAGTGAGATAGGCTGTAGGGTTGTAGATAACTTAATAGCAAGCAGATTATATTCCAGATGTGTATATGGCCTTATGATAATTGAAAATGATGGTAATGAATTCAGTTTTGGATTGTTCTACATCCTTATGTTTTCGTATTCTTGAACAGGATGAGATTTCTCTAAAGAAGCCACAATAACCTCTTAACTTCACCCACATTATTCCCTCTGTTTCACTATATTTGTCCACGCCCACCATTGCACGCAGACCAAGAAAATACGAATTGAAACGAAAAGTACATCGAGATAACCATGCTACCTCTAATTAATGGATTTGGTTAACCGCATGCATGAATTTTGGTTTCATGCATTTGAGCTTCCTTGGAAACAACGGTTTTATCAGCTTTACTAGGGTTATAACGTTAAAATGAATCATAAAGCATCCTTGGTTACCACAATGGAAAAACAATTTGAAATAGATATCCCCAAGGCCATGGACAAATATAGCGAAATGAAGTAAAGTTTAATGGTGTACACTGTGCAGGGATCTAGTGGTAATTGACCACTTGACCTTGCTATGTGGTGCAACGACATTGCAGATTGACATCCAAGAACACAAATTTTCTATCAGCTTCTGTAGCCAGGGATTCATGCTGTGATCATTTGTGAATGTAGTTGCTGTATCACTTATTTAAAAAACCACTGATCCTTGGTGTGCAAAATCAGTGTTCATCAATTATCTAATGTATCTTTTCTGAATTTGCTCAGGGCAATTTTCAAATACTTCACGTCAGCAATGGAATGGTTACAAAGAAATAAGTACTTCCATGTCGTGGTTAAAGGAGTTGAGCGGGATGGCTGGAAATTTGTGCTTCTTGCTAGATTCTCGCCTTTGCCTTCCTACATCATTAATTATGCTCTATCTGCCACCGATGTTAGATTTTCCAGAGATTTTCTCCTCCCTACAATCATTGGCTGCTTACCAATGATCCTACAGAATGTTTCCATTGTAAGCCTTGCTGGCACAGCGGTGGCCTCCACAACTGGATCTAAGAAGTCAAATATCTACTCTTACTTATTTCCAATACTAGGAATTGTTTCCAGTATTCTCATTTCTTGGAGGATTAAGCAGTATTCTTCTGCACTTGTTATTCCTGGAGATCATAAAAATTCAACTACTAATGGAAAGGACGATGGGGATGCTAAATTGGCTTCGACGCCATCTGAAGGCACCACTGCTGGGAAAACTAGGAAAAGAAGGTGATTGTTGCAATATGTCTGTATATTTAGATTGTGATAAACTACCGCAAAGTGACAAGCAGTTGTTGATCACTACAGTAAACTATTTAATCTGTTTCATGCCATTGTTTTTGGGGCATTAAACAGACGCTCAGGCGCTCAGTTAGCTACCCTCCTATTTCTACCTTTGAGCTTTCCATTTTCTGTCAGATGCTGTTGAAACTTGATAGAAGCTCAGATGTTGTACACCTAAGAGTAATCTGGTGGTTTAGGCCTGTGTTGTTGAATTGTATCTAAAGAAGCCACTATTGGTTCTTCCCTACTTGTACTGAACTAAATACATTCACGGTATTGTAAAATTCAGATATGTTCTTTTGGATCAGAATTAATAACTTTGGTTGCTCGTGTAATGTGGAACAGCTGTTGTGTACTTTATAAGCAGCTGTCTGTACTCTTCTTTGGCCACAATCCAAAGCAAATTCTGCAGTGAACTCCAAGAATTTTATACAGGATGGGTAGGCTGACTTTGGTTGCACTCCTTTCTCATCACATTATTTATTTAACTCAAGCTCTGCTCCCCCATCTTTGTGCCCAGCAATTCCAAGAGATGAAGCTCTTCACTGTCCTGCATCCTTACATTGTTCTCCTTGGCCTCTACACTCCAAGAAGCCTCTCAGATAGTCCACCTCTGCAGGATGTATGCCCTATGGCACCCCAGGATGAAAGGAAGCTGTTCATGAATGGTTTCCTCTGCAAGCACCCAAACACCATAATGGCCTCTGATTTCAAGACATTGCTTCTCAAACATGCTGGTGACCTGGACAACATGGTCAGGTCATCGGTGAACATCGTCACTGCCACAGAGTTCCCTGGCCTGAACACCCTTGGCCTCTCTATGGCGCGGACCGATATTGCTCCCGGTGGGGCAGTGCTTCCCCACTCTCACCCGAGAGCGTCGGAGATGATGTTCCTGCACAGGGGCAGTGTGGTAGCTGGTTTCTTTGACACCAAGGGCAGGCTGTTTCAGAAGACTCTTGGTGAGGGGGATGTGTTCATCTTCCCCCACGGTATGGTTCACTACATCATGAACTATGGTTTCAGCCTGGCGACGATGTTCTCGGTACTCAGCAGCCAGAACCCTGGTGTGATTGGCATCGCCCATGCGATGTTCGCCACAGATTCAGATGTAGTTGAGGGGCTGTTTGGCAGAATGATGAGATTCGGAGAGATGGGAATGGATGACAACAGTACTGTCAATTTGCCATGGTCTTTCTGATTATATGGGATTATTCATCATAGTGTATACAAGTTCAATGAAAAAAAAGGAGTGAATTCCATCTTTATATGCACGTAATTTCGGTTCAGTGATGCATAGTGAATAGTACTTATGCGATGCAGCTGATTGATTTCTGTAGAAGTTGTGGTCCTGAACCTGAAAGATCAGCATTGCACCACACAAAGAAGCTTGTTCAGACTAGAAACTTCTTGCTTGTTATCTCACAGGTGGCTAACCCTAGATCGTTTGTGTTGCTGTCTCTGCATCACGTTGTTGCTGTCTCTGCCATCTCATCTGTGTCACACAAGCCCATCGCCATTGTGCAATCTTATGCCCATGGTGACACGAAAAGTGCCTCGAGCAACAGCCATCTTGTAAGTTTGGCATCCTCTGGACTGTAGCCTCCCTTTGCCTTTTGCTTTACTCAGTGGGACTCTACACAATCTGTTTACTAGTGTATTTTTTGCTCTTTGGAAAGTGAGGAGAGACCTCTTCCTTTTTTAATTTCTCCTGCCTTCTTTTCTCCACTCTGAAAGCTTCCTCCCCCTGACTAAGGCAGGCTACTTGGCCTAATTGATCACACACAGCTTTTGTGAGATGCTTTTGTAACTGATGTTGTTAATCATTGAGGGTCACTGTGTGCTAATAGGATAACTTGTTAGGTGATCAGTTGTTTTGCGCGATAGATAGAGGATAACATCAGCCTGGATCCGTCGTGTTCTTGTCAAGAGTGTTTACCTTTCATTGTGTTGATCAATTACAGTACAGGTGGGTCTTGTGAATGATGGCCACTTAAAAAGAAACCCGTGGAGTTTATGGATTTGCTTTTCGCTCTGTCTGACTTGGTTCCTCCATCTTTTTCAGGATGGATTTCCCCCCTCTCATGATCGACTTCTTGGGGATGCGTTTTTTTTAGGAGGATTTTGAAGCGTCGGTTTTTCTTCAGCGACGTATTTCCTCGTTGATAGCGATGATTAATGAAAACGGCTTTTCTTCTTTATGTAAGCAAACGGATCAATGAAGAATGATGCTACGACTGGTAGTTTTAAATGAAGTTTTGATCAAGAATTGATCAACAGAAGACCAGATTATTGAAGGACTTAACCAAGGTGGGTGAGAAGCATTTCTTGCCTTGACCAACTACCCATACAATTCTTTTTTTGGAACTGTATGCCATACTGACGTATGCACGAGTCATGAAAGGATGTGCTAAACATGCAACAAGATAGCACTGATATTCTTTTTGACAGTGCATGTATTCTTGATGAAAACATTTACTCTTGACGAAAAAGTAAGTGTTAACATACATTTATTCTTGATGAAATCTTCAAGTCCCCAAGATGATCCTGGAAGCTGAACTCTTTGTTAGTTCCTATGTCACTTCAAAACAGTTGAAGATAGAATCAGGCATATCTTTGTTAGTACAATCGATCGTAGTCTTAGTATGGTATTGTTCTTTCTACCTCGTTATTCATTCATTGAAGTGATGGTACTATTCTTTCTACTGTCATGATTCATTCATTGAAGTGGTAGCAAGCAAGCAAGAACCGATCACGCAAGTATCTGGGCTTTGCACAAAGTCAAACTGCAAATTTCTTGAGGCATATGTACCTTCGAGTTTTAGATTTTCTTTTGAAAAAGCAAGTTTTATATGTGTACACAACAATTTGATAACCATATAACATTGACCGAGAGAATTGTATATGACAAATCCAATTTATGACCGGATTTCAGTTATAATCTGTCCTTATAGAATGGAAATTCTCTAATCAAGTCTGGATTTGCTGCCTTGTGCAGTGCAGAATTTGATAGCCAGCCAGAGTTGGAAGTTCTTGGACAAGCTATTTGAACTGGACAGGATCATGTAGAGAAATTATAAACTATAAACAAAGACACACTGGAATAAATAAGAAGGAAACATCATTTATATTACTGAACAATTTGTATGCCTTACAGCCTTGCGCGCACACATATAATCATGCTAATATTCTGTACTCTGCATTTTTGCTATGTGCTTTACAAAATAAAATGGAATAAAGACACAAAGGGGATAGAATGAGTAATTATATTCCAAAATTTTGAAAGGAAGATAGCTACTTTAGTAGCTCCGTGGGGCCTGGATGCAACCATGTTCATCACTCTCTAGAACTCTAATCTATCAGTAGGACACTCAATCTGGTTGAGGTTGCTCATGGTTGTTGCCCACCAAATAATGCTCCAGTATCAGATGTGGCTTTCAGAAGCTCCTCAGCTCACAGTAGCCGACAAAAAGGTGTATTCTTTATTCTTGCAAATGGCCCAGCTTTCTTTGTGCAGTTGTGCTTGCCAACATCCTGATACTTTTGACATGATTGGGGGCCATCAAACTCTCCAGCATGCTCTTGGTGCTATGTATATACCAATAGATCAAATTGTCTAGTCTATGTAACACAAAGTATATCTAGGGGAAGATCTGTACAAGGGGTATTTGGATTATTCTTCTAGAGCAAAAAAGCTGATGAAATTCTGATTCCAGCTAGTCACAATCAAGCAATACCTACTTTGATCTAGTCCCTCTGCTTAACAATATGTATTCTATACGTGTAAAACTTGGTATGTAGTAATTAACATGGTTGTCCAAAAAACTTAGAAATTCTCCTTGTGGAATTCGAATCTTGTGGTGGTCTTTCTCGAGAAATCTTGCGCGAGCTCACGCAGCTCCTTCGTCAGCACCGGGGCGCCGCAGTAGAACACTCCTGCGATATCGAAGAAGCAGAGAGTTCATTGTCAGTTCAGAAGAGCGGTGCCATGTGCACAGATCAGGATGCTGGTTGATCATGCCGTTCTTAGTCCTAGCAGGTAACTACAGACTGAGCTGATCATAAGATCATGCCTGACATGACTCAGTTAGGTAAAGTAGCACCTCTTGAAGACATGCCCAAGCATATTTTGAGAATCTCTTCGTGCGCATATGATCATTATCATGCTTTATGGGGATGAACTGAAGATACCTCATGCAATTTATTGTTAATGTGCATCTCTATGCTCACTATTTCTCTAGTGGCTGTAGCTATCAGCAAGAAAAATATAATTCGGTTCATCCCTAATCTATAATGCACATCATGTTCAATCTGATACTATACTACTCGTAATCTTCAATTTTGCGATGAACCAATCCCTAATCAGGGGACCAGTGATGTGCTCATCATTTACTATTGGCTGTAACCATCAGCAAGCAATAGGGATTGGCTGGTGCCCAGCTGCCAGGCTCCAGTTCAGCCTTGAGCACTGCTCCCAAATGCCAAATCCATGGCTAGTTCAACTTGAACACATACACCTCAGACCCTGACACTGATCATGCACGTTCCTGTCAGCTAGGCTCCCAGAAGGAAGTTTGGCCAGCCCGATTGCACTTGAAGCTCAGCCTAGCAGCACTATCAGGTTTGGTAGAGTGCCTCTCTCGCCCAGAGAGAGGCGTGGAGGTGTGAACCACTCCCCACTCTTCACGGTGTCTAAAATAAAACCAAACTTTTGACAATGTAAACCACTCTCGACTCTTCAAAAGATTTTACGGTGTGTATGAACTGTCCATCCCTTTCGATCTAACGTTTTAAATTGTTTCTTTTGTTTTTTACACTAGCATTTTATACTACAAGCGTAGCACATGTTATGTGTGGGTGCTCTCTGGATGACGATCTTAAATGAATTATACTGCCCATCCCAATATACTAAACCAAAACCACCCTCGACCCTTCACGGTCCCTAAAATGCAGCTTTAACCTTAGTTAGTATGAACCGTGCTGGAGTCTTCACGGTCACCAAGATGCAATTTTGATCGCACTCCATCAACAAGGGAGTGCAAAACCAGGACAGGACCATGGTAACCCTATTGGCGGTCACTAAAATGCAACTTTAATGGTAGTTTGGAATAAACCATAATCGACTCCCCACGGTCTCTAAAATGCAACTTTGACTACTAATTACCAATGCAATTTATTTTGGAGTGGGTGGTGTTGGTACTGACCGACGCGCTGGTCGCGGTGGTTGAGGGCGATGCGCTTGTAGACGGCGCGCCAGTTGGGGCGGGCGAAGTGGGTCTTGACGCGGGTGCCGGAGACGACGTCGACGCCGTGCTTGGCGTGGTTGAGCGACTGGAGCATGGCGATGAGGGCGGAGCGCGCGTCGCCCTCCTCGTACACGCTGGTGCAGTAGTTGTGCAGCTCGATCACCCCCTTCTTGTCCGTCTCCGCCACCTCGTCCATCACCCCGCGGAACCACTCGAACGACCCCTGCTCCCGCGTCACCCAGTAGAAGTACGCCCGCCGCGTCCGGAACGCCGCCGCCGCCGACGACGACAACCCGCCGCCGCCGGACTCCTCGTCGCCGCCGAGGCTGCCGTCCAGCTGCCGCATGTTGTTGATGATGTCCTTGATGATGGAGATCATCGGCGTCGCCCCGATTCCCAGCCCTACCAGCAGCACGATGTCGTACTGCTTGTAGTCCTGCGCCGGCGCCCCGTACGGCCCGTCGATCAGCACCTTCGGGAAGCTGCAATGCCATCGGCAAATCACCCACCATTAATCAAAGGAACCAGCTTGACATCGGAGACGATAGACAGACGATTGAGAGTTATTTAACTTTTGATCGATTTTCAAGTACCGTAGATCAAACACCCCACAAAACATATAAAAGATTCAACGGATGCATTTATATAAGTGAGAAAATCAATCAAGACTGATCTAATGGTTAGTAAAAGTGTTAATTAAACACGAATCCAACACCGAAAAAGAGTAAACTTTTTTTTTTCCCCTAAGCTTGCGTGAGAGGCAGAGGAGATTTGGGATGGAATCCTACTCTCTTGTGGCCAACCGTGGTCGGCTGCCTTCCTGCAGCTCTTTTTTCAACGATGCAGGTGGAACAGGAACAGAGAATGTTCTTCCCAAAATAGCCCCTTCTTGAACTTTATCTTTAGTAAAAAAAGGGCGTGATTGGAGAATATCAATCTCTAACCACTCATGAGTTGGACCCTTCTTAATCTAACCTTTGTCAATTATCATGTGCACCGACTGGGTTGATTATGTTATGATCCTATCCATTGACAGGATCCTGCAAAGGTCAACTTTGCCATGTGAAACCACAGTGTACATGTATGTATGTATATATACATACATGTCTATAATTTCTCCTCTGTCAAGCACAAAATTTCTCTAGAGTTGAAGGCCACAGAAGGTGGGCACCAATTCATACCATGCACAGCTACTTTTGACATGTGTGAAAGGCAGTAGCACGGTTAGTGCAGTGGCCACTACCACCTACCCCCTGAGCCGCACACACCTGACCCGTACCAGAGACCCGGTCCGGTCAAACCCGGCCAGCTCAGCGCATCCCAGACCGTTTACACAAAGCCCACAGCCAGGGTACTGGACCACGGCGCCATCGGCGATCTCCGTAATCACCGATGGTGCCATGATCACAGCTATTTTTTCAGCTTAGGAAAATGGCGGCACCACGATAAAGAAAGAGCGATCTCGACCATCGACCGTAATTCAACACTAGATCAAAAAGGAATGTACGGCGCCATCGGTGATTCCCGCCTGATCACCGACGGCGCCACAAATCACAACTTTTGTTTCTAGCATAGGAAATGGCTGCCACGTGATGGAGAAAGAGCGATCTCGACCATCGATCGTAATTCAACCGTTGGATCGGAAAGGAATGGACGGTCCATATTTGCGTTTGATGTTAGGGTGGATAGCGTGTTCTCACCTCGGGTTGGACATGGCGCCATCGCGGTCGTACTCGGCCCGGAGCAGCCCGCTCTTCCCCTCCGTCGGCGGCCGGCAGACCTGCACCGTTGTGTCACACACAAACAGTTAATTTAATGAACACGATCAATTACTCAACTACATTAAACTCACGGTAATGGCTGTAGTAATGGTAATATTTCTGGAGATTTATCAAGATTTAATTACCCTCGAGAAGACGTTCTTGAGCTCCCTTGTCCAGTCCCCGAGCGTCCGGATGTGGACGCTCACGTAGTCGTCCTGCGGCGCCGACGTGATGGAGAAGGGGTGCCTGGGAGTAGTTCATCCGCAACGATCATCGTTAGCGATTCGAATTCGTGGAATCAATCGAAGCATGGATCGTTCTCAACTTTCTTTCTTCCCTCTCCTCTCACGTCCCTCTCAATCAAAGATGCCGATCGAAAGCAACGATTTTTTTTTTCAGAAGAGAAGGTGAGATCGATCGAATGCGTTGATTTTTTTTTTATATATATATAATGAGACGGACGAGAAGAAGAAATTAATCGAGTGGTGCATGCCGGAATCAATGGCGGCGGCGGCGGTAGCTTACCACTGGAACGGCGAGACGGCGGCGCAGTTGACGAAGATGTACTGGCCGCTCTTGTAGCGGAATCCCTGCGGCTTGGAGAAGTGGAGCGAGAGGACGTTGCCGGGGTAGACGGCCACCTTGAGGATCTTCACCGGCCGCACGCTCGACCGCAGCGCCCGGGTGAGCCGCTCGCACGCGTACACCACCATCGGCACCGCCAGGTACATCCACGTCTGCACCGATCAACGATCACGCATCGTCGTCAACCTCTCCGGCGAGCTAGCCAGGATGAAATCACATAACTGGTACTGTGTTTGAGGTGCTTACGTACCGACTTCTTGTACCACTTCTTGGTGAGGTAGAGGTAGTGGCCGTGGACGATGAGGAGGGCGTAGACGATGACGAAGCAGTGGTGGGAGTACCAGAAGGCGTTGAAGCCGGTGAGGCGGTTGAGCGGGCGGGGGAGGCGGAGGCGGCCGCGGCGGAACCACGGCGTGGCGAGGGTGAAGGCGACGGCCATGAGCACGAGCATGACGAGCCCCGTCCACCCCTCCGTGCCCTTGACGAACCACCAGTAGTTGTCCGGCCTCTTGGCGCCGAAGAAGGGGATCATCGGAATGTACTCGGCGTCGGTGGCGTGCAGGAGGCGCGGGAAGTCGCAGGTGAGGTGGGAGATGATGTGGAGGCCGGCGCCGACGGTGATGCCGGCGGCGACGACCTTGTGGAAGTTGAGGTTGTCGTCGAAGGGCACGACGCGGGCGACGGCGCCGCGGTTGCGGATCCAGGTGATGGTGTTGCGGCAGACGGGGAGCAGGATGAGCGCCATGTTGAACTTGAGCGTCTCGGCGCCGCCCTTGGCGACGCAGACGCAGTAGCCCATGACGTGGAACACGGCGCGGCGGCGGTACTGGACGAACTTCCAGGCGAAGAGGGCGGCGCAGACGGCGAACCAGAGCAGGAGCACCCAGATGCGCCGCCAGTTGTCCTCGAGGAAGTAGGCGGCGCGGCGGCCGAAGCGGCGGAGCGGGTTGGGCTCCGGCGTGGGGCGCAGGCTCTGGCTCAGCATCTGGCTCAGGTTGCGGCTGTTCGTCGTGCCGATGCGCACCGACTGGCTCGGCGCCTGCAGCAGCAGCATCTCCAGGTTGTACAGCTCGATGTATCCCAGGTTGCCCGGGTCCAGCTCCTCCATGATCAGCCGCGCGTACTCCTCCGACTGCTCCTGCACCTTCGACAGCTTGTTCGCCGACGCGCTCAGCGTGATGATCTGCGCCGGCGACCAGCGAGCTCAGCACCGATCCATTGAGAGGAACACGACGGCGAGGAAGAAGAAGAAGAAGAAGACTTGTTTGGAGCTTACCTCCATGACCTCCTGCTCGGTGATGCGGCCGTCGGCGTTCTTGTCCACCCTGGAGGAGAAATCGCGGGTTCATTAGCAGCTGCTTTGATGGAAAGGTTGGTTTAATTAGCGGATGAGTTAATGGTGGGTTTTTTAATGGGCTCACATGTCGAAGAATGTTTGGAGCCGGCTGTCGAAGCTGGTGTCGGAGATTTGGTCCCAGAACTCGAGCAGCTCCGCCTTGCTGATGCTGTCGCCGGAGATGCTCCGCCGCCTCGCCAGCGCGTCGAACAGCTCGCCGGCGAACTCCAGCTCCTTCATCCCTGCCGATCACGACCACACGATTCGCTTAAAAACCGAGCCTTTGGAAGCATGATTCGATCAAGAACTGAATCTTCTGAGGCAAAATTCGATCAGGAGCGGTTGGCGAGGTGCGTTACCGATGCACTGGCCGAACTTGGAGCGGTGGAGGAGGCCGTCGCGGGAGAGGTCGTCGAAGCGCTTCTCGACGGCGGGCCAGCCGGAGGCGCCGTCGGCTCGGCTGATGAACTTGAGGCCCTTGAGGGCGTGCGCGGCGGCGGACTTGGACCGGTCGATGCGGGGGCCGCCGCCGCGGCGGTTGACGGAGGCGAGCCGCCGGAGCTCCTGCGACACCTGCTTGATCCGGGACGACGCGTTGCGGATCACGGACCGAACGACGACGAGCGCTTCTCCAGCGTCCGCGCCAGGAGGGTCACGTCGGAGTCCTCGCCGCCGGGCGCCGCCGGCTTCACGCTGTGCACCGCCACGGAGTCGTCGCGCACGTCCAGGGTGATCTCCACGTAGTCGTCGTCGTCGTTGCTGACGGTGGCGGCGGCGGCGCCGCCGCCGCGGGGCGCCGAGAGCGGCGCTGACACGGACTCCGCGAACCGCGCGCTCTTCCTCGCGCCGGACCGCTTGCTGAGCGGCCCGCTGTGGGGGACGACCCTCTCCTGCTGCGGCGGCGCCGCCGCGCCGCCGACCTCGGCCATCTCCACGATGTCGCCGCCGCCGCCGTCCGGCCTGTTATGCATGGCTTCCCGTGCCCTCTCCCCTCAGACTCGAAGAAACCGGCAACGCCACGCTACGGCAAGCTCGCCGGAGGTTAGCGGCGGCGGCGTGGACTAGCTCCCCTTTGCCGGAGCTGGAGAAGACGGGGCGAAACGCAAGCGAGGGCGCGTCTGGAAGGATGCGTTTGGCGTGTGGCGATGAGGGGGGAGGGGAGGGACGGGTGGCGAGCGGCTATTTATAGCGCGGGGGGGTTTCGCTGGTCGTCGCGCGCGGTCGCCGTCGCCGTCGTCGGCTTCTGGGCTGCGGGGTGGTGGGGTGGTTGTGTCGCAGACTCGCAGCAGCGGCGCGCGCGCGGGGGTTGGACTTTGGGAGCGCGAGCGCGAGAGGGGGAGGGGAAAATCCTTGGTCAAGAGGCGGCTGACGCGGAGACGTACACCTCTTCTTCTTCCTCCTCTGCTTCGCTTCGCTGCACGCTCTGCTCTTCCTGTAGGCAAACTGAATGGTGGCGCCCCGCGCCTGGCGTTATCTGGCGGCGCCAGCCAGATCCCGCGCGGTTACTGTTGCTGTGGGGCCCACGTGTAGTGAGTGACGGCAGCTGACGTCAGGTCGTGTTAGCCTCCCTCTTTCCGGCCTAAATTAAATTAAATTAAATTAAATAATTTTTTATTTTCAAGGAAAACAAATGATGCAGTACTTTCGACTCCCTTTGATTCACCGTGGCCCCGTACATTTCATCTTACCATAGGATGAGATAGGAGCGTAGCGTTTTACTGTAGCGAAATTTGAGAGCCTTTAAGAGAAGGTTAAATAGTAACTGTAATACCAGAGAGTGTTCGGTAGTTTGAATTAACAAGATTTTCATTCAGTAAACATGTGGGGTTATCAGGTTTCAAATAAACTTTGAGCATTACTAAAATTTTATTTTCACATTACTAAATTTGGTAATACTAAAATCAGGAGCTACAAAAGAATAATTAGAAAATAGTTTTAAGATCTTTAAGTGGACCACTGAAAACCTAAGAAATATCATTACAAATTATTATACCAAATAGGCTATATAAATAAGATAAATTTTGTTACATTGAAACGCTACGATACGCTAAGCTGAAAAGAACAAGCCCTATATTTTGTTGATGGACTAAAAAAACATGCGTTTCGAAGTATTTGTTCATTACAAATATTAAATATGTAGCTATTGTGATGTTCCCACTCTTAACCCCATTAAATGCTTAGTAAAAAGGAAAATAGTTGTAACATGCTATTCAATAGGGGTATGGATGTTATTTGCATTTTTTTTCTTAAAACTACTATTTTCCTACTCAGTGTGTATGGTGTGTGCTATGGACAAACATTGTGAAACATTGGGAATAGTCATTTTATGGGGTTTAAAATAGTTCTTTTTAGAGTTTCTAAAATATTTTTTTATAAACTTTTAGGCTCTTCGAGATGTATATCGAGGGGTCACAACTGTTTCAGATTAAAATTTTCAGCAACTTTCAGCTGATAATAACAAGACAATTCTCATTCTTTTCAGCTCAAATTAAATTAAATTAATTTTTTTACAAACCAAATAATGCAGTACTTTGTAGTCGTTTTTGTGAGATTTTAAGTAGTTCTTATTAGAGTTCCTAATATATTTGTAATTTTTTTGGAGTCTTCAAAACCTTTTTTAGGGGTCACAATTTTTTCATATTAAAATTTTCTGCAACTTTCTGCTAAAAAGAACTATAGAAAAAGAGTTGCAAGAAACGGTTTCTCTGCGTGGCTTGGAATAGTTTTGAAAATATAATTCACAAAAAGACTACGACAATGAATAATATTTAGAGGAAGGGCAATCGTAAAATCGAACCAAAGAGGACTTGTTTGATTCACAAGCTTACATTTTAGTGTGTTGGGCAGCGATCAAAATAGATCGATTATTGATAGATATTAGGGTTTTATTAACCTAAATCTAACTTGGTAGGTTAAACATTATTTATCCATTATTTATTTACTATTTGATTTCTTTTATTTTGTTTGCTAAAGTACTACAGTATAGGTTAATCCCATTGGTCAGCCCTTAGTTTGTATGACTGCCCGGATACGTGAACTATAAAAATAAAGCGCTCATCCACTTTGTGCGATCAGGGTAATGCATGACAATATATAAGTATAACGAAAAGTCTATATTACACCTTGAACTATGACCCTTCGTCTACATACCCTCTGAACTACGAAATCAGGTATTCCGCCCACTAAAACCAGGAAAAAGGGTGCAAATAACACCCTGCAACGGTTTTGAGGATGGTTTTTCCTACGTGGCGGGTGAGATGGCAATTTAGTCAAAAAATAAATAGAAAGAAATTTTAAGATGGTGGGACCAGGTTGTCCCCTCTCTCTCTCATCTTCTCTCCCTCTCCCTTGTCCCTCTCTCCCTCCTAACTCACTCTATCTGCTTCCCCGCTGTAGCCTTACCGCCGCCGCATCCCACACCTCCCCACCACTGCCGCATCCCCATGCCTCCCTGCGGCAGCCTCCTCCCTGCCCCTCCCTACCACCACCGCTCAGCTGCTCCTCCCACGACTCCTCGCCACGAGCAAACTCCGCCCTCGGTCTCCACGCCACATCTAGGGCCGACGCTGTCGATCTAGCATAGCCACCGCCATATTCGGCTACATCCTCGACCGACGCGGCTGTCCCGCACCGCCTCTTCTCTCCCTCCTTCTGTCCCCGGGGCGCCAATGCCGGTGGCTTCCCTTCCCCGCGGCGCCCCTGCTCTCCCTCCCTATCTCCCTGCGTCGCTGAGGCTCCCCTCTCGCATCATCACTGTCCCCGCGCAGCCGTAACTCCCCCTCCCCACGTCGTCGCCGTCCTCACGCCGCCACTACTCCCGCTCCCGCACCATCAATCTTGCCCCATCACCCTCTCCCTATCCTTCCCCTCTCTCTCTCCCTCCCTCTTCTTTCTCTCTCTCCGCCGGTCCTTGTTGCGGCGTGGGGAGGCGGCGGCGGCGGTGAAGAGGCACGGGATGTTGCGGTGGGCATGCCGCAACAGGGGAGAGAGTGAGGCAGGAGAGAGATAGGGAAGAGGGAGAGATAGGGTGACAGTCTGGTCCCACCATTTTTAAATTTATTTGTATTTGTTTTTCTAACTAAATTGCCACCTCATCCGCCACGTGGGAAAAATTACTCTCAAAACCGTTGCGGGGTATTATTTGCACATTTCTCCTTGTTTTAGGGAGCGGAATACTTGGTTTCGTAGTTAGGGGGATATGTAGATGAAGGGTCATAGTTTAGGGTGTAATATAGACTTTTTTTCTAAGTATAATAACTATCCAAACAAAGGAAAAAAGGACGGATGAAAACATGTGCATCTCATCATTAAGAGGCTAGCCAATGGATGTGAGAAGCAGTTGAGATGTGAGCAGAAACCATCAGCACTAGAACTTAGATCCATTTTCAAAAAAAAAACATTGGGATATCTACGAAGTGAATTTGGGGGGTTTATGTGCCGCCAATCTACCATCAATTGGATATATTGCACCCAATAGACATGATTATTTATGTGCCGCGAATCCGCCATCAATTGAATATATTGCACCCAATAGACATGGCGGAAAAGGCTACAAAAAATAACATCTCATTAAGGGAAACCGTAAGCCAAACAAAAAGGACGTGTCATATTCACCGGCTTACATCTTGGTGTGTTTTGGTAGTGGTGAAAATAGATCATACACAGATGGATATTAATTTGTATGTCTATCTAGATACGCGCGCAAACAAGAAAAAAACATTCATCCACTTTGTGCGATCAAGGTCATGACAATATATAAGTATAATAATTACCCAATAAAGATAAAAAAGATAAAAGGGGAGAAATCGTATGCATCTTGTCATCAAAGCCCTCTTTAATTAGGTTGAAACATTCAATTAGCTTGCAAACTAAAAAGTTGATAGCGCTAAAATGGCTCAGAAAAGATTTAAAATATATTTAAAATATTATTGAGATTTTTAAGAACCCAAAGTCCTAAAAAAATAACTACAATGCGTTACAGCCTATGGTCTACACAAAAATGACAAATTTTAAGTTACACTCGAGCATAGAAGCAGAGTTGATCTTGTGGAAGGTGATGCAGTCAAGTGTGAAAGGCAAAGGCAAAGGTAGAGCTAAAAGTGTTGTGAAACAAACCACCGAAGTAGGGAAGCGTCATCACCTCCTGTAGGAGGCCGCACCTTTGTTTATATGAGCAGGGAAAAGCCCCCTGCGTGGCTTACAAGTTAAGCAAGGATAAACATCGGAAGAGCCGAACGAACAGCTAACTAATTCTCTTGATTACAGTACAGGCCGTTATCTACAACTATAAGTCAGTTCAGCTCAAACGATATCATCCGATCAAGACTAGAATAGATAAGGATACAATGACTTATCTAACAAGTGTTACTCAAACAAATCAAATACGGTGGGAAGTAATGTAATATTCGCTCGTGGCAAGGCATGAACAGTTGGCTAGTAGAAGTAAAACATGAAACCGGAAACAAAAACCAAACCGGTAGATCGGAAAGAAAGAAAGAAAGGAAAGTAAACTAGCGAAAATGAGAATAAATTTTTTTAAAATAAATAAAATGAAAATAAAGCTGGGGAAAATGAGAAGAAGAGGAAAAAATTTGAAGAACGCCCACATGGTAGGTGATGCATGTTGTCATCTGAACAGCTAATCATTACACTATCGAGTGTCGACATGGTGCTTCTAGGCACAATCGTTTTTTATATTAGTCTATCTTCGCTTCGAAATGTATACTTTCAAGAAATAAGATCTTTTTTTTATATAAAGGAGGCTTTACTGAAAACAAGATATTTACATCAAGGTGATACAACCATCCTGAGATCACTCCCAGCGAACCAAAATAAGTTAAAAAGAACTTAGGCTTACGTCGCAGATCGGACCAAAAATTATTCTTTTTGGCGCCATTTGTGACACGAGGCACTTTGTTAAAAAAAGCGGTGTGCTATGGCTTAAAGCATCTTAGCTTGAAACTCTAAATACATTATATAACACTATTCATTGCACACTTTATTTATCTCTCTGAAATTTATTCACACTTCACACTACTCTCTAAAAGATTGTGTCATTAACCGACGCTATCTCTATCCACTTAGGCCCTGTTTTTTTAGCTGATCTGAACAGCTGAATGGCTGAAATGACTGAACTTCGAGAGCTTCTCGAGGTAGTCTTGAGATTCCGATCCATTTCGTTTGACTTGCTTTTTAAAGCGTTAGGATCCACCTCTAAAACAGCGAAAAAACGGATTCAAAAAACTTAAAACATATGTATTTTCGAAATGCAGATAAATCGTTAATCTGTTAAGCCGTTAAGTTATTAAACTAACAAGAGCTGGGCCTTAATTTTATAACCTTCTCCGGTGTATTTTTTCCTTTTTGCGAGCTCTAAATTGTACAAAGTAGGAACGCATTCTACGATAACCGGTCAGAACCGGGGACTAGCGGAGCAGCGGTACATTAATCTCCATCGGTTATTACCGCGTGTGGCTGCAGTTCCACACGCGCGCGTTCGTACGTGCGCGCGTGCGGGCGGGCACGCACGTGCGAGAATTGCGGTACGTGCGGGTATCCGTGCGTCCCGCGTCTCCACATGCATGGATTGCGGTACAGCACGCTGTCACTCCCGGTGGTCACTTTCTTCCCCAAAACGGCAAAAAAATCACGACGCTTTTCACCTCGAGACCCCCAAACGGTAAAAAAACGGCAAACTAATTGATGAGCTTGATCGGTTACAGAAGGTAGGATAATGATACGTGCATGGTTGATGTGTTTAGTTGATCGGACGAGATAACCGTGCAAGCGTGCAATATGTCAGCATATAAGGGCATGTACAAAGGAGAGTCTAGAAGAGTCTCTTAGCACATCCACCCAAGCACAAGAGACTATCCTAATACAAAGGAGAGCCCAAGATGTCTCAATGCATAATAAATCCCAGCCTAAACGCATTTATTAATCCCAGAGGACCCAGACTCAACATCGATACTCAGTTCCTTGCGTACTCCACTGATATCTTCGTTGCATCCTCCGGCGATGGGGCAGCAGCAGCATGACGGCCGGGGCAGCAGTAGCAGCGATACCTTGCGTCCTCCTCCCCCTCGCACAACCAGCGACGGCCATGGCGCCGTCCTCCTCCTCACGCGACCGACTGCGGCGACGGCGTTGACGCGGTGTCCTCCATGCAGCCGGCAGCAATGGCGGTGTCGTCCTCCTTGCACAACCCACGGCGTGACGCGTGGTCCTCCTCGCGCGATCAGCGGCGACCATGGCCTCCTCCTCGCATAAGATTTGGGGTGGGTTTGGAGGGGGATTTGCAGATTTGGGGGCAAATCTTGGGGGTGGATTTGGGGATTTTGGGGTGGATTTGGGGGACATGGCAGGGGCAACGGTGGAGAAGAAGGCAAGGGCCGTGCCGGGAGAGCTCCACCGGGAGCGCTGGGTTGTGGTGGCAGTCGGTGGGAGCTCCGCCAGGGAGCGCGGAGCTACGGCGGTGGGAGCTCTGCTCGGGGGCATGGACGCGGCGGGAGCTTCGTCCCAGGTGCACGGCATTGTTACGGCGGCAGCTCCGCCCAGGGGCATGGCGGCCACGACGGTGAGGGCTCCGCCGATGAGCGCGGGGCTGCGGCGGCAGCTGGTGGGAGCTCCGCACCGGAGCACGGGGCTACAGCGACGGGAGCACTTCTCGGGGACGTGGACGCGGTGGCGGGAGCTCTCCTCGACCACCTCGAAACTTGGGAGGATTTGGGCGCAAGAGACGGCTGAACGTCTACAACGGGGTTGTTGCCGTCTCTATGGCATTGGAGCTGCAGCCAGAAGTCAGTCTCTTGGTGGAGAGTCGGCTCTACATATTTTCTCCCAATCTCTATGCCACGTAATCAAATTTTGCCCAGATCATCACTAAGAGACAGGCTAATTAATAGCGTTGTACATGCCCTAACAGTTTCCCAATGGTTTTGGAGCAACCGTGCAAGCGGCGACAAATTCCGAGGGATGACACAGTAAAATGCAAGTTCGAGATTTGGAGGGATAAGTGAAAACCAGCACAAATTCAAAGAGTTACAATGCCATATTCTCGTAAGATAACTTAAAGCATCTTCGCAATATTATCTAAGATCGACTTTGTACCCACACTCTTAACACAATGTAGAAACGGCACTCCCTCAAATTTCATACCAACAAAAAATAATATAGGGCTCTAAAAAAAGAATAGATAGATGATCGAAGGAGAGGATAGATCCAAACTCAAAACGTACTCGTATTAACGTACGTGTGCAGAGTGGGAGACCCAGCCGGTCGTACCTAAGGATGCAAAAGGGGCGGGTCGGCCCACTTGCCCCTCTGGCCCGCCCCTCTTTTTCGGCCACAAATGGTAACTGGGCCGGACCTAAAAAAACTGGTTCCAAATGGGAACTCAACCCTCTCAGCCTTTAGGGTAGACCCTAGTTACCATCGACAGATCGAGCGGCCGCGGCGGGGCGGCAACTGCGCCTGCGCCTCCGCCTCCGCCTTCAACGGCGACTGCGCCTCTGCCTGCACTCAAGCCTCTTCCTCCTCTCCATGGGCCTGCGCCTGATCTAAACGCGGCAGTGGTACAGGCGTCGCACGTTGGAGGCCAGAGCTCTCGCCGGCCATGAGCTGCCGGAGCTAATCTTGCTGGCACGACTCGCGGGGCAAGAAGGGCATGCAGGGTAAGGGTAATCTAATCCACTTCAATAGCTCAATCCTCCATGATTCCAGGCTTCGAGCTGCCCAGTTCTTGGTTAATCACGCGAAGCTTTTCCGTCTAACCTCTCTCCGTTTCTGTGTGTTCTTGGTTAATCCCCAATGTTTCTTATTTTTAGTTTGTGATTGGCTGCTGCCTACTTGAACCTGTAGTCGTATACATCTGATTGCTCCCTAATGTTTCTTATTTTTAATTTCTTAATTTACTTCTGAGCCACACGTAATTAAGTTGCATATGCTGCATATGCATGCCTCTGTACCCAGCCATGAGTAAATCCCAATTACAAATCCATAGCTTTGCCTCCCTATAACAAGTTCTCTAAATTTTAAAATGGCTGTGTAAAAAAATTGTATATATGACTAGCTTAGGCACTATTTTTATATAGTGGCATAAGTAACAGTATTAGAGTATCATTTGAACGTGTTACATACTTGTAGCTCTATATTGTCATCAAGATAGTAGCTCTATAATTGCACTTCTTTTGCTTAGTTCGTCATTTTAATTTTTTTAGCTTCAAAGATGGCTGAACCAATTGGGCAAGAAATAGAAGGTGGTGAGGGTTTGCATGTTCCTTCAATAGCAAGGCCCTCATGTCCATTAGTTTCTCCTGCAATAATCACGCCTCCAACTGACATTTCATCTAGGGGAGATGCATTTACAACTCCAACAGCACTTCCAACAGCACGTTCATCTAGGGGAGATGTTGAAATGTATGACATGGACAACCATGATGAAATTGCATATGAGGTTGGTGGCCAGGATAACAATCCATTCATTGCCGCAAGTTTGGGAAAATTAAGGTCAGATTGTTGGAAAGAATATGTGGCAATTCTTGTGGGTACCCAAGTTGAAAAAGGAAAATGTAAACACTGCGGTCGACTTATTAGTGCCAAACGTGGAGCAGGAACAAGTTCATTACTTAAGCATTTGAAAAGATGTAAGAAAAGGAAAACGACTCTCAAGATTGTTGGAAACCTCAATTCCATGCTAAAGTCTCCTAGTGGACTTAGCTTGGAGAATTGGAAATTTGACCCAGATATTGCAAAAGTTGAGCTTGTTAGAATGCTTGTGTTGCATGAGATTCCTTTCTCTTGTTTAGAATATGATGGATTTAGACGATTTGTGGGAAGCCTAAACCCATGGTTCACTGTGGTTTGCCGTACAACAGCTCGAAACTATTGCATGCAGGAATTCAGTGCTCAGAAATTGGCTCTACAGGAGATGATCAAGAATTTGGATTGCAGGTTCTCATTGACTTCTGACTTATGGACATCAAACCAAACACTAGGCTACATCTGTGTCACTTGCCATTTCATCAATTTAAATTGGAAAGTCCAAAAAAGAATCATCAAGTTCTTTGTTCTCGAGACACCACATACTGGAGTGCTAATGTACCACAGCATTCTCAAGTGTTTGCAAGATTGGTCTCTCCAAGAAAAATTGTTCAGCATCACCTTGGATAATGCATCTTCCAATGATGCAATGATTGATCACTTGCAGCATAACCTGGTCGCCAAGAATGTTCTACCGGTAAAGGGAAGACTGCTTCACATCCGTTGCGATCTACCCCTCCCCCTTCATATTCCATCATCGATTGGCTGGGCACTGCCGATTGCTCTACCCGCGAGCGCCGCGGCAAAGACAGACATGGCGCCGTCCATCCACCGCTACCAGGCCCTCTAGATCTGTAGCCCTCCGCCCGTGCCCAGGCCGCCGGCGCCGCCCGCACGCCCAGGCTTCGGTCAGCCGCCCTTGCCGCCGACGCCGCCCTCCACCCTCGCCCAGGCCGCCGGCGCTGCCCTGCTGCTTCATGGTTTTGGCTAAGATCTGATTCATATGTTTTGTGATTGTTTCTTCTTCCAATTGTGGCAATCTTTGTTTTTTTTCTCTGTCAATTGTCTTTGTTACATGGGCGAACAAGAGCTTGGCCGCAGCCCGCAAGTGCTTGGGTGAGCAGGCATGGGCCTTGGCGAGCCTGGGCGCGTGAACAGTTGCTGGGAGTCGCTGGTAGCTCGGGAGCCAGGGAACATGAAGGGAGGGGTAGATTGGTATTTTTAGGATTTGAAAATGGGATTTAGTTAAGAGAAAATAGCAAAATGACATATTATTAAGGTGTAATCCTTTAGGGTGGCATATTATCAATAACACTCTTTGAAGTGGCATATTATCAATTGCCACTCTTTGAAGTGGCATATAATTAATTTTCCTTTTTTTATTCGTCTATCTTCGCTTAGAAATGTATACTTTCAAGAAATAAGATCTGCGAACCAAAATAAGTTAAAAAGAACTTAGGCTTACGTCGCAGATCGGACCAGAAATTATTCTGTTTGGCGCCATTTGTGACACGAGGCACTTTGTTAAAATAACCGCTGTGCTATGGCTTAAAGCATCTTCCTCTAAAACTGTAAAAACATTCTATAACACTATTTATTGCACACTTTATTTATCTCTCTGAAATTTCTTCACACTTCACACGGCTCTCTAAAAGATTGTTTGTCATTAACCGACGCTATCTCTATCCACTTAGGCCTTGTTTTTTTGAGTTGATCTGAACAGCTGAACGGCTGAAATGATTGAACTTCGAGAGCTTTTCGAGATAGTTTTGAGATTCGGATCCATTTCATTTGACTTGCTTTTTAAAAGCGTTAGGACCCACCTCTAAAACAACGAAAAAACAGATTTTGACTAATTTTATACTTCCTCCATTCCAAAATATAAGGCGTATTTTGACTTCGATAAAGTATTTCAAAATTGATTTGACTGTTAAATTTCTCTATTATATATTATGAATTTGTACGAAGAAGGTATTGTATGAAAAAAACTTTGAAATATAAACATATTGATACAACTTTTGTATCCTAACGATGCATATAATTTGATTAATTTATAGTCAAAGTTTTGATTAACTTTTGTATACTAACGATGCATACATTAATTTATAATATATTAAGATTGATATTTTTTAAGTCATCCTACGATTTATATTTTGGGACGGAGGTAGTATAACTTTTTTCCCGTGTACTTTATCCGTTTCGCGAGCTCTAAAAATTCTAGAAACGCATTCTACGACGTCGTAACCGGCCACTGCCGGGGACGAGCGGAGCAGCGGTACGATCTTCATGGGCTGTTACCGCGTGGCTGCAGTTCCACACGCGCGCGTACGTCACGCACGTGCGAGACAAGCCGCAGCTGCTCGCCAAGTACTAGCTCCTAGCACTAGCAGCAGCAGCAGCTGAGGCCGGTACGTGCGGGTACGTGGATCGCGGTACAGCACGCTGTGTCACTCACGGCGGTCAGTTTCTTCCCCAAAAACGGCAAAAAAAAAAAAAAAATCACCGCGCTTTTCTCCTCCACCTCGCCGTACGCTGGGGATCAACGTTCTCACCGCGACCCGTCTCAAATTGATGTGTTTGATCGGTTACACAAGGTAGGATAATGATATGGGAAGCGCTAGGCGTCGGTCCAACGCCTGGCACGTGGGCCGGACCAGCCTGAGTCGTTGGATCGCTGGCACCGCGCAGATCCTAGCGCTGCCGTGCGCCCGCCTGTGCCAGGCGAGTTGCTGGTCGTGCAGTTGATTAAATTTTCAATTAAACTTCTGATTTTTGTATAAAATTCAAACAGTGTTCAAAATGTGTGGAATAAATTTCATAATTCTTCTAAAATCGAGAGCAACCCATTTTAAATACTTTTTAATTTTTTTTTATTTTTTCACTTTTTCAAATTTTTTTATGTGAATCTAGGAGAAAACACTTATAAAACTTACACCTACACTAGCGAAACTTGGCCGTGTGTTGATGAAACTTGGCCGTGTGATGATGAAATCTAATGAAACTTGGATGAAACTTCGATGTAACCTGATGAAACTTGGATGAAACCTGTTGAAACTTGATGAAACTTGAATTGATCCGATGAAACTTGAAAAAACTTGGATGAAACCTGATGAAACTTGACAATTCGGCAAAGTTTAATGAGTATGAAACCCAAGTTTCAGTAGGCGAAATCCAAGTTTCAGTAGGCGAACCCCAAGTTTCACCAGATAAGTTTGAAGAGTTATATGGCAACATATATCTTGTTTTGTTTTCGTAAAATACGAGGAACATTTTGGTGCAAACGGTCTGTTGATTAGAGCATCCAATCAAATTTTATGATCACCGAAAAACAGCGTGGCACGTTTTTCCACGTGGGCCCCACCCGCTGCATGCCTTCCCGCGCACTGCGCGCACGTCCGATGTGCCGGACGTGCGGGCTATAGTGTTTCCGTAATGATATGTGCATGGTTGATGTGTTTAGTTGATCGGACGAGATAGTACGGTTTATTGAATAAGAGTTTGGTTGGTAGCGTAAAATGGAATGGGATGGTAAAGAATGCTTCAAATTTTAAAAAATGTTTCTTATTTATGTTGTACGGTGCGATTCGAGTATTTTGATCGAATTGCCCTGTACAACTTTTATTCTACTCCGTTTCATTGGTCCAAGGCGTGATGGGGGAGGCTACCGTGTCTTAATGCGTGGTGATTGGGAGGGGTGAAGGGGGGAGGAGAGGGTTAGGGTTGAGCGAGACGAAGGAGGTTATGTGACTTTCCTGACGGTGGCATGTGCTCGTGGGAAGCGATTCCTCTGTAGTCGACTTCACCGTGCAGTCGTCACTGACGCGTGGGCCCGGTCCCACGCGTCAGTGACGCGGTGTGACTGCAGAGGATCTCATTCCGTGCTCGTGGTGATTTTGGTTGAGAGAAAAAAAAGGGAGATAAATGGTTAAATAGGGCTAGGCAGTACTCGAGCATCCTGGGCATGGCTCTTGTGAAAGAAGATACTGCCATGCAGGGGTGGTGTGTGGATCATTGCTCCATGGGTTTCCAATTGAATAAAAAATTGCATATTAAACATCCAGCCGGTCGTACCCTACACGTCCGTCCGTGCGTGTGTTGTACCGCACTACGGCGTGTCACCGCAAGGCAGGTACAGAAGGTGCTGACCCGTTCGGCAATAGTCTCTCGCTGGGCACACGGAGCGGAGAGGAAGTGTGAGATAGACCTGCTCATAGGTAGCCCGGCCCAACATATCCGACTCAAAAAACCCGATCCGACCTGGCCCCTGGTTAGGTCGGGCCTTGATTTGAAGCCCGACTGTCAGTTCGGGGCCTAAAAAATTACAAAATTAGCCGTGCGGGTTTTGGTTTTCGGGTCGGGTTTTGGGTCTGGTTCGGGCTTCGATTTGTGACCTGATAAATGGTCAGGTCAGTGTGAGAGCATCACCAACTGTCCCCCTGTATCTCCCCTTTGAAACACTATTGATTTTCTTGCTATCCATCGGTTTAAAATTTCTTCATGATTTATACTACATTTTAAAAGTTTTTTTGCTCTAGCAACCTTGCTATATCTGTTGCAATGTTATATAGACGCTGAAGATGCTCGTCAACATTGGCCGGCTTTTGGTTCCGCGTGGTTGCTTTGATATTATTTTTTCATCGTTTAGCATCATTTAGGAACGAAGGAACAGAGTTGATTCGGGCACAATTTAGTTTTGAAAAAAATTGGATTTTGTTGGCAGATTATTTTTATACAATTCTGGCAAATTTTGGACAAAGTTCATTTAAACCAAGGATTTCATAACCGGTTTGATTTTCTATGGAGGGTGCCAAGCAATAGGACAAATTATTTATTGGCCAAAGAAAAAACCTTGATATGAACACCATTTCTAGAGCTCCTTATATATGTGCGCGCGCGTGTGTAGATTTTATAACTCCCATTTGTTGTTCTTTTCTTCTCTCGTATCTACGATATAATTTTCTTTAGAACAAAGTCAAAATATTGCATACCTTCGTGTCTTTTATACAGATCGAGTTTCAGTTAGTGTGGTCAAAATATTGTCTTTCATTTTCGTGGTGATGCAAACGCGGCGGATGCGTTTGAAGAACTTGCGATCCAGCAGGAATGCGGCTCGACTAACACCTGAATTGATGGTTTTCTGAACGCACGTACAGGTCAAGACGCGATAGGTAGTTTAAAAGTGTTTCTTAGCCAAAACACTGCAATTATCATACGACGCAGCCATCAAAGAACAACGCAAAGGTTTCTGGCAGAGATGACCAAGAAACTTCCCTTCTTCTTGGATGCGAGTTGCCTCTTCTTCTTGGGATGCGAGTTGCCTCTTGGCTCCTCCAGCTGCTGGAAAACCCGAAGAATTTAACGCTTACATATAATTTCTCACCTATGGAAAGGGAGATTTTGGTCGAAAATCCCATCAATCCATATATATATATACCTAGTGCTTTTTCAGCACCAACACTTGTCTGATTAAACTTTGAATTCCACGCTTAGATAATTTCTCACCGATGGAAAGGCAGATTTTGGTCGAAAATCACATATACCAAGTAGTTTTTCAACACCGACACTTGTCTAATTAAACTATTAAGATGCATGCTAATGGGAGAAGATGGCTCCAGTCTCAAACACGTGGAATATAGAAGCGGATGACAATTGTATCTACCAAAAGTCGAACTCAACATGCTAACGAGGAAAGATAGCTCCGGTCTCAAACATGTGAAATACAGGAGCGGATGACAATTGTCACTACAGGAATCTGTGCCAGTGTCGGCGGCTAAAGCCCCCGACACAGGTCCTAATACCGCCGATATTGACCTTTCTCGGTGGCTAGCCGTCGACAAAAGTTCGCCGACACTGCTTGGCCGACACAGCTTCATTTTCTCGGCCGCCCCGCCGACAAAACTGAAATTGTCTATGTCGGCGGCCTATATAGCCGCCGACATATCCTTTGGCAAATGGCCCAATCCTGTCACGGCGCTCTGACTTGTGGGGTCCACACGACGAGCGAGAACGCGACACGTGTCTGCCTCTATTTCGGCGGCCGAACTAAAGACCGCCGACATAGATCCTTCCAGGAGAATTCCCAGGCCCTCTGGAACATATCTATGTCGGCGGCATATATTAACGCCGCCGACATAGATATGGTCTGTATCGGCAGTATTTATCTCGGCCGCCTACACACATTTAGTGAGTGTCGGCGGCATATATTTCTGCCGCCGACATTGATTTCCCTCTATGTCGGCGGCTCAAAGATGGCCGCCGACACTGCTATATTGGCAGCAGCACATATTGCTGCCAATTTCTGAAAACATTAACTTCAACCTGCAAAAAAAACTCAATTCCCAGCATATTTGGCCAATTGCATGACCTAGGAACGCACTTGGCACATATCCTAGACCCCGTGGGTCCGGGGGAGGGCCGGAGAGAAGGCGGGCTTGAGGGGGGACGGTCTGTCTCAGCGGCAAAATATTTGGCTGCCGATATAGCTCCATCAGTGTTGGCGGCCACGTTTGTAGCCGCCGACATTGGTGCCATCTATATCGGCGGTTGGATCCATGGCCATCGAGACAGACCCTCCCCCCCAAGCCCGCCATCTCTCCGGCCCTCCCCGGGGCCCACGGAGTGTAGGGTACGTGCCAAGTGACTTCCTAGGTCATGCTATTAGCATAAGGTCTCATTGGACCGGGGAGTGCCGTCTCGGGTCGACCTCTAACGCAAGTTCCTTTGCAACCATAACGTCGTGTCAGCTTTTAGGCTCGATCGGCTAACTGTTCCAAAGGAACTTGCCGTACAGCTCAAGCCGAGACAGCACAACTTGGTCCAATCAGCCCTCATGCCAGTTGCATGACCTAGGAACGCACTTTGCACCTATCCTAGACCCCGTGGGCCCAGGGAGGGTCGGAGAGAAGGCGGGCTTGAGGGGAAGGGTCTGTCTCGGGGGCCTAATCGTTAGCCGCTGATATAGCTCGTCAGTGTCAGCGGCAACTTGTGATGCCGCCGACATTGGTACCATCTATATCGGCGGTTGGATCCATGGCCGCCGATACAGACTCCCCCCAAGCCCGCCATCTCTCCAGCCCTTCCCGGGGCCCACGATGTCTAGGCTAGGTACCAAGTGAGCTCCTAAGTCATGCTATTGTCATAAGGCATTATTGGAACGGGGAGTGCTGTCTTAGCTCGACCTCTACGGCGAGTTCCTTTGGAAACCCGGACGTCGTATTGGCTTTCGGGCTCGATCAGCTTACGGTTCCAAAGGAATGTGCCGTACAGCTACAGCCGAGATGGCACTACCCGGCCCAATGAGCCCTTATGCCCATTGCATGACCTAGGAAGGCACTTGGCACCTAGCCTACACCTCGTAGGCCCGGGGGAGGGCCGGACAGAAGGTGGGCTTGGGGGGGAGGAACTGTGTCGGTGGTCGAATCGGTGGCCGCCAAAATAGATTGATCAATGTCGGCGGTCTTCAAAAGGACCACCGACATTGGTTACATCTGTATCGGCGGTAGAGCAAAAAGCCACCGAGACAGAGCCTTCTGCGCAATATTAATAACATTTTGCAGCTATAGTCTGTTGAATGAAAATGTCTGGTCACCCGGTTATCAGCACGCAGCGCGGCGTGGGCTCCCCATAGGTCTTGGGTTCGAGCCCCGCCGCGCCCCCTGATAATACTTTTTATCAGTGTCGGCGGCCTTGTACATACCGTCGACATAGAGGGTTGATGTCGCTCCCTGGCAGCCAAGCTGCTAGCCCCGCATGGCCGCGATGTCGCCTGACTGACACGTGGGACCAGTTTGATGTCGTCCCGTTCAAGCCGTTATTCCTCCGTCTGGGGGAGGGGTAATGTCGGGGGCATTATTTTTGCCGCCGACATAGAGTAATGGGTGGGCTCCAAATTTGAATTTTCAATCTGGTGGCGGGAGGGGGCTGATCCTTTGTCGGCAGACTCGACTGGGCCGCCGACATTACTATGTCTGTGTCGGCGGTTTTGTTTTTGCCGCTGATATTGGTTGGTTGGCGGCATCCTGGCCGCCGACACTGACTTCTCTGGCCGCCCACGTAGAGTTCGTTTTCTGTAGTGTGTATCAACCGAGAGTAGAACACGACATTTTTTAACTTTGATATACGTTAAGTTGTATGCAGCAACTAGTTCATTCAAAAATATAAACTAACGAATAATATGGACAATTGGTTTATACTTTCCAACATAAACTAGTTTTTAGATAGTTTATTTCTCTTCATCCAACATCCCAGCAACGGCTGCAACGGGGCGTCTTGCCTCTTGAAGACCTTGAAATCGAGAACCATTCCTAGCTACATGTCAAATTAGCCATTGATCTGAGCTATCCGTTCCCCAAGATATCATACAACCGTGAGTCCGTGACGTTCTCTTGCTTTCCAAAGTCTTCACGCATATGTTTAACTAGTACTAATTAAGCTGCGGTGTTAAGTGAAGTACGCACACATATATAGATGCTGCTCTCGCCTCCCGGTGATGGTTGACGTGAGCCATGCAAGTGTGTCGTCTAGACCATCGGACGTTAGGAATATCACCAAACAAACCCTAGGTAAGTAAGCTAACCCCAAGTCAAAACAACCGCATGAATTTCTCAGATATCGTAAGCACGGATAGCTCTATCTGCATACGTTTTTTACATACATTTTTTTTTCACCCAATTGCTTGCTGCTGGATGCATCGTCGATCGATCACCTTAATTATCTACTGTTGATCTGTTCTTTTTGATCTGTTGATCTGTTCTTGCCGTCGCACTCGATCTTATGCACCCTGCCTGCCTGTGCAGCCACTGCCAGGGTCAAATATCTGCCTCTTGGCCAGGAATTACCGGGGGCTCTGCTTGATGCATTAAACAGGGAGAAAAGTCACAGTTAATTACAAGCTATGACTGGTAGGACAAGTGCCAACAATTAACAGTTTTTTTTCTTTTTAGTCTTCTTTTTAAGTCCTCAAATTTTCAGCTATCGAACTTTTAAGTCAAATAAAAAGGCCTAATCAATCATGTGCATGGCTTCATGCATGCATGCATGTCGGATCTTGTCAAAGCGTTTGACATCCTCACCACGAGCAGCTGAGCATGCACGAACGTTCACGGCAGCGTCGCTGTGCAGTGCCACTGCATCTGTACGTACGTGCTGGCTGGCTGCATGCACTCCCAAATTAATTTCATGGCTGCTTCAGGTTGATTGTTTCCAGCTCGTTTTTCCAGAGCACGTTGCCAACGTGGTTCAATTCATGCTGGGCAGTGGGCACTGAAGAACCTTCTTCTGGCTCGCAAGAGCTTGAATCCAGCCGCGTGCATTTATGAATGCATGCATGCATGTTCAAGGTCCTCATGCGATAGTGGCGACGTGAAACCGTGTGTGCAGACGAAGAACGAAACAAGAAGTTTCTTGAGGAAATACTTTTACAAGTTTGCAGCATGCTCGTTTGAAAAGACAAGAGTTTTGGCACCTCAAATTAATCACCGAGGGTTCGTTTCTCACAACTGGTCTTTGTTTTCTGCTTTTGATTTGTAGAAGAAACAGCTGCTGCGTAGGTCAAATATTTTAGTGAATGCAATCTTTTGAAAACATGATCTCTATCTTCTATTTTTTTTCTTTTCAGGAGCCCACTGAAACGCCTCCCCTGGTTTCTGACTTCTTTGGGAGCTCTCCATGGAAATTAATTGGTTCACCTACTACGCACTAATTTGTGCCGATGTTTACAATTTGAGGTAATTTGATTGATTAGCATTTGGTTAGTAGATCGTATACGCGGATGGTGTGTAACACTCGATTTTTTGCTGTGGAGAAATTTGGAAATTAGCAAGATTATAATCTTGCTGTTTTATTGTCTGGCTGACTACGTCATAACTTAAGGACCAGCAATACCTTCGTTTGACTCTTTCTTCGGGGAGTTGGTAGAATTCCAACCGGAAACTACTTTAAAGGGTAAATACATAATTTAGAAAGTAGCACAAAATTTACTCGAAAAGAGAATAAACAAAAGATAATTCATTAGCTGAACTGCATCACACAAGCTTAAACTTTTCTTAAGTGGAGTAAAAATTAAAAGAATTGTCATCTATTCAATGATTAAAGGAAAACAACATGCAAAAGGTGCAAAACCACTGAAAGAAAAAACCGCTAGAATTAATTTATAATTTTAGCACCTGCCGGCCCTAAGTTGGTCCATGGTTGTGCTAGGCATAGAAAGTCTAGTGGCCACTAGTGGGGGAGATTGATTGTGTACGTGAGCCCAACGACGGGGTTTGGGCGTGGAGATGTTGAGATTGTCGAGTACACCCTTCCAAACAGTGTAGCTCAAGCCACATTCTAACAAAAAGTGTCTAGCAGTCTCTAGGTTGTGCTAACAAAGTGGGAGAAAGTAGTAATTAGGCAGGTGTTGTCAAAATTCTTGGACGGCACCCAGTTTTCCAGATGAGGTTGTTTAAAGGGAGTGTAGTTATAGTGAATTGAAGGTGGTACTAATTTGAATGAGAAAACTCCTGTCAACCCTCAATTTTAACTTACCTTGAGAGTCAGAATCCCATGCACTAGCCCCTGAATCGGTACACTAGTGCGGAAGATCACGTAGCCGATACAAGCATACATCGATTTAATCGAATCCCTGAATATTACATAACTTGTTACGCCCATAGGCGTTTTAGTAAGGTGGACAATACACGCCCCAATATACAAAACAATGTCAGAGTTTGCAGCCATCTCCAAAATATGTACCAAAAAGAATCCCTATCGGCTAAGTGTCCTGCCACGACCGGAGCAACCCCTAAGACTCTTCAGGTCCACCGAACTCCTGCCCGTCATCTTCATGGCACTCGTACGGGTCTTCCTCGATTCCCTCGTCTAAAGAATGAAAGTAGGCGAGGTCAGCGTCATCCAAGCGCTGGGTAGTTAACACTTCCCTTAATGCACATAGTGTTTAGTAGGCTTTATTTGGAGGAGAGGTTTATTTTATTTGCGTAAAGCCAGGTACGAAGGAAGTTGAAATCATGCTAGCTAGCATCAACTAGAATTTGTCTTGTTTATATAAATCTGAGGATCACCATCTTAATAATGCTCCCAAACCCAACTGATCAACCAATCATACCGACCCAACCCAGTAGACCAACTCTCGACCAGATACCCAAACCAGCTTAACCGATCACCCCGACTTTCCTCCAGTTGCCCCCAACAATATTTCCTATATCTGCCATCTTTCTAGGATTTGGCAATCCTATTGTGGACCACACTTGCCATGGCATGCCCGCCTCGGCCTAGAGGGTTGCCAGCCCTCACTAGCCGACCGTCACCCTGGGGAAGTATGGCCTTGATCACCCTCGGTGATGACCCATGCCGGTCCCTATCGAGAATAGTCCCAGAGGGCCTCCACAGAGCGCTCACAGCTGGCGATCCAAGACTCGTACTCTGCACGATGGCCACGCGTTGTGTTGGAACCATCCCTCAGATGGCAGCGATCTCCCCGCTACGCGTGTTACTCCGTGCTCCTCCTGGGTAAGCCCTGGCTAAACCCAGCACCAGGCACCCTGTGCCTCAATCATCCATCATGATGTCCTCTAGGGCAACCCACCGATCAATCTCTACTTCCACGGTCATCGACCGTACCATACTTGGACTTTCCCAAACAACCGACCAAACCAGACCGACCTCCCACACAACCTTACCCTCAAACACAACCAGCCCAACATGCAACTAATAGCCCTAACTATCATATGTCATATCATATTTGAATAAGAAGAATGAATGACCGGTGAATATCGGTTCACCGTTCCGTGGCGATTAGCCAGAAGATTTGTATAAACCTAAATCAGTCTAAGCAAGTTTTACCCATTATGTAGGGTTAAAGTGACTACCAGACTAATCATAGGCTAACAGGAGTAATGACAATGAAGGCAGTTATTAAGGCTAAACAAATCAAGGGCAAGCATGTAATGGTATTACATGAATAACAATTAGGCAGATTACTAAGCATGCATTTAAATAGTAAACAAAATAGTTAACAAAAAACTGGGTAATGAACATGGTATTAGCGATGTTAATCCGCACTAGGGAAAGTTGCAATCTCTCCCTAATACGGACAACATCTAAAGAGTAAGTGTTAACTCGCCTTGCTCAGGTAGGTGGTCCTCCTCGGCGTCACCAAACCTCCCTTCTGGATCGCCTACGTCTAATCACACAATCAAACCAATAATTACTAACTAATGCAAGCAGAAATCACGATGCATGCACGTGCCCTAGGTTTTACTTTCGATACTACTATCCAAGATTGATTAACGGTTTTAAATATTCGTATGATATGCTATGCATGACAGAGTGTATCAATAAATAATATTATCAGTATATAATAGTCTACTGTACCCCAAAATACGATTTCATACGGTACGGTCGTAATTGGGTGATTAGGGTTTTAAAGCGACAAAAGATGACGGCACGTCGAAATATGACCTACATACGAGGTAAAGATTATCGGAATTATTATTTTCTAGGATTTTTCTATAGTTAGGGTTTAACCCTAGATTATAGATTAAAGAAATGCATTTTCTAGGATTAGCTCTTATTCTAGCAATTAAGTGATTTACTAATTAATTGTTGGTTTTTTTGCCAAATAAAAACCTATAGTAATTACCTTGGACAAGGATGTCATTTATTAAGGTTTTGGGACTAATTTGGCATTTATCTACCCATTTAGTTTTCTAATGAATTATCACAGTCTAATTCATTATTTAAGATAATCTAGAATTACCCAAATCCCAATTTAATCATTTTCTTATATGTGAATTATACTCATTTTAAGGAACAGTGCTATTCTCCCATTACGGTGGCTATTTCCATATTTCTATAAAATCAGTAATGGCCTAAGCTATTTATATAAATTTTTCTGGAATTTTTGGAAGCCATTAGCTATTAAATCTCTGGAAAAGGATAAAAGTCCTTCGGGCCGATCCAACCAACAAAGTGGCCCAGCGACGAGAAACGACCCATGCGCCTGCGCCCTGCGACAGCCTGTGGCTGATACGTCGAAGGCGTATTTTCGCCGTGCGTTAGCGCGAGGAGGAAGCGTCCCTGTCCAGAGACGCCACCACTTAACCCTCTAGGTGGGGCCGGGCCCACGCAACAGCAACCCTAAGCCACGGCTTAGCCTCAGCGCGCGCGGGGATGATCTGGCAGGCGGGACCTGTAGGTCAGTGTCACGATGGCCTTGTCTGTGCACGAATCTTAGCGCATGATCCGACAGCTCCCCGTCGTCGTCTACCTTTGGTCTTCGACGTGACTGACAGCGACGGAAAAACGACGCGGCGGTGCTACAGCTCAACTCTGACCAAGCGTGTCCTAGCCATGGCACCTACAACACGCGGCGACGACAGCGGTGGCAGAGCCGAAGGCTCATCGGTGACGAGGTGCCGATCTACGAACCTACAGGCTAAGCGCAAGAGCGGCAATCACGGGAGGGTTAATGGCATGCTTACCAAGGGTCGCGCCAAGGTTGATCGAGCTCAGAGATGGCTGGCGGCGAAGCACCCGACGGAGGCCGGAACAGGGGCACCACGGACACGTCACCCCCAGGAAAATTTCCTGCAATTGACCGAGGGGAAACCTTAGCTATGCTCTGAGGGTGCTACGGGCACGAGGAATCGTTCGGGGGCCTACGAAATCAACGGGATTTCTTCGACGCTGATTCGGGAAGATTTGGAGAGAACCGGGAAAACCAAAGCCGGCGATGTGGTCCAGGGCTTTATAGGCTCGGGGGTGCGCTTCTAGCCCAAGGCGCGCTTGGCGAGGGCGGGGAACAAGCGGCGCGGCGACGGGATCGAACGCGGCGCGGCAGAGCTGGACAGCGCGGCGCGGCGACGTGACGGCTGCGGCGCGGTGATGATGAAGGGTGCGGCGCGACCGAAGGGACGCGTGGCAGGCGGCACGGCTGAGAGCGGAGCAGAGGCAGAGCAGAGCAGCGGCATAGCAGGGGCAGGGCCACCGGGCAGAGAGAGAGAGAGAGAGAGAGAGAGAGAGAGAGAGAAGAGGTGAAATGGGACCCATGTGTTAGCGCAAATTCAGGCCAAATTTGAATTCAAGCAAATTTTGAAATTGCCCCAAAATCGGGCTGTTACAACTCCAGACTGATCAAACCACCAATTAGTCTTGTCTTGGCAAGAGGTGAACTTGGAAAATGAGCCTCCACAGCTGGAAGAACTGTGGGGTCATCAAAGGTATGAATTGTCTACACAGATCTGAAAGCCACTTGTATTTCGTGAGTGTGTCCTTAACTGAACCGCTTTTCTTAGTTGAAGCTGCAAAGAGCAGCATTGCAGTGTGATGTTAGGAGCAGAGTTAGGGTTCTTGGAGGCCCAAAATTGAAGGGTTGTGGGTGCGGACGAGGTCAACTACCACAACTCTTTTCGCTTCCAAGTTGAGAATACGAACTTTCCAACTGACGATCTTCGTTCGATGAAAGATCACGAACGACGGCAGGAGACACGATGTTTTGTAATGCAGTTCGGCTTTCGACTACATCTGGGGGCTCTGATTATGGTCGCTTCTCCCCAAACCATAATGCCATAGCACGGCTGACATGGTCATGACCACAGGCCGGCCGCTGACCTCCTCTTGTCTATGCTACTGTTTTGAAGTCGTTCACCTGGTTACATTAGTACTGCCTTCCTTTATATTGTGGAGGTTTGGCTAGAGTCCGACTGCAACTCTAAACCAACCCTATCTATTATAACATAGAGTCCATATACTTGTAAACATATTCGACACAAAATCTAACAAGTTGTTCAATTGAAAAAAAAAGTTGAGGGTTTTAAATAGAGATATAAAAAGACTGATATTTTTGAGATCTTTAAAACAAAACTTCATAAAGTTTAAAAAATAGTATAAAATGTATTAAATGATATATACAAAAATGATAAATTTTGATTCAAGTACAAAATCAATCAAAACCACGAATCAAAGAGGACAGTAAGACCACCCACCATTTAGCTAGCTAGCTAGCCTCGACTATATATATCCACATCAGAAATTAAGTCGCACGGAAATTTTGTCCACGCATGCTGCGAAGGGATATATATCCGTCTCATGAAATATGCCCATCGATGAACAGGTTCAGGCTTGGAGTCTTGCTCCCAATCTTCAACCAAGGAAAAGCACGGGACATGCACACATACATATTGTGCATGCAAATATGCAGTACGAATAAACCACATGCATCCTTCAATCAATTCTGACATCTGTGCGTCAAGGTACGGTACGTGTTAGAGCCGGTGGATCAAACATGGACATGCAAGATTGAGTTAATAATTTTGATCCGTGGCCACAACTGCAGCAATAATATTGTTTGAACACTAGCTAGAAAAGTAATATATGTATATGGATCCCTCCGTGAACTTCGATGGGTTTTTGAAATTCGAAAACTTTAGTGATCGATCCAAACCATTGATTTTGTTCATCTTGTCAAAACGTAGCCACCAACCAAGTTTCGTATTTTTTTGAATTTTTTTGCTATTTGTTTTCTAATTTTGAAAATCAAGCAAAAAAAATTCGAAAAAATATAAAACTTGGTTAGTGGCTATGTTTTGATAAGATGAACAAGATCAACGGTTTGGATCGATCACTAAAGTTCTTGAATTTCAAAAATCCATCGAAGTTCACGGAGGGATCCGTAAACTCGAGTTCACGCTAGCAAATCTCTATGTATATGTATATATATAAGCGCTGGTCCTGGACTGCCCCTGCTTTAAACTTGACGGCCAGGATTAGAGGAACGCATCGATCGGTCGATGGTCCTTTAATTTCTAAATCATGAATAATTGCTTATCACGATTTAAGCCAGCGCGTTTTTAATCGTTAGCCGTATACTGTATTTTTTAGAAGGCAACGAAAATATTAATTACTTTCATGTTTCGTCGGTCATGGACTCATGGTAGATCCGACGACGTACGTCAATACCGGGTGTCAAAACTGACGAAAATAGATGTTAATTTGACGCCTCATCAAACAAGCAATATAGCTGACGGGAATAACATGGGGACACCGTACGTAGGCTGTGGATGTAAAAAAATTTCAAAAAATTTCAAAAATTTCAAAAAGGGCTGTGGATAAGGCAGGCGAATACAAGCACACCTAGCTACCTATAAAAACCAATCATTTTTAAAGTCGTTTTTGTTGGCCAGGTTGATGAGGCAAATGGAAATAAGGGTGGTGCGCGCAACCGTACGTGGACACAGACCAACTATTTTTTAAAAGAAAATTGATGTGGCTTCCGGACGGGACAAGTCGGAGCCGTCCGATCTGTACGAATCGTAGCGCGCGGTGAGCAAACAAAGGCAGGCGGAGCAAGTAAACACAAAAACTGCCCGCTCACACGTTGGGCTACTACGGGCTGCTGTGCCATGCGCTATGCACGTGCTGCTAATTAGTGCATTCATGCATTTAGTTAATACTCCCCGCTAATTAGTGCATGTATCCATTTAGTTTTAGTTTACTTTTTTAACTTGTTTATTAGATTTCATTTCAACATTTTAAATACTTTCACATTTTTATATTTGAATTTTGAATTTTCATTTGTCAAACTTTATTTGTAAAATGTTTATAATTCATTTAAAATCAAGATTTTTTTGTGATATCTAATACCACCGATACTCGACACCATACTCGATACTTATTTTTGCTATATCTAATACCCCTTATGATGCTTTTCTGATACTCAACACCAGATCTGATACTTGTTTGTGATATCTGATACCCTTTTTTATACTCTTATAAACTACATTACACCTCACTTGATACTTGTTTTTTACGATACCTCTCATGATACCCCTTATGATACCACTTTAATACCTACTCCCCTATATAAGACGACATCATGTTACTTCGATGATACCACCAACCTGATACCATGATACTACAACCTAAGAGCGCAATACATGATTATACCCCCATGATACTTAACACGACACCCTTATGATGCACACGAATTAGGGTTAGCCCAAATTATGATACCCTTTTTTGACTCGATACTTGATGATACTTCTGATCCGATACCTGATTTTTTGACTTAATAATCGATGATACTTGTGATCCGATACTTGTTTTTTTTAATCCGATACTTGTTTTTATTGACCCGATACTCGATGATACTTTTGATCCAATACCTGTTTTTAGACCTGATAACCGATGATACTTCTTATTCGATACTTGATTTTTTGACCTGATACTCGATGATACTTTTGATCTGATGCTTGATTTTTTTTCACTCGATAATCGATGAAACTTTTGATCCGATACCTGTTTTTTAAATCCGATACTTGTTTTTTCACTCGATAATCGATGATACTTCTGATCTGATACCTGTTTTTTGACCTGATAATCGATGATACTTCTAATCCGATACTTGATTTTTTTGGAATCTGATACTTGTTTTTTGACTCGATAATCGATGATACTTCTAATCCGATACCTGATTTTTTCACCTGATAATCGATGATACCATGAAACTCGACATACCTTCAATCTGATACCACCAATAGTCGACACCCAGACCCGATACTTTGTTTGTGATTTTATGATACCCTTTCGATACCGCAATGATACCATGAAACTCGATGATACCACCAATCCGAAATCATCGATACTCAACATCCAGACCCGATACTTTGTTTGTGATTTTATGATATCTTTTTTCCGCTACCTTGTCTGATACCTCAGTGATACCATGAAACTCGACAATACCACCAACCTGATACCATCCCGTTATACTTTTGTTGTGGTACCAGCTTTTTTGAACAGGTCAGAATTTTAGATCTTACTTGCATGATACTTTTGCTCTGATACCTGTTTTTTTAACGTAATGTTTTGATGATACATGATATTTTTGCTCTGATACCTGCTTTTTGAATGTAATTTTGGATGATAAGCGTTTCATTTTGAAACAGAATCTTGGATGATACTTGAAACGATTCTTTTTGCTCTGATACAAAATGGTACCCCACAATCAACTTGATAACCCCTGCAACTTAACATGATACCTATTCTTTTTTGTGGTACTTTATGATCTCCGGTACTTAAAAATTCAAGGGTTCAACAATATACTCAATAATACCTGTATGATACCACATCCACCATGTTTTATACGCACAAAATAATGTGTAGCAAGAAATACATGGAGCATGCACCACGTTCTATACGCACAAAATAATGTGTAGCCATGCACATGACTATATGCACGTCATACGGACGCCGGACGGCTATACATGCATGTGTAGGTACCCGTATATGCATGTCATACGCACGGGACGCAAGGAAACATGCATGCCAGGCGGAGCGTATATGCATGGCGTAAGCGCAGGTACCACGTGGGACGCAAGGGAACGCGCGAGGTGGAGAATACGCAGGCGTTTTTGTCGCGTTGCTATCCCGTACGTGGGGCAATGGACGGGATACCGTTACGTAGTCTCCCCCTTTTTTAAAAGAAAATTGATGTGTTAGCTCGTTTGTTGTCGTGACCCATATTATATTCATCTGGACTGATAAAAATAGCTAGTTTCATTGGTTTTTACACTATTTTCATAAAAAAAATTCATTGATTTTTGGCCAATAAACTAAGGTGCAATGCTTTCTTATGAACACTACAAAAAAAAAATTAAATGTTTTCGACGGCTAAATTCATGCTTGATGGTTGAAAACAAGCCGTCCATCACAAAGCTTGCCACATGGCACCGTCGACCATAAAGTGGCTGAAATTTCCATGTGGCAATTCTTATGATTGATGGTCTCACATGGCCGTCGACTATAATTTGAAAATTATAGTCGATGGCACCGTTAGCAATTGGCCATAAGGTGACGTGTTGAAGCCTACCATCATGTTCAAACTCATGGTAGATGGTCGAGAAACAAGGATTTATATAGCCCACTATAGCTTAGCGATAGCCCCGCTATAGCTTTTTTGGACGTAAAACGCTACACTGAGTACCAAAATTTTGTGAACACATCTATGCCCGCTATAGCCGCTAAATTGGGCGCTATTTCCGCTATTTTTATAACGGCTATGCCACTTTTTAAAATTTCCTTTGAAAATCCAACCATAAGTTAGATGTTTAGTTATGTCCTCACTCATTGTTACATCATTGAACCTTACATGATGATAACATTGACATAAAACTAATAAATGATCACTTCGTCAAGTTTCTTTATAATGAACTTGTAAAATAATATATCACAGTAATTTACTCAAAATATTAATTATGATCATATGAACATCCATTAGATTACAAGTATTGCTAAAATAATATGTATGTACCTTATTTAGTTGGATTTGACTAATATTATACAAATATTTCATAGTTATATAATTTCATATTAAAACACTAAATAGAATAGCTTCCGTGATAACCCACTATAGCTTTTATAGTTTTTTTGGGGCCTCGCCGCGAAACCGCGAAAAACGCAATCTAAACCCTTGTCGAGAAAAGATCATAGATTATAATATGTTTATAATAGCTCATTAATTGGCCGAACTAACCTCGAATATGTTGACTTTTGGCTTGCTTGCTGATCCATTCTACTTAACTGAAAGAGAATATGTTGAATTGTTGACGAGAGAAATGGAAATGATCGAAAAGGAGACCGTTGATGGGGAGTTGGTACATATCTTGGTACCAAGCTAGCTAGTCAAGCAAGAATCGTGCACGTCGCAAGATGAAACCAATGGTCGACAAAGAAAATGTAATTAAATATTGTTCATGAGATATTTGCACTGTTGATGGAGCTATGGAGCGTGTGGTTTATTTTTTTGTTTTTGTTTCGAGAGTTATGTGTGATTCATGCGTTACTTGTGTGTTTCATCAACAAATGCATGCACACGGCTGTTGCGTGTTGAAATTAGCGCGAGATGATGAATACATCAATATTAACATTCTTATACCCGTGGCATATGCACTGATAAATATTGTAAATTAGGAATCATAGCTTTTCCAAGCAAACCAGTTTAGTTGTTAGAATTTTTAATGAGAAACAACGATGCTTCTGATTGTTATATGTTCCGACAAGTCCTGTAGTGATCGGCCGCTAAATTTCTCTCGGTTCTTACAAGTGGGCATCACATTAGCTCCTCCGGTGCATGCACAAGCCCAAAACCTAGGGTCTCTCCCATCCTAGGAGAGAAAATATGAAATATTACAAAACTAGCTAGGCCAGATGTTTAATTAGCTATTAGCTAGCTTGTATACGTGCTACATAAAGGTTGTTCAATGTAAAAAAAAAAACAAATCGACATTCCTGTTTTTAATGGCAAAATTTATCCTGGACTAAATGGATTATGGGTATTGATGTTACTTGCATCCTCTTCCTTCAAGGTACATCTAAATGCTGCGCCACGATAGCTAATCCAACATGGATGCGGCCTATGACAAGGACCACTTTCCTTTTCAGCATTGCGATGGAGTCTCTCCATCGATCGGCTACTCCAACTTGCCACGTATTGTAGAATACTCTTATGTTATTCGTGGGCAAGGACCAAGGATTCACATCGGTGTGGCTCTGTTGAAAAACAGGACATCGATATTAGATCTGAAACGACACCGGAGGCACAATATTTGGTAACGCAGTTCACCTCTCAGGCTACATCTGCGGGGCAATAATTATGGGCGCTCCTCCCCAACAACGTAGCCGACCGCCGTGGGTCGCGGCCACAAGCCGGCCACGACCTCCTGCGAGCCTAAGCCGCTACATAGTCGTTCCATGGTTACACCAGGGGTGCCTCCCTTTATATAGTGGAAGCCAGGCAAAAGTCTGACTAGAACTCTAAACCAACCCTGCCTATTACAACACAGAGTCCTTGTAACCTACTCGTACACATATTCGACATCAACTTCTAACAGGCTCGCTGAGCCAGATGAGCACGTGTCCAGCACGAGTCCTAACTGTCGGCACACACCTAGAGCGATCGGCACACAATGCTCTCTCTTTGAAGGTGTGGATCGATGCCGTAGAGACGTAACTGTAATTGCGATAGCGCTAGCTGGTCAGCGACTTCTGATGGGGACCACCAGAAGCTCGGTGACATATGTGGAGGTCGGAGCGAAGGCGACCAGTAAGGAGTCACTCGGTTCCGATGTCACGATGCAAACCGACTTCTCCAACTCTCCTTTCATTGCAACCGCATGTAAGGGTAATGATCTATGACCACCTACTTTCATGATGTGCGGGGCGATTGCGGTATAAACATTGAAATTGTGTTAGCGTAACCTACTTGTTTCCCTTCGTTGGCCAACGACTAGTTGAGTGTGGTTCTTTGCCTCAGAGCTACCTGTTGTTCCGGGTGTTCTGCATGTATATACGATCTTTTGTACATAGGCCCTGTTTGTTTGAGCTTCTAGCCTCGGAAGATAGAAGCTCAAACGAACAGCCAGCTTTTGGAACCCCATTCCAAGAAGTCAAAAGCCATCTAAAGCCCAAGTTGTACCGTGATCTGAGAAGAAAGTGTTTTGGATGGCTTTTCCCAGAAACAGCTTTTAAAGAAGTTATGGCTCAAACAAACAATGCCTTAATTATTTCTTCTTTAATAAAATGGATGTGCTACTACATGTTTTATACAAAAAAAATAAGACAAAAATGGTACAGAAGTAAAATAAAGTTTCAAATAAGACAAAAATGGTTTAATAATGTTTAAAAATAAAGTTTAAAATAAAGTCGGGGTTGGGTGAGGGCGGCGGCGGAGGCGGCGGCGGCGGCGGCGCCGCTGGAGCCAGGGGAGGGGGCGAAGGCGGCTGGGCCAGTGACGACGGAGGGACCGCGTCGTCCCCGTCCATTAGGATGGGCGGCGACGGCTCGGCGGCGGGGGCAGGAGGGCGGAGCGGCCGGCGGCGAGGGCGGTGGGGGTGTGCGCGGGCGGCGGGGGCGGAGGAAGGAGGAAGGAGGCGGGGGGAGGGGGCGGCGGGGGTGTGCGGAGCAAGAGGCGGAGGGGCGCGAGGCGAGGGGAGGGGAGGGATCCCGTCAGGGTGGGCTCCCGACGGGATCCCGTACTGTAGTCGCCCCCTATATAAATGATACTCCTACATAGGTTTGCCGTTTCACATTGCTCTGATTTTTCACGCATGTTTTGCACCTGGTATCCGCTCAGTATCTTCTGGGTTAAAAGTCCACGAAACGTGAAGGGTCTATTTGGCATCAAAGATCAGTGAGAACTTTGTTTTAAAAAATTATGGTTTCTATAATATGTGCATGCAAAACCATGGTTTGAACTAGAACCACCTAAACCATTGTTTTTCAACTACATACGGTTTGTTTGCATGATTTCTAGATGTAAGAATTTAACCAAATATAGTAGAGAAGTGCAATCACAACGTTAGCCAATGATCAAAGTTAAGAAAGTAGAGGCACAAAGTTAAAAATACCCATCCTCCATCAAAACAGAGATTTTGGAACCACGACTAAATTTTGTATCCAAACATCACATGGTTTTCTTAACCATTCCCTTGGTTCGCGGTTCAGTTCGATTCGGTTTGGTAAAACTATTACAAAATACTACATCGAACAGTCATAAAAATAATAAATTTTGGTCTAATCGAATAAAACCTAACCAAACCACGAATTAGAAAGGACCTACCTTAGGACTATGGAATAACTATGATGCCAAAAAAGACCCGAAGTGGCAGGTAGAGATTAAGGTCGCAATTACGCGTTGGGAACAGTGCTAATAGCCTTCGTGAAGGTACAAAGCGAGCAGCAGCTTCCATTGACCGCGAGTCCAGTTGAAAAATGTCAAAACTCAAAACCCCTAATCTTTAATTTGCTTGAAGCCAGCCATTGGATTTTGCTAGTCAATACGAGGACCGATCTCAGCCTTCGATTCCATTAAACAGTAAGATATATGACCAAAAAAGATTCCGGATTTTATTAGTATAGTTATATTATGACTCGAACAACCTTAGGTTCGCAGACAGTACCATAATAGGTCCATGATTAACCTAACTACTAATGCATAACCGATCGATGCATGGGAATCAAGCTCTGGCCATTAACCATAAAACCACTTTAGCTTAACAAAAAACTATGTGTGATGAATTATTTATTGCTACAACATGGTGCCCTCTATCAACCAATCAAATGGAGATTACGTCATCGTCATCGGTCATCAGTTTCAATAGAATAGGAGCTTTACATTTGAATAGGGGCTAATTAAGCAGTATAGTATATTACGTACCTTGTCGTGACATGGCAACTTCTTCGTGGTACGGTGTTGATGTATGATTAGATATGATATGATATGATATATGCCGTTATCATAGCCAAGTGCGCAGAATTAATTAACCTAGTGGATTATTAATCCGGAGGAATTAATCCACCGATGGATTTGACTTGTAATAAGCAGCCTCTAGCTTTGTCTTGTATGCTCTAACGTTGTATGGCCGTATGGGGATGCACATGAATGAAGTTTGCTGAACGTTTAGAATTAATTTAAATAATGCTTTCATCACAAATCTTTGGTGTTGATCACTACCTATGACTAAATTAAGTAGTTCTTAGTTTACGTGTTGTAGCGGAAGCTACGGAAAGTAGCTAATAGTGCTTGGTGATTGAATAAATCATGCTCATTTTGGCACTGATCGAATGACTAGCTAGGACCACGCGAATGTACAATAGTTTCCTGTTTTTGAGTTCTTTACCAAAGTTTCTCATATCTACGGCAGTGTAAGATTGTTTTTCCAGCTATTCTCTTTGCTGGGTATGTTGGTGCTGCAATTTTTGTGCAGCATAAGTCTAGGGAATTGAGTGTTGCATATTGAATTACGTATGCTGACGTCATCCGACCTCATCCATAGGCTTAAAGTGGTTCCCTTGGTTTAGGCCCGGGAGGCATCTTGGAGATCAAGTTCAAATCATATTTGGCATGGATTAGACCGACTGTAGGTCTATTGCCGGCACGTAGACATTATATATACCTGTTAGGATTATGCTCAACAAAAATCATGGATCACATACTATGTGAACTCATGGATGACGCAAACCACATGTGATGCGGGTATTCTAGTCCACTTATGATGTGCGCCTCAGATCTTAGAGTTAATTAATTAATTATTTGCCATCGCCGAATTTCTCAGTTTCTTAGGTGCCACTGAAAAAGTTTGGCTTCCTTATTTGCCATCCATTTAAAGTTTGGTACCTCATTTGCCACGCCCGTTGGTTTTAGCGTTATATTTAACAAATTTTTATTTAAATTTAATAGAATTCAAAAAAATTCATTTAAATTCATCAAAATTTAACAAATTTTCATTTAAATTTGACATAATGACATAATTTCATTAGGACTGCTTTCCAGTGAAACTCAGTGGTACATAATACCCAAAAAATCCTTAGAGAAAAAAATATTCTTTTTTATTGTTTGCAAAAGGTGATATAGGTTAACATTGTTGAACTTTTGTCTAAAATTCTCACGGCGTCCACCTTGCGGCACGGGGTTTTAAATGAAATTTTGTGATTATGTCGAATTTAAATGAAATTATATTGAATTTTGATGAATTTAAATGAAATTTTGTTGAATTCTATCAAATTTAAATGAAAATTTATCAAATATAACGCCAAAATTAACGGGAGTGGAAAATAAGACACCAAACTTGAAATGGATGTAAGAAAGCTAAACTTTTTCAGTGGCAAATAAGTAATCACGAAGTTCAGCGACGGCAAATAAGGAATTAACTCTAGATCTTATTGGGTCTTTAAACAAAAAGGTACACTATGGAGCACTATATAAAAGGAGGTGGTGACGTCCAAAACATGAGACACACAACATCCCTTTCCACAAACCCTGGTCATCATCTCCCCGTTAGCAAGCCAGTGCTTGCACACCACATGCGACATTCCACCCCTGGACATGTGGATCATGTGAAGGCGCCGCTGCTATATATTACTTCGGCGTTGATCGTCTTGAACGAGTACCTCCTCTGTGGCTGTTCTTCCCCTTGGGTCCTACTACGGTATAGTCGTCCTTCTCTAGCTCATCGTTGCTCTCGTGGCGATTGGATTTGGCACGGTGGAGGGGTGGTTTCAGTGAGCTCCTCACCGGTTCCACCTTGAGATCCCTTCCCTTGACAGTATGTGGTTGTGCTTCGATGTTCTAGTTTGGGTCGCTTTTAGTGCGGTTCTAGAGTTTGTGTGCACTGGGCAAAAGCCCTACCTAGCTTCTCCGCTTGGGCCGATGATGGTAACGTCTCTTGGCACTTCTCCCCTCTTTGGAGGCATCGTCATGGTTGTCATCTCGCCCCAAAGTCCCTCTAGGTGAAAACCCTGTCTATTTGGAGGGCGACGTGGTGTGTCTGGTGTTGTTCTCTTGTTGAAGGCGCGTCGCCGTTTTTCGGTTGTTCAGTTAGCCTTCTATTAGAGTATCCCATTTTGCCGTCTTGTTGGTTGCCAGGGTGGTGGCCTAGGGTTGGTTGATGTGCTTCTTTGTTAACCGCCGGTGCCACGGTGTTTTTAGCTGTGTTGTCGGCTTTAGGCTGAATTGACGGCGTTTACATTGCAGCTATGCCCTCGTGTTTTGCGTGGGTTTTTTTCCCCTATATTACTCCTATTTGGATGAAAATGGTTGACAGTGTCTGCCCTTTTTGAAAACAAGATAAACAAAATTGTGAACCTAGCAAATATACATAGATACTATAGTTAGAGTGGGCTGAGACCGGATTGAAGCGTATGCGTCCTCTACGAGGCGGTTTACATACGAAACGAGCTGGATTGCTGGAAGAAAGCTGCGAGCAGCAGCAATTGCTGACAGGTGAAAACTGGTCAACGCCCGCCGAGCCCCGAGCCCCTGATGGACGGCTACAGCGCGGCGGCGCCTCTACAGGCTCCGGCGACTTTGCCGGCGAGCTAGCTAGGCAGTCACCGACTTCTCCCTCGCCCTCGGATCTCGGTGCTGCTCTCTCAATAATCTTGTGGCACAATATGGCTGATGGCGCATTGATCGATGTTTACTTTTCTGTGAACGATTTATTTTTTGTTAACCGGCCCAAAATTTGAAATGGTGGATTGAAAACCTTTTTCCTATTTTTATTACTACGCAAGAAACCATTTGTGTTGCAACTTAATTACTTTTCATGTTTATTATAGCTACAGTTTCGACATGATTATACTTCTATATATCTTGCATTGAAAAAAATTCGTCTAAGATGTGCACCCCCTAGTTCCAAAATCGTGGATCCGACGTTGTTAAATATATTTTTTAGAAGATTCTATCCGTCTTCTAAAATGCTTTATACTTCACATTGTATTCTCCATCAATTTTCTGGTCCTTCAAAATTATTGACAGCAAAATAAATTATCATCTGGCGATGCTCTAGCTCTATGCAGCAAGAATGGCTAGATGAAATAAACGTTTGTTTTAGTCAATTCAAGCCATCCATCGTAGAATAAATGTAACACCGTCCGGTGGGCTGGTTCGTCTCTCAGTGAATAGGGTTGAATTTTTAGCTTGGAGCTCGTAAGCAGCTCAGAATCAGTTCGGTTTTTGGCTTGGCTCGTTTGCGAACAAGCCCAAGCCAAGCCAGCACTGGCTCGCTCACATCTCATTCAGAGGCCTCGAAAGCCCACTAATCACTAACCATTAGTAATACTTTGGCCTAGGTCCACTCCCACAATCCTCGTCCCACACCTTTCCTTATTCCCTGCCTCTAGTCCGAATTGATTCCCCATTCCCCCTCCTCCCCACTCGATGAGGCTAAGGTTTCCCCCAACCTCTAGCATGATGGCGGCGATGGCTATAGGATGGGGTGGCGGCGGCTATAGCCTGCAAGGCCACGTGAACATAGATAGGGACGACGTGCCAACATGGGGTGTTTGGTTGCGCCAAGACAAGGACGACACGCTGATGCAGTAAGCTCGGTGATGCATGGCGAAGTATGGACGACGCACTGACGGGGGCAGCTTGGTTGCAGTGAGGGTGGGGATGGCACCTCGACGTGGGGAGCTCAGTGGCTGCGAAGCGGGGACAGTGTGCCAACGGCATCTATAGACATCAAGACCGCCCCTTACCTACTATGGCCACCACTCATCCCCATATTCGATCCGGTCACCGCAACCCATGATCATCTCTCTCTGGTGGTGGATCCAATCGGTGGTGTCGCACGCCCTGGATCACTTGCCTTCGGTCATAGCTAGTATCATCCTCCTTGCCACGGATTCGATGCTACCGCCGCGTTCCCGCTCATCTCCGACCACTGTCCTCCCCTTCTCCCTTCTCTAGACAATGAGGGCTCTCTAGCTTGAGCCTTAAACGAACCCGAACCGAGTCTCACCTCCCGGTCGCGGCTCGCCCACTCGAGCGAGCCCGAACCAAACCTCTCTGTCAGCTCGGTGGGTTCAACGAGCTCGAGCTCGGCTCATCTGCACTCTAGTCGTGACTCGTGAGCAGCTAGCTAAAGATCACGTCAGTAGAGAAGAGGTCGCCTATCCAACTCCGAAGTCCTACTGTGCTAGCTAGCTAGGTCATGCATGAGATAAGCACGTCAACACGATGTCCGGACGTCGACGACGATGCCGATGCCGACGTACGTCGATGGGTGAGGTAGGCAGCCATCACCCCCGTTTGGCCAAACTGCGCCTAGCCCGGCGGCAAAAACTGCCTCCCATGGCTGCATGCAGCGCCGCCGCGTTGCACAATCACACCATGGGCGCGCATGGATCAGATCAATCAACTCGTGCGTGCATGCACCCAGCTCAGCCGCGTTTTTTCTTCGCCAAATTGCCCGAAGCTTATGTCATTTTCAATTGGCAAAGCTGTCGTAAGTTTTCGATGAAAACAAGTGCTGGTTAAAAAATCGATAATGTTGGCTCTTACCAACCGGTACTAAAGGTCATAGCTGTAGTAGTGTCCGTTCCGTTGGTACTGTTGGTTCTTATCAACCGGTACTAAAGGTCATGTCTGTACTAGTGTCTGTTCCGTTAAGTTTCTGCACCAAGAGTCCGGATCTGTCAAAATGTTCCTCCAACAAAAGTCTGGATCTGGTTTTACTCAAAAAAAAGTCCGGATCTGGGATTGTGAAAATTTTGGATAAACATCATTGGATATTTTGCTAGGGAACAAGTTTGAACCGTCCACTCTACATAAATTCCTGTTATATCCCTACTTTACTAGTGGTACTACAGTGGAAGAGCACTTATTAGGCCACCTCCTCTTATTGTAATACGAACTGCCCGTCTCACTTTGCTTAAGTGGATATATAAAGTAAGGGCAGCACAATCATAATTAATGTAGCAAAGTGATCTTAATTAGACTTAGAACCCTTATGTTCAAGCCTTTTCAAGGGCATTATCATCCTAATATAATCGTAAGCGACGCTCTCCCGTAAAAGGAGGAGCGAGCATCCGCATTACACAAGAAAAATCATTCAGGAAACTGCCTCCAGAATGGCCAAACGCCAACGAAAATAATCAACAAAACTGATAAATAGCTAATTTTTATAGTCAATTGTCTTATTTTCGTCGGCTTTTAACCGTTGAATTTTTCTACGAATTCATGTAGTGACTTCTTGGTCGGTTCATCCATTTGCATCATTGCGAGGCTTCAAACAGACGCTAAGGTGACATGGGAAACGAGGCAGGCCTCTCTCTCGCCCTATTTGCGCTTCTGAATTTAAGGTTTAAATTCAGAACAATAAAAGCTCTTTTGTAATTGTTGGGCTCATCTAGAATCCCAACTCGATCGTTTTCAGGATCGAGGACGACAATTCTTTAGATTGTTGGATCAAATGCATAACCATTTCGATGAATTGGTCAGCTTGGAGAACCGAATCAAACTTCTTTTTCTCTTTCTCTTTTCTTGGATGTAAACACGATCGATCTTACGACGCAATCTCCTGCACCGACGAATCCGATCGACCTGAGTCGTCTCGATCGGGGGCAGTCAACAAAGAATTAACTGGCAAAAATGACAGGCAGAAAGTTAATTTCTACACTTTAAGAGGGAAAATTCACTTGCTAGGACCGGTCATACTCATACCAGGAGCGTGTCCTTTCCGGGAAGAAGAAGGAAAAGGCATTGAAGAAGAACGACTCTTAGTTTCCAGCTGTACGTTTCATAATCCCGTTCTCAGGTGGTCTTATTTTCACATGACCAGAAACAGGAATCTACTTGGTTGGCTGGTCTACAAGGTTGTTGGTTGCCCTATTTGCATGGGTCCAAGTCCAAGGGTTCAACCTCCCTAGCTGGCTATGGGTTGGATCCAAGGAAAATTAAGAGTAGCATGGATTGTTGAGTGGCCAGAAGATTTACTAAGGATCCATTCTTGTCAGTTTTATCGGACTTATTTGATTTATCTGTCTATTTACTTATCATCGATAAATTTAAAAAATTTGAATCCGTTTTTTTTCTCAAAGACTTATCTAAAAGCTCTAAAAAACAGGTTGAACAAAGTGGATCGGACTTTCGAGGCTACCCCAAGGAGATAAGTCAAATAAGATAAACTGAGGAGAACAGAGCCTAGTTCAGTTGCAATTACACGCCGGTTTAGGGTACGCAATATAAACTTTTCAAATTTAAACTATAAATGGATAACTTTTAGGTATTTCGGGGTGGTTGCATGTGCGAACTTATGGATTGGAAATGTGGGTGAGAACTTGTGTGCGAACTTGTGGATTGGAAATGTGGATTGGAATGTGTTGACGTGTTCAATTGTGCGAACGTGTTGAACTTGTGTTGCTTATATTTGTTGCTGCTCGATATATCCCATAAAAGGGCAATTTGGATTGAAATGTGGAAATGGGGTTCTGGTATGCTCCGATATTTACGTCGGCCAGCCTGGCCATCGTAAATACTTGAAGCGCCACATGGCGCAGTCGTGTCGTGCCATGGCCCTGTATTTACGTCGTCTAGCCTGGCCGACGTAAATAAGGGAGCAGCCACGTGGCGCAGCGCTGTGCCGTGCCGAGGCATCTGGCCGACGTAAATAGGAAAAATATATTTACGCGATGCCAGGTGACGCCTCTACCCGACGACTATTTTTTACGTCAGCCGTGGGGCCGACGTAAATAACCACTATTTACGTCGGCCGCCGACGTAAATACGGCTATTTACGTCGCCATATTGCCGGCGTAAATAGTTATTTACATCGTTTTTTAGCTATCTACGTCGGCTACATCTGATTCCTGTAGTGCTAGCTGATTCGCTTTTTTTTACAAGTACGATTGTTCTTAAAAATAAAAAAGAAACCGGGGACCAGCTCGAACGGTGGCTAATGAAGGACTATATATATTTTTGTCATGGCCAGTACGTGTCGTTCGTCCCTACTCCCTAGTCGTCCGTCCACGCACGCAGCGAAATCGCTGACCGGATTTGCTCCTACGCACGCACACTGCCACACATGCGTTGCACTTGCACACGGTTGCCGCAGCCACGACAAAAGAGTGATTTGTTCTCATGCATCGACGACTCTTCCCCGGCTAGCTTTGATTGGCTTCCTAGCTGGCTATAGCCTGCACTCACGGCTGACGGTTTCTACTAACAAGGCTCCAAGGAGACATAGGTCAAAATCCAAAGAATCTATTTAAATTCAAATTCAAGAATACAAAAACTGTGCCAATGTGTCCGAAGCATTTGAGCAGATCACCTTTTTTTTGGGGGAAAAAAATATTTACATGGTCTTTTACCTTATGACCTCCTTAATTGTTAGAAATCGACTAGCACAAAAGTAAGAAGTCGATCAAAAACAAAAAGGAACATTAGATGTGCACGGATTTAATATAAAAAACACTTGCGGGAGAAAAGACACGAACATCGTCTAGCGAAACTTGCGAGAAGTGTCTATAGATGGTGGGGATGGACGTGGGGGCCGTCCGACGCCCGTCGGATGCGCCCCTGTCCAACGCCCATCGCTGGCCCACATATATTTTTTATATTGATATGGAACATTCATACATCTAGATTATCCTTTAATATGTTTATATATACGTAGCATTTATACTGGTCATATCGATCCGAATAAAATAATTGTGGAACTTGACATTGATTAGAGAATATTTCTGATTTTATTGAATTTATTGATTTTTTTTACACTGCAATACAAAAAAAACAAGTTTTACGCTCAAATCTAACGCTCGGCTTATTCCTCAGATACCGTCGTTGTTTCTTCTCCGAGAAAAGAATTAAGTTGACGACCCGTAGACCTTCCACCTCCACGCGGCATTGCTTCGTCAGGCTTTTGCCCATTGCGAAAAATTGCCCACTGCTGCCTCCCGTAGGAGTCTAGGCCATGTGTCAGTCTTAGTGTGGCTGATCATCCTCTTGGACCAGCTACTGATCATCGCCTTGGTAAGCTATTGCCTCACCAACTAGCTAATCAGACGCAAGCCCCTTCTTTGGCGGATCTCTTCTTATCCAACGGCTAGCGATGGACGTTGGACGAGGACGCGTACGACGGGCGTTGGACGGCCCCCACGTCCGGTGGAGATTAAAGGGATCGCTTGGAAACAAATCTGATACGATATGCTTTTTTCCGAGCGATTTCAATTTTTTGATTGGGGGTTTCATCCGATTTTGTGTGATTATTGTACGATGCTAGACTATAATCGATATGAACCTGCTGACAATTTCCGAAGCTGAAACGATAAGTTAAACCACTTGTAGCGTTAACGAATCAGCGTCTTCTCCATTTGATCGGTCCTGTTCATCTCATTCGTAACATTAGCTTAATTTTTTTGTAAGCAAGCCGAACCTAGGATTATTTTGACTAGTATCTAGGGCCAGTTGTTGCATGGAAATTTTTCTTCTTCTATTCCGTACGCCTAACCCTATCATACTCATGGATAATTAGGACCCAAATTAGCTGATAAATTAGGACATAACATAAACATCTGGTACGTAGAAGATCGGAGTAGGTAGTGCACGTTGGATTAAATGAAATCACCAGGTCAATTCCATCGTTGATCAAACCAGTTAATTATGTTAGGTAGGGTGGTGAGTCACATGTGCGTTTATGCACGGATAAATCTACTCTACTCTGCCGCTGAAGAAGACCTGACCAGGAACGTTGAACCAGTACTGCACTACAATTAGGTAGATACTACTAGTGTGATTTACATAGCATTAGCGGTGAAATCACCTGGGATGAGACCATACCTATGGTCCTGTTTGTTTGAACTTCTAGCCAGATTTTTGCCTCGGAAGTCAGAACCTCAAACAAACATTTAGCTTTTGGAACCTTTTTCTAAGAAGCCAAAAGCCTTCCAAAGCTCAAATTGTACTGTGATCTGAGAAGCATGTTTTTTATGTCTTTTCTCAGAAGCAGTTTTTATATAAGACGCAGGTCAAACAGACAAGGCCTTAAGAGAACCCGTGACAAGAATGTTGTTTCTCTTTTTCAGAGCAGGGGACGGCTTGCTCTGACATGTATCGATCGACCTATATATTAACAGTCGGATATATAAGGTATGCTCCACTGGTTACGTAGTCCCAATTAACCTAACCATGCTTGAACAGGTTTTGACATTCCATTTAGCCTCCTACCGTTAACAGGTGCCTTCTCTAAACGCGAGAAACATACGGCTACGTGGTTTTTGTTAAGGGCTGTTTTACCAAATCATGGGTACCTTTTGGTATCTTTCGATATCTTTTTATCAGAGCCTCAACGGTTCTATAGGTTGGTAGTCGATAGATGGGGAATTACGGAATTAGGCAGGCACGGAAGCAACATATGCCAGCAACCGCAAATATGCAAAGAGGCCGTAGCATGCTGCATGCACGTGTGGTTTTGGGCCTAGTTGGGCCTGCAAGAAAAGCCCTAAATCTTCATGAACGGATGAAGGCCTTGTACATTTTACCTTAACGTAGCGTAGCATTTTAAAAAATTTAAGAGTATTTAAAAAATGGTTTAAATGGTATAAAGATAATTTAAAACTAGTTTTAGGATCTTTATGAGAACTACTGAAAACCTGGGAAAAATCATTGCAAATTATTACACCAAACCAAATAGGCTATATAAAAAAGATAAATTTTGTTGAAACGCTACGGTACACTAAGCTGAATTGTACAAGGCCAAAGTGGGATTCAGTTCTCTAGAACTTCAGATAATCACGCATTTATATATATTGACATATACCTACTCCCTTGCTTCATTCTTTTTTTTTGTAAGGTGCGGTTTAACTTTATAGGGTCATTTAGATTATTATACTTTGACCTACATCGTTGGTAATAATAAAAATAAGGGGAACAATCACCTGAAAATAAATTAAGTGTGAGTCGATTCTGATAGAATTGCACTGTACTATACTAAAGCTGCACATTATTAACAAGAAAAATTTTAGTATTACCAGTTAGATTGATTGAAACAAACATGATGACTTGAAACATACGAAGATAAAAGGTATGTGAGTAAATCTACATAGTAATAAAACATAGAGCACGTCTTGATCATTGATAAACAACAAATTTATACTAACATTGCATCTTGTTAAGCAATGCAAATTTAGTGTTATTAGAGTGCAACTTTAAAGTGACCAATAATAGCTAAGACAATTTCAAGCATTTGAGAATTAGCCAATCTAAAATTATAATCATTAAAGAATACTTTCAAATGTGATTGAGTGGTACCAATTTTTATTAAAAAAAAGTATATTAGATAATTATTGGTCAAAGATCACAAAGTTTTAATCTTACAATGTGTGTACGTCTTATAAAAAACAAATGGAGGAAGTATGTACTAACAAATTGAATACCATATTTAAAATTATGTGTGTCCATATTAAGTTGCATACGTCAATAGGTCAAAAAAAGATTAAAACAATATTAAGAAAAAGTGAACAATGCATTTAGACTCCCATTTTCAACAGGTACATAGTCGTTTAAAAGGCCGGTACTAATTAATTAATAAGGGGTCAGGAGTATTTGGCTATTTGCTGTTGTATATGTACCATGCACGTTGCATCTTCGGCCTTGTTTGTTTGAGCTGAAAATCACCGAAAACTTTAATCTAAAAAATTATGACCCTCCAAAAAATGTTTTAAAAAGCTAAAACAATTATGGAAAAATATTTTTATGAACCATAAGAAAAACTATTTTAAACTCTAGAAAATTACTATAAAGTAAAATATCACATCATTTGATTTATATAAAAAAAACAAGATTTAATTTTCAGCTGAAAAGGACCGAGAGCTGCACAGGCATGCATCCACGTATGCGTCTGGGCGGACGGCAGAATCAGAGCCTGGCACGAAACCGTCACATCTGGCACTCTGCCCTCTGGTAGCTTTTCTTTCCTTGCATGAGTTCACTTCCTGGCTTCCGACATTAATCGATCCTACCACACTCCAGAAGAGGCTGGCCAAAGTTCCACCGATTCGTCAATGAATGGATCTCTCACTCTCTTGTCCTGTGATGTGCCAGGCCAAGAAAGTGGATCGTGATCATCTCCTGCCTTGCTTAATTACTAGCCATGGATCGTGTTAATCAGTTCCATAGACGATTGTTGTTAGGAAGCCCGATGTTAATGAAAGATCTATACAATGTAGGAGACATGATATTTAGTAACACAGTTTGATCTGATTGCCTATGTCTCAACATTTCCGTAGGCCGTAGCATACTAATCATCGGGATCCCGACCATGGGCCAGTCGAGACCCTTTGACAATCCATGCTACAATTGTCTTGATCGTTTCTATTACAATAGGTCTGCTCTTTTATATAGTGAAGATCAGGCTACGAGTCTGACTTCAACTCTAACCTGCCATTCTTATTATAATTTAGAGTATTATTTATATACATATATTCGACATAAATCTTAACAATTGCTTGTGTCCAGGTTGGAGTATGCAAGGATGTTCTTGGCTTGTCAGGCTGTCTCCAACAGTAATCCCTAAATTTGATCCCCTATAGCCTCATTTACAGGCTCCCTTAAACAAAATCCACTCCCTATATTTTTCCCATCTCCAACAGTGTCCTCTATATGGAGAATTGTATAGGGGGAGGAGAGAGAACCCCTATATATAAGGGAATGGAGAGAAAAACTCTATTTTAGGGAATAGTATAAGGAGAGCTGTTGGAGCACATAGAGGATGAATCCATCCCCTATTTTGAAGTAGAGGATGCTTTAGGGTGTGCTGTTGGAGACAGCCTCAAAGGTCTAAAGATGCAGCATCCACTCGTACAAAGATCAAAGATGAGCTAACCTGTTAGGGTGCTAGATAGAAAATTCCACCAGATAATGTATAGATAAAGATGATACCCCTATGTCACTAACTAATTTGGCATTTAGTAAACTAACTGATAATTGAACAGCAACCCAAAGAAATTATATCTACAGGCTACAGGATAGGGAAGAACCTTTCATCTCTTCTCGCCTACTGAAGTTTGAACTGCTTTCCAATTCCTTGTAGGTTATTATACTAGCAGCATAGGTTTGAGATCGTGCTTAATTGGGAGATGTCCATGGACTTAATTGCTTTTGTCAATTCAGCAAATCATTGACCAAATCCACTCCACGGAGAGTTCCGGGCCAATTCGATTTTGCTGATGAACTTGCTGACATGCAGCGACTTGGGGTTGGTGCGGAAGAAAACTGGAGCTGGTAGTCAGCACGTACTAAGACTGAAGCTTAGCTTAAGACTGCAATTACTGTTAGAGATTACACACATCAACTGTTAGCTCTTGCTTGCTCCCTTTTTTATGTTTTCTTACTTAGAAGTAGAATAACACCCATATTGTAGAGATGCTAAGTAAATAAAAAGAAAACTCCATTTCACGAAAAAGGAAAACTAACAATTAAGTTCCAAATCTCAGTAAAACTCATCAACACAGGTAATCAAGTAATTATTGCATAATGATTTAATTGCCAGGTCCATTCCAACGTCGACCAAGCTAATTAACACTAAATAAACTGGTATGGATGACATACTCACGTGTCTTCAGGCGAACAACGTTTGACCGAGAGTTTTGTTTAGTATATCATGAAATTCAGCTGGACAATGAGAAGAGTTGTTTGGCGAACCCTTTCATGACACCTTTTGTCTTTGACTGCCAGGGCAGGAGAACTCATGATCATTCATCAGATATGTAAGATTCAAATGTATAAATTTTTCATATGAAATTATATATGGGATGAATTGAAATAAATGACACATGGTAGGTTAGACGTGTCATGTTGGTATATGTTCCAAATTTCTGAAGCAAGGTTAAATTTGTCAAAGCGAAGAGGCCCCTCAGAGTCCCTGCAGTATAGATCGCCACCCTACATAAATCCTATTGTTAACCAAATGGAAAGGTAAGTCATCGTAAATTTTTATATGTTCTGCAACTCTTCATATAGTGAAGGTTTTGTTGATTGACGTTCACGGTGTTTTCCCCAAGGTTTTTTTTATGTCTTTTTTTTTTGCCTGCCTTTTTTTTAACAAATCCTAAGTATCTTTTTTTTAGGAAACTTCTAATATGTGTGCGGATGATATGCGCCATACATTCCTTCAAATCAGACGGGCCACGATGAATAGTATAAAGGCAAAGGTACTTAAGTATCCGTGGAGATAAACAAATATAGAAGGTAACCAAGTCGTTTCGCATCAAATTGTCGTCGCCTTCAGCGCCGCCATCGGGGGCACCCTCGGGACGACGCCGCCCACCACCACTCCGCCGGTGGCCAACGTGTCCGCCCATGTGCAGGCCGGCCACACCGCCATCCTCGCTGCCAGGCTTAGGCTGTCCTTGATCTCCAGCTCGCCGCCGTTCACCATCGCCACCACATCGACCTTCTTCACTGGCGGTGCGGTAGTGAAGTTGGTGGAGGTGGCGTGATTGACGGTGTTCCCGAGGTTGGCTTATCACCGGCGACGCGCTGCAGCTTCACACGAACATGTGCAACTCCTTGTTGGTTACAAAATTTTCCACCACTGTATATGCCCTTCTGCGATCTACGGTTCATGTTTTTTCCCACCGAGGTATCTCTAGGTGAGGTACCTCGCAAATATTATAACAAGCCTCTTTTTTAAGCAATAATCTATATTAGAGAAGTTATTACAAGCATGCAGCATAATTATGATCCACATAACCACATTTTTTTTTGAGGGATCATGGATGCATCAATAAACCTGTGTACACTTGAGTTTAATAAGGCTAGAGAAGATGCAGATATGCATTGGAATTAATTGGAATTTTGAAAGAAAAAGAAGAAAAGAAAAACACTCGTGCTAATCAATCAGCCGAAGCATTGTGAATTGCCGAGTAAAATATCTTCGATGGATCATAAGTTAGGACGATGCATACCCTATTTAAAATCTTTTTTCACTTTTTTTTTATATTTTACACAATCTTCAACGGTAGCACTTTAAAGAAAATTGTGAACAAAACAGAAAGAGAAATTCCTTCTGAAGGGTTTGCATGAAGAAATTTCTTCTCAAAAGAACTGTGAAGAAATTCTGTTGGAGCATCTCGAGTGATCAAAAATCTCTCTACGAAAAAATATAATCCCTCAAAGATATCGCTGGAGATGATCTTACAGGTAGTGGACAACAGAGAGGCAGACGAGTGCAAAACGTGAACGTCGTCGCAGTCAGAGATGGGCAAAACCTTCAACCATGGCAGCTTCATCTTCACGTTTTCTCTAGAGGTTGGTGAGGCTCCACTGGTCATCTGTTCGTCTCTTTCAATTCGTGCCAGGTCAAGAACGGATCAACATCATATACTTGCTAGGATGATAGGAATTATACACTAGGGAGTTTTTAATTGGAAGGCAAACATTGCCAGAACGCGACTAGTATTTGACTATAATGTTTTTACATCTACGATGCGTTTCATAGCTGCACGCTTGCCGCTCTTATTTTGTCTTTTTTTTTCTTTTTTGTTGTGTCCTTTTCATCCTTATTATTCTTGGTGAAGACTTGCGAGATGAAATCTATTTGGTTTGAACTATATTTTTTTCCTTAATTTTTTTTTGTGGGTGTAGAAGAACCTGCAGGCGGTGACTCTGGCAACGTGCCTTTCATGACAGGTAAGTAGGTGACATAGTGAGTGGCTTCACCAGCAGCCAAACGTCTCTATGATTAGCAAACTCGTCTGAAAGCGTGGTGGTCATTTACGATTAGCAAACTCGTGTCTGAAAGAGTGGTGGTCATTTTCTTTTTTTTAGCTGTTAATTTTTGTGTTGAATATGTCAGTGCTGTAATAGGTAAGGTTGGTTTAGAGTTGGAGTCGAACTCTAGCCATGCATCCACTATATAAAAGGAGCACCCCTGGTATAACCAAAACAACGACTTCATAATAGCAGCATAGATAAAAAGAGATCAGCGGCCGACATGTGGTCATGACCTGGTTAACTGGTGTGCTGCGGTTAGGGGTGGAAACGAGCCGAGCCTGCCTCGGCCGAGCTCAGTCAAAAACGAGTCGAGCCAGAAGTGGGCTCGGCTCGAGCCCAATAACACCTCCGAGCCAAGCCGAGCCTGTCCGAGTCGAGTCACGAGCCAAAGGCGTTTTCACGTTCAAAAGATGCCAACGAGCCGAGCCAAACCAGGCTCGGTCAGAAACAAACCGAGCCTGGCTCGGCTCGCTATTTTACCGAGCCCCAAAAGTGGGCTCGGCTCGAGCTCGTTAGCACCTCCAAGCCGAGCCGAGCTGCGAGCCGCGAGCTATTTTTCCAGCCCTAGCTGCGGTATTATGAATTTGGGAGGAGCGCCCACAGTCAGAGCCCCGCAGATGTAGATGAAAGCTGAACTGCGTTAACAAACATTGTGTCTTCTAAAATCGTTCGTGAGCTTTCGTTGGCGTAAATCCTAAAAATTGATATCAGAGCGTGGTTGGCGAGGTTGGCCATGCGGAAGATCTAGGGGGAGACACGAGGATCATGTATACACGGGCGGCACGGAAAACGCCTCATCGGCGCAAGGTGGAGCATGGCGGCGATCGATGATTCGATTGGTGGTGTCGGACACTTCGGACAGGAGGCTTGAATCGTTCAATGGGTTACCGTTGGCGGGGATCTATACAGGTGATCAGAGGCCAACAAAGTAGCCGGCGAGGGCGACGATTCTGACAAAAGGAAGGAATTAGTGTTATTTTTGACAGTGCCTGAAAGTGGCTCGGAAGGCAACGGTGTGTACATGCTGCAATGGGAGTTGTGAATTCGAAGTGTAGGCAGCTCCGTAGGAGGTGGAGTTGCTAAGCCGGATGTTGCTAAGTCAGCGTTTGTTTCAGAAGGCGGTAGGTCCAAAGAGGTGGACTCATCGGGCTGTTCGACGTGAGCTGCGAAGAAAGCAATTAGAGGCTGGGTACAGATTTCGCGGAAGACGTTGGAATGACTTCAAGGTGGAGAATGTCATATTCTCCAATGTGTAGTTTGTTAGGTTTTGTGTTGAATATGCGTACAAATAGTTTACAAGGACTCTGCGTTGTAATAGGCAGTGTTGGTTTAGAGTTGAAGTCGGACTCTAGCCACGCCTCTGCTATATAAAGGGGGCAACCCTGGTGTGATCAAGACAACGACTTCATAATAGTAGCATAGGCAAGACTAGATCAGCGGCCGGCATGTGGTCGTGATATGATTAGCCGGTGTTCTGTGGTATTATGGATTTGGGAGGAGCGCCTATAGTCAGAGCCCTTGTCAGGACCCGGTTGACATAACCGTGCCCATCTGTGTATTACCGCACTAGTCCCAAGGATCAATGCTAGTGCACATAGTCTTGAAACAGAATGATACTTTGCCATTATTTAAGTTTTGAATACGTAGGGATGGAGCCCAAAAATAGTACAACCAAGCCAGCACGCAGGCCGACACATTACACAATATGATATATACAAATACTTGTACTTGATAATTAATGTATGATCTTAAATTGCGGGATTTATTTAATTTGCAATCTTCAAGCCACATGCATGATAGGTAGTATGACATAGCCTAAGCTCCAGGGTACTCCTTGTAATCCCCTGCTTCGTAGAGCTCCTTGCTCCCCTGTGATGGTTCTCTAACTAAAGGTTTTTGAAAAGAAATATAAAAGCAAGATATGTGAGTACAATTGTACTCCACAAGTCTAAGGAAATAATGCAATGTGAAGCTTAGTACAAAGGACAGTTCTTTTGGGTTTTTCTTAAAATTCTTTCATAAAGCCTTTCTAAAGTATACGAAATTCCTTTTGGAGAAATCATCAGAGTGTAAGTAGGAAATCATTTCTTTCCAGGTGAATGTCTTTTGTCTCCTCAGATTAGTAACCTATTTTGTCTTTCAAAAGGGGTGAGAAGTATAGATATAGCTAACATATGAGCAGTCACCAAGCGTGCTCATAACCGAGAGCGCGGATATAATGATAGTTTATATAATACTCTGTAGAGTGTGTACACTTTACCCTCGACTGCTAGTATGTGCTTGTCAGAGTATCGGGGATACAAGCCAAAGACGCACAGCACAAAGCCAATTATTTCGAGAAATCTACTGGAAACTATTTATCATTAAATATGGAGCACGCATGACCAACCCTGGTCATCCCGCTGTCCAAAATTTATCACGTCAAGGTGACCACCCGAATGACCGGATACTGGGGCTACAAGGATCGGCCCGAGTTCCCATTCATTTGTGTCTCGATTTCAAATCAGAATAGTTTCCGGTAGCTTCCTAGGCTTACTTAGCTAAGCTCGTCCCCATAGACAAGTTCCGAGGTCGTACTGTATCAGCCCGGTTCATAGATTCGCAGGAAAACAGTCCTTAGAATGATTAAGGTGTCGGATTTCATTTTACTAGGGTAACCCCGTACCCTAACGGTAGTCGTTTTTCCTTTACTGTCAAATAAGGATTTACAATCTATCTGTACCAAGTGCTTTGTTCCAATATGAAATCGTCATTTTTCACTTTTACCATGTTATCAAAATCCCAACATAAAATCCTCATTTCTAACTTTTCCATCTTTGATTCCATTAAAATCTCATCATAGAGTTCCATCCATATCTCACATGAAATAATGCTTGCTTAGTATGGTGCTCATCATTTCATGTACCCATCTTGTTATTATTTTCCAGATTCACCATTCGCCAATAAACATGATTCGATTCTGAACATACCCATATTCCACTCATACCTCTAGGGTTGAAAATAATAATACCAGGGTGAAATCATTTTTCTTTTTTCAGGTAATAACTATCCCTTCCAAATTATGAAACCAAGGTATCATGCATCATTATTTCCGAGAATTTCACGAACATAAAATATAGAATATGTGTCAAGGGGACTTGCCTTCAAACGCAATGTCTGAAAGTACGCCGAGATCGCAATCCAGTCCAGGGACTCCAGGGTCTATAAATGAAAAATATGTCATTTTATTACATTTTGTGAAAAATGAAATTTTCAAAGTGTGAAAATAGGTTATTTGGAAAGGTGGGATTTTTATAAACTTAATGAAATTTATTTGGTATTTTTCTGAATTAATATGAATTAGATATGATATTTTGAGTGTATTAGCAAATATAAAAATATTTTATTAAATGGAAACGCAGTAGCAGGCTATGACCAGGCCATCCAACCCGCGCCGGCCCATGCTGGCCAGACGCCTGCGTGCTGCGCCGGTGCTGCCGAGCGCTGACAGGCGGATCCGACCTGTTAGTGGCTCGAGGCAGGGCTCGCGATGGCACGATTTGGCGGATGACAACTTCTCCGGCGAGGGCGAGCAGTTTGGGAGCAAGCACATGCGAAGGGGAGTCTGGAGGTGAGGTCGAAGTACGGAATTACCGAGCGTATATGGGGTCACAGCGGCGGTGGTGGCTTGGCCGGAGATGGTGATGGCGGGAGGGCGTTCCGGTGGCGGCGAGGTCCAATTGGGTGAGGCGAAACGAAGAGAGAGGTGAGGTGGAGCTATTGGAGGGGTTAGGAGGTTGAGGGATCGAAGGGCACGACGGCACAACGTGGTGGTGCTCGTCGTCCTCGGCATCGGTGGGGTGGTGAGGGAGATGCGGCTGCTCGGGTTTTTATAGGCAAGTGGCAAGCTGGGTAGGGCGCATTGATGGCGGTGGTTGGCACAAGGTGGGGAGGCGGCGCGGCGCGGGCATGGCGGCACAATGCAGCGGCGGCCATGGCGGTCATAGCGGTGGCGCGACGTGCTTCGGGAATAGGTGGAGAGGACGAACGTGTGTGACATGGCGGCAACCGCGAGAGAGTGGCGGAGTTAATGGCGCGGCCACGACGGCACGGCTTGGTCAAAAAGGACGGCTTCGTCCACGGCAGGGCGCGTACGGACGACAACGGCGTGCGACAACGAGGATGGTAGTGGCGGCGACTTCTCCTCGGTGCGGGGTCCACGATGACGTTGCTTCGGCCGGTGAGCAGAGAGATAGAGAAGAGAGAGAGAGAGAGAGAGAGAGAGAGAGAGAGATCGGGGAGGAGGAAGAAGAACCTGATGAGCGGGCCCGGCTAGTCAGTGGGTGACGGAGAGAGGGAAGTTGACTGACGCGCGGGGCTGCCTCGTCAACGTGCGTAGGCACATGATTGAGAGGGAGGGGAGGTAATGGACTATGAGATGGAGGAGAGAGGCCCAGCAGGAAAAATGGTTTTTCCTATTTTTCTTTTTTCATTTTGCAAACCTTCTCCTTTCTAATTTAGGTTAGGGAATTATTTTATATATACAAAAAAAATTACTAGAACTTGGTGAGATTAAGAAATAAATCTCATGCTTACTTCCTTTTATATTATTTGGCCAAGACATTTTCCATATGCTTTTTTTATATAAAATTTAGGGAATAATTTAATTGAAGTTTAATATAATTTTGTTTATTAAACATTTATAAACTTAAATTGATTTTTAAAAGTTATGCTATTAAAAATTGAGGATGTTACAGCCTCACAAATGTAGGTGAAAGCTGAACTGCGTTAAAAAACACTGTGTCTCTTGGTGTCATTCCTGATCTTACGTTGGCGTAAATCCTAACATTAGCCGGTGAACAATTGACTTGCTAGATCTAATGATCTGATATGAATCGAGTACGTTTGATCCAACGATTGACAGTTTTGATCTTTTCTTTTGCGTACATGAATGGCTGCTAGATGCAGAGCCAATTTACCATAATTGCGTAGATCTCTCTAGGATTTTACCATAATTTTATGGAAACAGTTTGGTTCACCGTTCATGTAGGTATTCCAACATTTTCCGTGTTCTAAACAGGAGAATCGAAGTGTTTATATCATATATAATTAGAAATACTCCCTCCGTTATAAAATGTAATGCATATAATTATTTGATGCAGTAAACAAATGTAAACTTTGACCATTAATTTCTTTCATATTATATCATCAATAACTATAAAATTAACATCATATCAAAGTATTTTCAAATTTGGAATCTAACTATATCACATGCATAACATTGAACATATATTTTCCTAACATAATTATTAGTCAAACGATCTAAACATTGAATTTTTAAAATACATGCATGCCTTATATTTTAAAACAGAGGGAGAAGATGCCTGGTGTTGTTTAGGCAGATATGCGAGTGTGATCGCTATTGCATCAACGAGGAATAAAAATTTAGCACGAATTCCAAATATTGGACCAGGCTAAGCTTGGGCCAAGCAAGCCCAACTATTATCTCGACCATTTCTGTATTGGCAGCCCATCTTTTTTTTTTTTCGAGAGCTTCTGAGCTTCAGCCCATCTATATATAGTCCTTGAGGGCATGATCATTTTTTTATATATATATATTTTGTCCAACACAGTAGCAACATAGTAGCAACATAGTAGCCATTTCACTTCACTCTAGCACAAATGAAGCTTAGCATAGGCCTTGGGCCTAGCCGAATCAACTAAGTGGCTAACTCATTTCCTTTTTATGCACAAATTCAAGGGCCTCCTGGAAACATCTCGCTTTTACTCTGGATTCAGACAGTCCTGCAAGCATTCCCATTTTTTATTAGTTTGTACTATGTTAATTTCAAAATTTTATGTTGGGTTGATTTGACATTGAAAAACAAATATTTATGATGAACTAATCTAATAACGCAAGAAGGAGATGTGTTTTTGGAGGTTGATTTGTTCTGTAGGAATTGAATGGAATGGAAGTGGTGTACGGCAGACGGCTTGAATTGAAGCGCCAGCGTGAAGAGGATTCGGTGTACATGTGATCCAGATGAGGTCAGAGGCATGTTCAGGAGGCACTGAATTGTTTCGGCTTAAAATAAATTAAATTTAATTACGTGAAAATTTGTTATTTTTGCATAGGCCAATAGATGTAATTTTTTATAGTCATTTTTGTGTGGTTTTAAATAGTTCTTATAGCTCGTAAAATAATTTTTCATAATTGTTTAAACTCTTTAAAATGTCTTTTTTGAGGGGTCATAAATTTTTTTACAGTAAAACTCAACTCAACTTTAATATGAAGATAAAACTTTAAAACGTCTTTTGTGGGGTCTTTAAATGGTAGACCGTACTATCGCAACACTCTTCAGAGCTGGCACTGAGTTGATTCTTGGGAATTGAACCACCTTTCTCTTCTGGACCGACGCTTGGCTTCTTGGGCAATCTCCAAAGAAAGTGGCCCCAGAAAGTTTTGCGGTCTCCACACGAAAAAATCGCATAGTCGTCGAGGCCCTGCACAATAACAACCGGCTGTTGGACCTACGACGTAATTTCGCCCCCCCAACCTCGCCGTGGAGCTGGTCTCCCTACGGCAAAAGATCAATCGTATTGCACTCCGTCCGAATCATCAGAACAGAGCTGTTTGGCAAAAGTGGGGGCAACCCTGGTGTAACCATGTTAACGACTTCATAATAGTAGCATAGGAAAGAGGTGGTCAGTGGCCGTCATGTGGTCGTGACCTGATCAGCCGGTGTGGTGCTGTATTATGGATTGGGGAGGAGCGCCCATAATTAGAGCCCCGCAGATGTAGGCGAAAGCTGAACTGCGTTACTAAACATCGTGTCTCCTGGTGTCGTTCGTGATCTTTCATCGGCGCATATCCTAACACAAACATATCGGATTAAGTATTTTTAAATTTGGATCTGAAACCTTTCGATTATACAGATAATTTTTCTTTGAATGTGGTTCAGGCTGTATCTGACAATTCCGGATTCGTATCTGGATAATCATGAATGTGCAAATTTGGATCCTTATTCGGATCTCAACCGACCAACCCAATAGAAAGGTCTAGCAAGAAAATATGAAAGTGTAAATGTGAGATGTAGCTGTTTTGACCCATAGCCAACTAGAACATAATCAACCAACCAAGTCATTTTGGCCTATAGAATAGTTAAAGTGTTAACTACGATAATATTTACTTAATTGATTTATTTATGTTTTGTAATTGATTTGGGGCATACAATTTATATAATTTAAATATTTATATGAATATCCACAATCGTATTTGATATGATTCATATTCGATCCAAATTTTATCCTACAATATCCATTTCTTTATCCGATTTTAGGCTATTCGTATCAAAATCCAAAAAATAATACACATGCGATTTGGGGCAGCAGCTATAGATGGCCTAACGGGCCAACCCAAATGGATCGGCACAAGGCACGACATTTTGACCCAGCCTGAAGCACGGCACGCCACAACGCACCTCGGGCCCGGGCCGGCATGGCTAATCAGGCATGCCGTGCCTAGGCCAAAGGCCAGTCACGCCGGGCTGGCCCGGCCAGGCACGATTAACTTATTTAAAAAATTAATTTTAAAAAATGTATATCAGGAAGTATTGGGATAGTTTTATCGCAAAGACTCCCACGTCCTGGTGGCTGGCAGGGTGGTGTTAAGGCTTTTTCAGGTGCTGACTGTGAGGTCCGTGGTTTGATTCCTAAGGAGTTCATCATTTTTGTCTGTTCTCCATACCAGATACCACAACGATGCTGGCAGATTGGGGGCGCTGGGCTGCTGGTGGCCTCCGGCCTAGCGAGGGCCAGAAATGGGCCATCCGGCCTGCTGTGCCTCGGGCTGGCCCGGCACGGCTTGGCCATCTATAGCAGCAGCAGCCATGTGGTGCAGCGGCCAGCTGATGGGCCAACAGGCCACGGGCCGGGCTTTACTCAGGGTGCACAGTTCATGGACAAAAAGAAAGTTTCGTGGATGTATAGAGCACGGTGCAGCTGGTGATGCAAATGGATTGGATAGAGTCGAATACCAGTAATATTATATCCGTATTTCTTTTATAGACAGATAGTATCAGATATGAATATCCTCGGATATGAACACGGATACTATTAAGTTCAGGTATTGTCTCGAGCGGATAATCCTTTGGATAATAAGCGAAATGTAGATCGTCACATGAGCGAAGGAGTGGCGAGGCAGCTAGGGTTCTTTGTTGACTGCTAGTGACTTAGAATTTTTATTGTATTGGTTTAGACTTTGGACATTTGGTATTGTACTCATTGCGGTGCGCAATGTGCGCCATGACCCCATGGTGCACTCGCCGCTGGCATAGCGGGCTGGTTGGGTGGTGGCACCAGCCTAATTTTGTATCATTTTATATATTTTATTTAAAAAATGATTATTTAATAAAATTAATTAAACAGACGTCTCTCACCATTCCATTTGACAAGTTATAAGTCCCGCCAGTCCAACAGGTGCATTTTAATATCCCATCAAATAAACGTGCGAGATTTTGGTTTGACGAATATATGGTTAGAAAAATCCGCCAGTTGACAGGGCGGAATTTAAATCCCATCCGATGGTATGGCGGAATTTGTGCTTCCTAACGAATTTAAAGGCCTCAAAACAATCTCAGTGCATCTAAAAAATGCATCTAAAGATACCACTATGTATAGGAGACATCTACTTTTCACAACTGCAAGATTAGGCCTACAGATGGTGCTAATTCAAGATACCACACTGTACCCAGATAGTGAAAGAGCTCCTTTTCTTTAGCTTTTGAGAGAAATTAATGTGTTCGTTAAAAGAATGCTATTTGAAGATCGATCAGGGAGGCAAGGGTATCCATCAAATGGTATCTAGTTTTCTAGAGAGCACAGTGAATGAAATGAAACACATCAAATGGCCTCCTTTCTCTATCCCTGAAAAGCACGAAAGTGAAACACATTTTCGTTTTCTAGCTGTCAGGCAGCACAGGCCCCGGAATGTTATGGATCCAATACTTTAGCATCCAAATTGACTTATGGGGTCCACCTATCAGTGACACAATGCAATTAACTGCAGAGGATCTCAATCCGCACTGTTATCACCTCGCATGCACTTGTTTGTCTTGCCTGCCTCTACCTCTACTAGAAGGACGCGGGGGCGGTACAACGCCTGTCGGGCGCGCCCCATCCAATGCCTCACACTAGCCATCAGATGAGGAATAGATCTAGCTTAAAATTCGTCAGTTTGTCTACCTGTGAATAAACTTTAAAAATAAAAAATATGTTGGAGTTCACGGAGAATCTTGCCGCCGGCGAACTCAGGAACGCGCACTCAAGAACACGGATGAACACTTGATGTTTTTGGTGCGACGAAGCGGCAGCGTTTTCATATATTGAAGCACATATTTAAAGAGAATACAGGTGCTAAACATGGCAGCTAGCCTGCTCAAATTGCGTGGCACGAACGCACGAACGGCCGCGCCATCCCACGACCACGAACTTGCCACGCATGACCTCGAGCTTCCCTGCATGAATTGGCATGCAGCGAGTGCAGCTACTGACGCGCACGGCCTCAGCTATTCTAGGGACGTGCTCTCCTATCCACTAGCTAGGCAATGAAAATAACAGAACAAACGACGAGACCCTAGAGTATCTAACAAAATATACATATTGTCTAATATGCACCGGATCAAACATATATTATTTTCATATTTTTTTATGCTTGTTAGCTTGTTTAAATATGCTAAAGTTACAAACTAGATCAAAACTTTCAAAAAAATACGATAAAAATATATGTTGAAACTGGTGTATATAATTAGGTGATATTCATGTTTTTCTCATTTTCAAATTTATACACAACTAGGAAACAAATGCAAAGTTTTGAGCTATATCTATTCATGGCCGTCAGATCTTCATACAACGTATCCAACGGGCAACGGACCACCCTTGTCCCTACAAGAAACCAAACAATGCCCATCACATGGGGAAATTGACCGCATCGCACACAGAGGTAAAATAGTCAAACCACAAATAGCGTAAATTGATAGTAAATTAAATCAAATAGGAAGAATGTCACTGAGATCATAAAATCGCGTGTCAAGTGAAATACGAGTCAAGGCGACCGAACTTAGCATTTGCAACGACGCGTGCGAAATGGGTGCCGTTGAGATCAATTTCCTATGATGGTGAGCCCCTTGTTCATGATAATAATAATAAAAAAGAGGGAAGAAAATAAAACAGCAGGCTGCTAGCTGAACATGGCGTGCGGTGCCCATGACCATGAGCCCATTCCAGTCCATGTCGCACTGCACTGACCATGGATGGGAATGGAATCATCGCAAACCATTTGCCGACTGGTCTTTTCTTCTTCCTGGCCTGATTGATTCCTCTGAAACTGCCGCCCTATCCTTTCACCGGCCGCAAGAATCCAGCAGTTATTGGCTCACTGTTTCATCGTTCTTGCCATGGGTGATGATGGGGTGCTGGTCCAAGTCCATTGATTCCTCGGGACGCTAAGCACAGCATATACGTCTATACATACGTGTGATGGCGGTGAGGAAATATGAACATTAGATACTTTTCCTCATTGAAAAAAGATTTTTTTTTACTGCGACGTGGCAAAACAGCGAGAGGTGCCACGCAATGGCAATGCCACGGTGGTCCACTTGTCACCTCTTATCAGAGCACACCACGGTGGCGAGGCAGCATGGTGTGATTTCATTTCCACGGCGGTCCATGTAGCATCTTTTACCGGGCACTAAAGTGGCGAAGCAGTACGGTAATATGTAATTTCCTTTATAAAACAAAGGTTGGATAGTTTTATTCCAAAGGTATTAAGGGTAACAATTCAATTATCTTGGGAACATAGTAGATAGAGCAATAAGAGTAGTGGAACCTCAAGCCAAATCCGAGGGAACTAGGCTAGGGAGGCCAAGTTGGTGGCTAAAATATTTAGATAAGTTGTTAGAAGAGAAATGGATGAACAATTGTAATGGTTTTTGTGCATCGTCAATGTCTTAAATTCAAAGATAGCCTTCACTAAGCTCTGCTCTGCTTTCTAAGGTGAGGGGAACAAGAGTTCAATCATCTCAATAGCGTTTTGATAATCATATTTATTCACCATATTCTTTAAGAGATAAGTCATATTTATTCACCATATTTATTCACCATTTTCCCTAGAACTAGGCTAGGGACATCGATGCAGCCTTGCTGCGGGCAGGATGCTCAGCGATCCTGGGCAATGGTGCCTCACTCTCCTTCTGGGAAGATAATTGGCTCTCCGGCTGCGCTCCAAAACAGATAGTCCCAACGCTATTCATTGCAGCATCCAGAAAGAACAAATCAGTACTTGATGCCATCACAAACAATAATTGGATAACGGACCTAAGACGCAACCTTTCCCCAGATATGATCCCACAGCTGGTCGATCTTCTCAGACGGATTGCTCAAACCACCCTGTCCCCAAATGAGCCCGATGAGCTGTCTTGGAACTTCACTGGAAATGGGCAATTCTCAGTCAAGTCGGCTTATTTACTTCAATTTGTGGGCAGGGTCGCCACACCAACTCTCCTTAAGATCTGGAAGCTTTGGGCACCTTCCAAATGCAAGGTTTTCCTCTGGTTGTTGTTTCACAAATGGGTCTTCACAGCGGACGCCTTACTTCGACGACAGCTACCAAACAACTATTTTTGCCACCTTTGTACTCGCAACCTCGAAACCCCAGAACATCTTCTCCTTCAATGCGCTTTTCAGTTCCTACATTTGGGGACGTCTGTCTGCCCTGCTAGAAACACCCCAACTAAACCCCGGGGGCTGGAGTTTCGTCCACGACTTCAAGTTGTGGTGGGCGAATGACATCCTACAGTTTGGGTCCTCCCGGGGTATGTTTTCAGTCGTCCTGGTAACTGTCTGGCACCTCTGGCTTGAGCGAAACAACCGGATTTTTTGCCAGGTCGAGCGACCTGACCTAGAGCTCTCTTCTTCGACCAACTTCTAGATGACATGCGCCTTTGGGGGGCTGCGGGTGCCAATTTTGTAATAGATTAATTTTTGTTCAAGGCCCCTGGGGGGAGGGGCCGTTGTCTCCCCCCGCTTTGTAAACCCTTCTTTCTTTGAATCAATGCAAGATAGCTCTCTTGCCCCTTTACTTCAAAAACTCTTTTTGTAAAATTTCCTTCCCATTTTACCATAGACGAGGCAACATTAGGGACGCGGCCTGTTCTGTTTGGCGAGCAAGCAATACCATCTACCCTAAATTTCAAGGTTCAAAATCCAAGGTCTGTCTGTGTAAACAGTGCTAGTCTGGGATATTGCTAACACTCACAAATTACATAAAGCTGGTACATCGCTATAAAAAAAAGTGGCGATCAAAGTCCTGAATTGGGTCATTTCGTAGATAGGGCTTAAATGTTGGTCAACCGACAAGGTTGAATATTAAATTGCCAAAAGGTACGATTCTCATCAGAGTTTAGGTCACATGGAATATTGAAAAGGAAAGTTTTGGTCCAAGGCTATGCCATCCACCCAATAGGCAAGCCACTAGAGTCCCGCCTATTCCTGGTCTACCACATCATCTCCATGCTCCTCATCTCCTTCCTCGCATGAGTAGGGTCTTCACCATCTTCTTCTAAAAGGATAGAAGAGGGCGAGGGTGAGCACAACCAATCGCGCTCAACAAACTAAAACCCATACCTAATACAGTGAATGATAGCAAGCTATATGGTGGAGCTTGGGCTGTCTTATTTCTTTAGAGCCAGTTTTGCAATAGATTAATATAGATGATTCAATATCTAGTAGTTTTAATAAATTAAAGACGTACCTTGTAACCTTGATATCCAAAGGGCTCCTAAAGGGTATTCTTTTTGTCGATCTAAGACTGAAGAAGGGACTCCACGGAGGAATATTTTTAGTGGACGCTTTCCAACCACAGGTATCTAGAAGGCAACAATAGGGACTAAAAAAGAATAAAAGTGAATCTCTCAGGCCTGTCCGCCACAATCCTTTTGCTATCATATGTAGTCATTCCATTTATGTGAGGATTAACAAGTGGCGGCACCATATCCATCGCCATGGCCTAGGTGTCCAACGTGGCGGAACCATGTCATAGCCATGGACATGTTCCTTGAAAATCTCTAAACAGTGAACCAGTAGCCACAACCATGGATGCACCGCTCCTAAACAATGCGGATCCATTCCATAGCATGGACATGCCCCCCAAAAATGCGGTGGACGACACAATGCACACTTAGCCAAGAGGCGAGGTCTCCTTAGCTCAACTAAGGCTGGACTCAAAGGTCTAATAAATCATTGGGTGAAGGTATTTCAGTTCATTAGACTTGACCTTCACACTTAGGTAATAAATGTCACCCAAGTAAATATACTTTCTCCTGAGCTATACTAGTTACGACAATTGTTCGAGATCAATAACCAGCTATACCATTGGAACGATGATAACCAAGGTTTTGCCGTTGCAACGTTGATAGGATCCGTAGCTACTACACAAGCGTTGATTGTCAAGATCAACCAATTTTACTTCTAGACACAGCTAGGGCTAAGCAGACGACACCAAAGACTTAATAGACCAAGAGAAGATATTAATCCTTAGGTTTACCAAAGGTGCAAAGCAAGGAATTATGTCAAGGGTAAGGGTTGTGCATATTAGGCTCTAATAACAAAATAGGATAATAACTAAACCAACGATTATTTGTAATTAAAGTATATGTAAAGTAGCATGTAACCTTTGTAACTAAAAGAACATAGTTTAATAAAATGTAGGACAAAAGAATGAATTAGGGTTTTAGCTTGCCTCGATCCTCGTAATCAAGGTTGTTGGGGTCTTCACTTAGTGGGTCCTCGGGTAACAGATCGTCCTCTAATTATTGAGAAAACAATTGAGGGCAAAAATTCATAAATAGATGTGAATAGAGAAAAGATGATGCATGCATGTTTAGGGTCAAACCTAGGATTTCATCATATCAAGGTTAAAGGTTCAACATGCACCAACATGGATTTTATGTTTTCAGTGGCACAAGGACGTGACACTACTAGAGAACTGGGATTGGATACCAACCCATTAGTACCAGCTAGACACAAACCAAGACCTATGGTCACATCCGTCTTGATTCAATGGCTACGGGGCTGTCGGGGCCATCCAATACCTGTTGGATATATAGTCAAGTTATTTTTAGGACATAGTTGTATGATCATGATGATGCTTGAATACCCATAATGATAATAACCCCCTTGTGGAAAATAGTTATAGAAAATAATTTTTAGTATTTTTAACCAAAAAATAAATGAAAATAATAAGCTATTAGACTTCTTAAATTAATCTTGTGCAAAACAAATTACATTTGCCACTAGGAGTTTCATAATTTTACTAAGTTCCAGAGGGTTCATATTATTTGAGATTTTTCATAATTTTCTCATGACACTAAATATTTTTAGAAAATAGAAATATTTTTTTGGAATATTTTTAAAGAGAAAATCCTTTGGAAATCCTCCAGGACAATAATGGGCTTAGCCCAAACAGTGGTCCGATCCAAGGCAACACGGGCGTAGGGGTAGGGGACGCAGCACATACGGGGCGGGGTTGACCCATCGGGGCACGGCCCATGAAGAAGGCGTGTGGGCACACATTGGTTCCGATGAAACTAACAGGTGGGGTAGAGGGCCATGGGTAACGGGCTACGGGGTACCGGCAAAGACCCAGATGGCGACGTAGCGAGATGCGGCGGCGGCAACTTTGGATAACCGTGATGAATATGCAGGGCTAAAACATCCACCTAGGAACCCAAGAGAAGCTCACCTCCAACAGGTCGGCTTGGCGGTGCATGGGCGATGGGCAGCGAAGTCGGAGTTGGTGGCAGTGGCGGGTTAATCCCTAGCAACAGAGGGCACCAGAGTCCGATTAAGCGATAACGGGTGAAGAAGGGAGGGAGGAGTGCCAATTGGGGTAGATGGTGGTGCTCAGGTCTCATCGAAATGGTAGTGCATCAAGGTTGAACTCCGGCAACAATGTTGAGGTGAGGTAAACGATCAGAACCAAAGGAAATTGGGGGTTTTATAGGGCCCTTCACATGGCGGGGCAGGGCATGCTGTGGGGTGATGATTGCGGTGTATCACGACCAGGCATGCCAGTGCGGCGCAGCGTAGGGGGTTTGAGAGAGGTGGCACGACATGATGGGGTATAATCGGCGCGCATGGCTTGAGGCGAGGCAGGGTGTCACATGTCAGCACAGTGGTGACTTCGGCATCCATGACAGTGCGAGGAGAGAGAAGACAAGGAAGTCTGGAAGAGAGGGAATGGGGAAGGAGTCGGATGGTCGGGTGGGCCAGACTACGTGGGCGAGAGGGAAGGGGGTGTGGGAATGGGCCGGTCCGAGGAGGTGATAGAGGGAAACGGGTCTGGGAGAGGTAAAGATGCCCAAGAGGAAAATAATAGGTAGTGTCGTCTTAGGTTAAAAATATTTCCTTTTTAAGGAAAATATATTAAATAAAACATGGGATAGAAAAATCATAGGTGTGCATATACTAGCACTATAGGTATGTTTCTCAAAAATAAATTTTGAAAAAATGAAGCCCCTAAAATGGGGTGTTACAACTACCCCTGTGCTACCACCTAGGACCATCTCAAACCATATCTATTATCGTCCTATTTTTCTTCGTGAAGAGATTATGGTTCTCTTCAGAATCCCAATGAATTATCTTCAAAAAGAAATTCACCCTTCCATTACATTGAGAACAAAATTATGTCTCGGTTCTCTTACGAATTTCTTTGAAGAGATGTTGGAGATGGTGGGAAATAAAGGAAAAGAATGTAGGGGAAGAGAATGGAGATTGGAAGTATGGAATGAAGAAAAAATAGTTGGAAATGGTCTAAGTGTCAAGCTGCAATTAGCCATAGTTTGACGTTCCTGTTATCTCCATGTGAAATGAGGCCATATCAACGGCCAAGGGTGGGTCGACATAGACCAAAGCAGTACATAAATTACTATGAAACTGAATTAACAAAAGTCATGAAATTTTTTAAAAGATTTGTAGATGTACTCTTGAACTTACTCTACCGATATATAAAATTGCAAGATCAAATTCATCATATATTTAAAGGTACCGAAAAATAGAAATCTATCAATTTTAACCCTTTAATTTTTTTTAGAATTTTCTCATATTTATAACTCAATATAGAATGAATTTGGTCTTGAAACTTCATACATGGGAGAGTAAATAACGAAATAGATATATAATGTTTTTTCGTAATTTTTCATAACCTTTTTAGTTTGGTTCCATGCAATCAAACTTATGGTGCAATTATTATGCAACCAAACTAACAAAAGTCATAAAAAATTCTAAAAGGATTTCTAGATGTACTCCTAAACTTACTCTACCTCTGCATAAAATGGCAAGTTAAATTCATCATCTATCAATAGTTCTAATAAAGAGAAAAATCCGTCAATTTTTGAACCTTTAAATTTGCCAGAATTTTCTATATTCTATGACTCTTAATATAGAAAACATTTGGTCGTGAAACTTACTGCATGGGTAGTGTAAATAACAAAGTACATCCATAACATGGTTTAATGTGTTCACGATGAGATCGTCCCCAACAACCAACCTATTCTTTCCCACCTTATGTCTAAGCCCTATCACTATTCTGGTCTCTCTTTATCACAATTCACCCCCTATTTTTCAACCCTGCCCAGCAACAATATTTTTTTAGTACAAGGTAAAATTTCTTTAAGATGAGATCCTCCCTTTTACATAGGACCTGTAGCCAATAACAAAGTTGTTAAATGTTTTCTCCAAGGATCTTAATGCAAAACCGAAGGATCGAGATGTAGCCTAGAGGGGGGTGAATAGGCTTTACAAATTTTACAGCAAAACAACAGCACAACAGAAAGACAATATCGGATGTTCCGATGTTATATCAGATAGTCCGATATGGATCGGACTATCCGATATTGCTGAAACTAGAGTTTAGCAAACTAAGGTAGAAACAAAGATATCACTTGCACCAAATAGGGTTAGAGTGCAAACAAAAAGTGAAGTAAGGAAAGTAAAACCAAATCCGCAAGGAGACTCGAATTAGTTGTTCCCGAAGTTCGGATCTTTGAGGAGATCCTACGTCTCTGTTGCAGCGGCTCGGTCACATTTGAGTCGGGGTCCCTCTTGACCTGGGTTTACAAAACCGGCGGTTAACCGCGCTTCGCGGGTGGCCGGTTAGCAAAACCGCGGAGGCCAACCGTTTGAAATTTATGCAAATAAAATTAAAAATTATAATTTGTATAAAATTTTTAAAAATAATATTAATTATTCTAAGCACTTTGGCTTAAAAATTTTATCATCATTTCATGTGTTTTTGTGTTAAAAAAATACAAATATGCCAAAAACCGTGGCTAACCGTCTGAAACCGCAGCTAATCGTAAAAAACAGCCGGTTAACCACCAAAAACCATGGCTAACCGCGAACAAAACCAGCAAGACATAATTTTGAATTTATGGCTAAAACCGGCTTAAAACCGTGATTAACCGCTGTTAATCGTCTCCGCGCAGCACACGGCTCGGAGCCCTGGGACGGTTTTGTAATCCCTGCTCTTGACCCTTAACCTCCCGGGTTGCACTAAGCACTCTCGGTTTCACTCTTTGGATCCTTCCCTTCGGAGGTGAATCCGGCCTTCACAAACTCTCCCCGGCCACCACACAATGTACCGGTGGCTCTAGGGAAACTCCTAAGCCGTCTAGGAGCCCTCAACCTCCAAGAGTAACAAATCTGGGGGAAAACCAACTTGGAGAATTAACCAAGTGCTCAAGATTGAAGCTTCACAAAGCCTCTAGATTTAGTTTCTTCACCCTTACAAAGATGCAATCAATGGGATTTAGGTTGGAGTGAAGATAGGATGTGGGGAGCTAGGGTTTGCAATAAGTGCTCAGCTAAAATGAATGTGGAAGGCAACCCTTGCCCGTTGGGAGAGGAGGGGAATAAATACTCTCACCCACCAACTAGCCATTTGCTGCTGACAGACATCGGATAGTCCGATGTTACACATCGGATACTTCAATATGAGAATGAGCGAAACGCGACGCAAAGGCTATTTTTGGATTCCTGAAATGATTTTGAGAATATTCAAATAAGGATCAATCAAAGAGGAAGCAATTCATATCAGATAGTCCGATATTATTATTGGATAGTTCCGATATTTTTGGAGCTGGAGACAGAGAGGGGTCAATCGGACCTATCATCAAATAGTCCGATACATATCGAAACATTCCAGAGAAAACATCGGATGGCCCGATAATTTTTGGAACTAGAGACAGAGAGGGGTCAATCGGACCAATCATCAGATAGTCCGATACATATCAGAACATTCTAGAGAAAACATAGGATAGTCCGATATTTCTGCGACTGGGAGACAGAGAGGGATCAATCAGACCAAGGATCGGATATTCCAATATACATCAGAACATTTCGGTTCAACATCGGATAGTTCGATATGTTTATAAGCAAAACTCCCTCAAATTTGATTGGTGGATAATTTGATTGGTGGATAGAATGTGTCAAATTTCTTCTACCAATAACACTTAGAACATATAGAAGTGGTTTTCCGTCGCATCCCTCTTAATAGTACGATATGTCCTTAGACTCAATTCAAAGAAAAGATCTAAATCAAATAAATACACACCGTCTTCTCCTTTAAGCTTTAAAGTCTCCTTCCGTCTTCCAAAACCATTACAAGAGATTATAAAATCTGTCCATGACCTCATAAAACATATTAGTTCTTTAATTGCCCGTCATCTATCACCAAAACCGACATAGGGCCTAGACTCACTTTCAAAAACAAAACGAATAACTTGCTATGTACAATATGAAGTTGCCAAAACCTACCTCCATCTTCTTGTCTTTCAGCGAACTCAACCAAAAACGGATTACAGAGATCAATATCAACCAAGGTTGTGACAATGGAAAGATCTGTTGCGAGTTATATGACGGAGAAAAAATCAATAAAACTCCATTGAAGACCACTATTGCACACAACAAAGCACACCATCACATGAATTCCCCAAGCCGTAACTTCAGAACACATGATCCGATTATTACTCAGAAAAAGTCATCATCGCAGATAGCCCCCAATACCTCTTATTCTCTTTCTAACCAGAGTATTAACAAAAAAACAAAATCAAGATCTATCGATAAAAAACCACATCCTCCATCATAAACATCTCATTCGAGCAATAGCATCATCGATGGCCAAGGTCACTACCAAGAAATACCAAAACGCCACCGCACCAAACTGCCAATGTGAAACCTAATATACTAAGGCTATTCCTGGATTGAGGTCGGTGTGGACTATCAGTCCCACCACTACCAACTTGGAGGCCGGGAACAACGAGTGAGGCTATTGAGTCCACATCGGACGACTTTTTTGGGATCTCGATTTGTCTCTCCCTAATATTTTTCTTGTCTCTTCTCAATAATTTCAAGTTTCTCTTCGAGTTCGCTACTTCTGGCCAGCTACAATCTCTATCCCATTTACTATATTCTCAACCCTGCCCAACAACAACCATTACTCGCCTCCCTATTTCAAACACAACCTAACATAAACTCCAAATCCCATACCCTATAGAACTAGGAATGTGCTGAGAAATATGATCATGGTTGGGCATGCCATAGAGCATCTGCAGACGAGAGGCCCTCATCATTAATGGACGAGTGTTTCCAAACATTCATGGATGTTCTAACATATTAGTTTAGCCCTTCCTCTAGTTTCATCCTATATTCGTCACTTTTTATTCTGTATTACATCTTTCGAAATATTCGTCCCTCCAACTATTCTTCTATGCATAAAAGGTCAAATAAACAGTGTTGCAAGAGATGATAGATGTACGGACCAGGGATTTTTATTTTGTCGGAATTTCGGTGAAATTTCATGAATTTCGGCCTTTTCGGCCCAAGACGAAATAGGCCTATTTCGGTCAAAATTAATTGTGGATTAGATGTTTGATGTTTACATTTGGTGCTATATTTTGGATACAGTCTTTTAGAAAAATTTCATCAATATTTAAACAAATTTGTTTGAATTTGAGTGTCATTTGATCGAAATTTCGAACGAAATTTTCAGATTTTACGGATTTCGGTGTTTTCACTGAGGAACGAAAAAAAAATTTCTACCGAAATAAAAATCCCTGGTACGGACGGTACATCAGTAAATGGAGGGAAACCTGCACCCGATATTGGCCATCGGCCAGCTCCCCCTGATCCCAGCGCATGAGCACGACGGACCTCATGCATCCAAAGGGTTGCCCCATGAGCAGTGTCCGGCGACGGAGCGTGACCCTGCCGGGCGGCCGGGCGGCGGGCGCTGTCACCACGAGATCGATCAGCGTCTCATCAGCGAGCCGCGCCACATGCATGCACCCCATCCCGTCCGCCATGGATGCATCATCGATCGCAGCACATTGATTTCACTACGCGTCTACGCGTCAGCTTAAGCAAGACGATGCATTGCCATGCATGAAGCCGCTGTGTTGCCTGTATACATCGATGGATGGATGCATCTCTCGTGGGGTTTCGATCCATATCAGGTTCGGCTTCGGCCCACTCGCCGCCTTGTCCGCCGGCCTCGACATGTGTTGTGCCGCACTATTAGAAAACTGACTAATATATCAGCACATCAGCATCGGTTGGATCGGAACCGCTACTAATAGTGGCGTCAGTACCGGTTCGTAGAAATTGTAGCGATTCGGATTTGCAGCACGATTTGGAGGTAACAATAAATATTTCTTTCACAGACAGGTATAGGCGGGCTCATCAATACGAACCGGTACTGGTGAGCACCGGTTCATATTACGAATTGGTATTGATGCCTCGTTTTTGAAAATGCTAAAAGATATGTATGCATGTGGTATTAATATCAAAGCGTGTGTGGATGAGTTGCCTAGAAAAATGAGGTGTGGGTTATAAGAGGGCGAGAGACGCTGGATACGAACATCTGCATGCATATGACCTCTTGGCTGTCTGGCGACGATGCGTTAATTCGATTTGGATGCCTGAATGATTATGCAGATCGATGAGCTCGATCTCAGTACGTGCGTGCACATGGGCGCTCCATCGCCAGCGAGCCTAGCTGCTTAATTGGGAGCGTCCGGTCCCAACCGCTTGGTCTTAATTAAGAGCGAGGTGCCACGCGTCCGTGTGGAGCCGTGGAGCGAGGGGCCAGGGTGATTGTATCAGCTAAAGATATTTACTAGTTGAACACGGGCGTCCGCGGCGCGCGAGGTTGGACGTGACGGCGCGGAGGAAAAATCGCGCAGCGCGATGGAAAATCGGAGCCCGCGGGATTTGATCCCGGGTCTCCCAGCCAACGGACGGGGCGAGCTAACCAACCGGACAAAACACCCACGCGCCTGATACGTGGGCCAAAAATATCGTTTTATACGTTAAAGGAAAAACGGACAGCCGGATCTCACGGATCGCGCGATCAGACGGCCGTGGCGGTGCCGGGCGAGCAAGCCAGCCACATGGCCCGCCTGGGAGAGCAACTCAGCTTTGTACCTTTTATTGATGCATGTGACGATAATGTAATGAAGAAAAGACAATGGAAGATAAGAAAAACTAATGTATTGTCTAACTCCTTCTTATTAATTCCCTTGGTTATATATACAGGGTATTAGGGTTTTGTAAGATGTTCGAGATGATATGATTCTCATGGTTTATCCATGATAATTTTCTTTCCGATAATATAAGACTATTTCGGCCTCTATATTTGTACATAGCCTATTACAAAGTTCGTAGTTTAGTTTCAACGAATTAAACCACCATATCAAAAGTGAATACTCCCTCCGTTCCAAATTGTAGTTCACTGTTGACTTTTGGATATTTTATTTGACCGCTCGTCTTATTAAAAAAATATATGTAAATATTATTTATTTTGTTGTGATTTGTTTTATCATTAAACATATTTTAAGCATGACTTATATTTTTACATGTTTGCACTATTTTTTTTTAATAAGACGAACGGTCAAAAGACGTTTTCAAAAATCAACAGTGAACTACAATTCGGAACGGAGGGAGTACAAAGGAAGGGAATAAAGATATCTTTTTAATTGCAAGCTAAAACGCCGTTGCAGCAACCTCCAACTTCTAACACGTCTTGACCACATGCGCCTTTCCATCATCCTTTCATAATACTCTATTTATGCAACTAGTATGTTTCACGGAGACGCTGGCGTTGGCGGAGCCCCATGCTCAGTATTGCAGGCTGAAGAGTCGGCTCCGCATGACCGCATCCGAAGCTCATTTATATGGCCTATGGACAGATAGTGTGAACATTACGATAATCTGTTAAGATAACTAGCTATATAATATAGATGAATTCCCCTTTCAATCCTAGTCTCCCTATAAAAGCAGGGAACTTCATGTAATTATGCATGCATGTAATGTTGTTTTGCTGTGCCCTATAAATTTTAAGCTAAGGCAACCCTAGCTTGAGGCTGGGGCATAATCATTCATCAAACATGTTCCTTATGTCACTACAAATTTATTATCGGTTTCGCTAGTTGACAATGAGAACCATCGGATTAGGGACAACAAGCGGATCGAACACAATTCATTGCGACAAGATAATAGCTCATCAGCTAAGGTACTCTTTGATTCACGGTTCAGTCCAGTTCGATTTGGTTGAGGTAATAGTTGAGAGCCTTCAAAAACAGGTACAAGAATACTAAAGTAATATAAAAAATTATTTTTGAGATTTTCGAGTGGAACCCTACAAAAAAAACTTAAAAAAATATTCCGAATAGCTTTGTATAAAAATGATAATTTTAAGTTCAAACGAATAAAATTACCAGATCGCGAATGAAAGAGGGTCTTAATTCATTCTTTAGTTTTCTCGGAGTGTGATTCGGTTGTTCCAACCTTTGCAACGCACGAGCGGCCGGTGCAAATAGTCTTGAACCTTGGTCAGTTGCATTCATCTGCTCCACTGACCAGAATCCTGGGCCTCTGGCATATGCTTAGCTCTAGTTGAACCTGGATAGGGGTACTTCCGCTGCTGCTAATTACTCCATTCGGTCAAAAAAAAAAAAAGTCACCGTTCACTTTTGAACATGTCTTTGACCATTCGTCTTATTCAAAAAAGTTATATAAATATTATTTATCCTGCTATGATTTGGTTTATCATTAAAATATATTTTAAGTATTACTTATATTTTCACATATTTGAACTAAATTTTTGGGAGAGAGAGCACGCGCGCGCTGTGCCCGGTCAGGCTGTGTCGGCATGCACGCGCATGAGCGTTCGATCTGGAGATTCGGGGTGGTCTCCGACGGCGACGTGTGCCTCCTGCTCTGCCCTGCCCTGCGCTGCCTCTCGAGTCTCGACGGCGACGCCGATGTGAGCTCTGGCCTCTGGGCATGCATCAATGCATGTGACCTGCATTCACGCCTGGCTACCTGCCGGTGCCAGCCACTTCATACTTCACAGTGACGCTCTCATTAGTATATCTCATGCATGTCATGTCTGTGTTGTGCCGTGCAAACATGCAAGCACACATGCATGAGCTGATGACCAACGCATGCAATGCAGCACCTGAGGTGGTGGCTACGATTTGGGCACAAACAAATGCCGCATTGACATGGTTGAGAGTTGAGACGGGAGTTTTTTTTTTTTTTTTTCCTTTGAATGGTTTGGTTTGATTAACGGCGTGCCCGGTAAGGCCTGGATTCTGGCATGATGGGCCTCTCGGCCCGGCCTGGCTGCACGGGCCATGCTCGGCCTGCATGGGCTGTGCTTAGGTCGGCCTGGCTCGATTATAAGTTTGAGTCAGTACTTAGCACTTCTTGTATGGTTCTTCTTGTATTTTTTATAAACTTTTTGTTCACCCTTTTTATGAATTTAATCAAAGGAATTTTTGTTAGAGATCGTGGAAAATAGGAAAAATAAAAGGAAAGAATGAACGAGGGAATGAAAAGGGGAAAAAATAGCTGGAAATGGTCTAAAACCCTCGGCCCTTGTGGCTATAAATAGCCACGCATTCCCCTTGCTCGTAGCATCCGCATCACACAGTCCACTCCACACTCCACACATCGCTGCTCACCACTCGCTCGCCGTTGCTGCGCGGCGGGAACAGAGGAGGACGATGGCGGCGCGGCTGCGGCTGGGGCTGCTGGCGCTGGCGGCGGCGATGTCGGCGGCGGCGGCGGCGGCGCCGCGGAAGCCGGTGGACGTGCCGTTCCAGAAGAACTACGTGCCGACGTGGGCGGAGGACCACATCCACTACGTGGACGGCGGGCGCGAGGTGCAGCTCTACCTGGACAAGGCCACCGGCACGGGCTTCCAGACCCGGGGCTCCTACCTCTTCGGCCACTTCGCCATGCACATCAAGCTCGTCGGCGGCGACTCCGCCGGCACCGTCACCGCCTTCTACGTACGCCCCCTCCCTCCCTCGACCTCCCCGGCCGCCGGCGACCGACCCACGTACGCACGTGTGCCTCTTGCTCTTGCGGCGGCGCTAATGGCGGCGGGCGTTGTTGCAGCTGTCGTCGCAGAACTCGGAGCACGACGAGATCGACTTCGAGTTCCTGGGGAACCGGACGGGGCAGCCGTACATCCTGCAGACGAACGTCTTCTCCGGCGGGAAGGGCGACCGCGAGCAGAGGATCTACCTCTGGTTCGACCCCACCACCGACTACCACTCCTACTCCGTCCTCTGGAACCTCTACATCATCGCGTACGCACATCACCCACCCATCATCTATTCATCTTCCATTGTGTACGTTGCATCGCCATTAGATCATTCATCTTCAACTTGAGCCATTTTTTCATAAAGAATTTTTTGTCCTTCAAAATGCTCACATAACATTTCTTCGCGGTTTTTTTTTAAAAAAATTCTTTTGTGCATTCTCTTCAGAAGAGAACGGTTGTTAACGATGGTACAAAACGAGAAGGTGCTTTAAAAAAAATAGAGAGAGAAGGGAACGAAAAAACAATAGAACCAAGCAAAAATTGTTGGTGATGGTCTTGCGATCGATCAAACTGCTGCCGTTTCTGAGAGGAAAGAATTTTTCTTTTTTTTGAAGAATAGGCGAGAAGCCTTTTCATTCAACAGAGAGGGAAGGAATTGAAAAGTTACAGAGAAAACAACAAGTTTTCGTCCAGAGGATACAAAAAAACTATTTTTTTTTAATCGGAGAGGGGTGTACTGCATGCTGCATTGCTGCTGATGAAAGATCTCGTGAATCGGGTCTTGAAGACCGGGAAAGAGGACTGCGCATGTGCCATCGATGCAGCCGCGTGTTGATGTCTGAATCTGCTGGGCATTAGGGTCGGTCGGGCTGGGGCCTACTGCTCCAGCAATTTTCACAAGTTAGAATCCTGTACCTGGCTCAGCTTTTATCGTCAATCTGGGACGCTAGCAATAGTATTTTTGACATTAACCCACCGTGATTAGTACAGTAGTAACCTTAATTAATCAACGTTCCAAGTACATGGGTGAAATTTAATTTACTACAGGCTCGATTATGAATATGATAATGAATTGATGTTCCAGGATTGCATAGTGCATTTATAAATATGGACATTTTGGTCTGTTTCGTGCTAAATATACGTAGCCTTAATATGTAGCACAATACGTCGATCTTTAGGTGGGTAGAATAGAAATAAACAATCGTATTCCCAACTTTGCGATAAATAAGAAAAAATGGGTCATACTACCCATGCTATAAATGCTTTCGAAAATATGAGAAAACATAATGCGAGATAGTTGTTCATAAATACAGTAGAGATAATTATGCAATAAATAAGAATAGATAAAGAATATATTAATTAATTCGTATGCATATCTTAGATTTCTCGTTCAAATTATATGATTTACATAAAAACGGAGGGAGTATTAGAAATGGAAATTTTGTTTGGTGGCTACGTAGCACAACACATCATCTCAGAAATCGAACTTGGATAGCCATATAGATCCTCTTTGATTTGCAGTTGGGTTCGGTTTTATTCGGTTAGAGCAAAATTTGACATTTTTGTGCTGAATATTTGATGTAACATTTTGTAATACTTTTCTGAAGTTTCGTAGGGTCTTACCTAAAATCTTACAAGCATTGTTTAACATCTTTTTAACCTTTTCGTACCGTATTTAAAAAAAACATTTAATTTTTGGCTCAACCAAAACCAACCAAAGCACGAACAAAGAACAAAATATATATGTGTCAGGAAGGATTTAATTAAAGATGTGTGGCGCGTGGGCGGGCATGCATGGGTGCAGGTTCTTCGTGGACGACACCCCGATCCGGGTATTCAGGAACAGCAAGGAGCTCGGGGTGCGGTACCCGTTCGACCAGCCCATGAAGCTCTACTCCTCGCTGTGGAACGCCGACGACTGGGCCACGCGCGGCGGCCGGGAGAAGACGGACTGGTCGCGCGCCCCCTTCGTCGCCTCCTACCGCGGCTTCCACGTCGACGGCTGCGAGGCCTCCGCCGAGGCGCGCCTCTGCGCCACCCAGGGCGCGCGCTGGTGGGACCAGCCGGAGTTCCAGGACCTCGACGCCGCCCAGTACCGCCGCCTCCAGGACGTGCGCCGCCACTACACCATCTACAACTACTGCACCGACCGCGACCGCTACCCCTCCATGCCCCCCGAGTGCCACCGCGACCGCGACGTCTGAGTCGCCGGCGAGCTGGCTGGCCGGGCGGCGCGCGCGCGTGGCGGCGGCAGCATTTGATTTATCGATATGTATAGATGGGTTGTTGGTACGTACGCTTGCGCGCGTGATGATCGCCGCCGCCGCCGCCGGCGACGGCGAGCCTGTGCTTGCTCCGCGTTGAGTGTGGCTTTCAGGTTTGTGCTGTGTGCTCGGCGTCGCCCTCATGGCCTCATCACAGCAGATTGGTATGGTATTGGTATTGGCATTGCATTGATCTTTGATTACAACCAGCTGTTTGCTGCCTCGCTTGCAATTGCATAAACACAAAACCCGCTCCAACAGCTTACTGACACGGTGGTGATCAGGAGGCGATGGCTAAAAATTTTACATCAACAAAAACGGTATCGAAGCCATCGGTTTTAGGTGAAAAAAAAAGAAGAATCGGGTTTTGGGCAAAGACAATCTCCAGCAAGCTAGCATGCTGACCATGGAAAACATAGCTAAATTTTAGCAGATATAGATTTCAATAACTATTGCGATCCAAATTCATGCCTAAATTACTAAGTGAAATGAAGTAGAGGTTTGAAAAATAGGAATACGATGTTTGTTAGTTCATCCGTAATGAAACAAATCATGATCGAAGCACTGCCATCAATATTCGTTTGCATCCTTCTTGTCTTTTTAGGTAATCATTAAATCATTAATCAAGTAACTAAGGGCACTTACAATATAGTTTTTTCAATCGTTTCTTGCTATACCATGTAGAATAAAAGGATATGACATGGCATAGAATTAATACATGGGGAGAAGTAGATGGTTTCTTCTTTAAGGGCAGTTCCAATGCAAGGTTTCTAAACATCATTTCTATAATTGCCATGTCACCTAGAAATTAAGAAGAAACGGTGGCTCCACTGCATTGTACCTTAACATTGTTTTCATCATTAATACCTTTTCCTTTTTTCAAAGCCACATTTTCTCTGCGCATTAATTTTAGAGCTTTGGGATGAGCGTAGAAATAGTTTCTTAAAGAAGAAACCATCTCCTCTCTCTCTTTATTAATTCTGCTCCACATTAGCTTTCCATCCTATGTGGCATACGAAAAACCGCTGTTAGAAACCCCATTGTAAGTGCTGAAACCATTTATACGCTTGTTCCAAAGCTTTAGAATTAATGCGTAGAGAGAAGGTGTCTTTTGAAAAAAAGAAATTAAGTATTAATGATGGAAACGATATTAAGATATAATGCAATGGAGACGCCATCTCTTCTATAGTTTCTAGCTGACATGGCATCTATAGAAATGATGTTTAGAAATTTTGCATTGGAATTGCTCTATCATTCGTTCATGCAACAAAATGGGGGCATCTTTGGCAATTTCCGGCTTACCACCGAACAAGTAGATTTGTGGAGTTTTGCAGCAGGGCTGCTAGCACCCACAATCGCTGTCTGTTGCTACCTTTACGGAATCCAAGTCCTCGTCTGCTGCTAGCCTTTGTGGTTAGGAATGACGATCCAGTTTATACCTCCGAATCCAACCATCTAGGATCCGGACCCGAGACCCGAACAACAGACCCAAATCTAGACCTGACTAGTACTAAACCCAAATGGATACCCGTCGAGTCTAACATCACCGAACTCCACTCCATATATCTGAAGCTGCCGCAGTGGACAGCGGTTGCCATTGTTGCCACGTCGAAGGGAGAGGACAGGGCTTCACCACTTGGGGAAAGGGGAGGGGAAGAGCACTATCGTTGTTCATTGGGGAAGGGGAGGAGCGCCGTTGCCTGGGGAAGACGATGTGCCACTGTACTTGGGATTCATGTGCGTGGGGAAGGAGCGTTGTCGTCACCATCAATCCGTGTGTGTTACCCTCCCCAATTCGCTTGTGTCGTTGTTGTCGTTGCCACATTAGGTCACTGCTGACGATGTCGATGGAAGGACCAGGGAGGGTGGAGGGAGAGGGTTAGCTAGGCAATGGCTAAGTGAATGGAGTCGGAGCCTAGAAAGGGAGGGTCGATTCGAGATCGAGGCACCATTGTGGAGAGAGAGCTGGCAGGGGGTGTACGGCGACTATAGACTCGGAGCACAACTCGAAGCAAAATACCCTTGTGTCTAACTTGGGACCCATACCAGACCCGCCGAGTCGGATACCTAGACCCATGGGTAATTTTGCCATCCTACTCGCGGCTCACCTTCATGGAACTCTACAACGGTATCATAGAGGCAGTCTACATCTTTCTCCATCAAGGATTTGTATTCGATTGAGGCTCTCCTACATTGATGTGGGCCTAGCCTGATGGCCAACCACCGCCAAGTTCCAAGTCTCTTCGCTCCATTTATACATTCTGTTGTCTGGGATTGGGAGACCGGTTTCCCACTCCAATAACTATTTTTTACAAAGGCATCACCAACCCAAGCCTAACTTAGGTCGGCCCAGCACACATTTTCACTATTCATCTATATTTTTCTCTCTTACGTTTTATTTGCTACAATATTAGGGTGGTCTAAGTTAAGAAAGATTTAGAGAACCTGTCGTGATGCGAAACCAGCCAAGTTCTGTATAAAAAACAACATTTTGTTTTCCTCTTAATTCAAAATTTGGAAATAGAAAAAATAGAATCCTGCAACATCCATCAGTATACCCGGTGCAAAGGTGTCGAGACCCGGTTTACTAAACCGAAACCCTTTGTGTTAATAGTACGAGTCCCACGGATCAGTGCTCATACCCAAAGTAGAAAAAAGATGAAATATCATTATCAAAACTGAATTAACTAAAGTAAATAGAGTGCGACGAAGCCACTCATTACATAAGCGCATATTATAAAATCCTGATAAATGCAAATAGAAAATAGATAAACATAGTGTCCCATCGTAGATATAGGCACACATTAAACAAGAAGCACCTAGTAGTCTGACGCATCCTCGGGGAAACTTCAACGTTATCTTGCACGTCATCGTACTCCTGACCTGCTTGTCGAATAAATAGCCCTGCATAAAAGACGAGGTTACAATGTGACTGCTAGCAAGTCTTCTATGGAAGGGCCGGGGAAGGGCTAATCCTAGGAAGATTAATAGTTTATTTGCATAAAAGCATTTAACCTAGTACATGGAGCATTTTGGAAAACATAAATAGATCAATAACAAATCTCAAATTCTAATAATTAACAATGATATAGAAAAGTTCTCAATCTCAAGTTCATGTTCTCAATATCTCATGCCAAAGTCTCATCGTAGTTCTCATCATCATAGATCATCTAGCAACGCCTCATGGCCGGAATAACCTTACCCATGTAAAATTAATTAAGGTGTAGTTACATTGTGAAACCCATTTGTTCGCCCTTAGCCATGAACATGGTCATTTGAATGGTTTTACCCTAAGGTTGTACGTTTTACCCGCAAGATATGATACCCAACTGTCGAAGAGCGTCATAACAAAACCCATCAGAATATTAACCCCCGAATGTGCCGACAAGATAAGGCCACAAGTACCCCAGCTGCGACAAGACTAAAATTGCTCCTCTAGATTAAGCCATGTCCCATAACGAGCATGCGGTCGCACGATGAAAATGCAGTTAAGTAAGCACAAGGTTTGATTCTTAGGGACCAGAGCATTGACGTCGGTCACCTGGTCTGAGTCAAATATTAGTCAGACAATTTTAATTATAGAGCGACCAAAACCCATCATATCTCAATTCTCCGGTCTCACAATAAATGTCTAAGATTCTCATGATGATCAATAAAAGAGTGGAATTCACTTCACGATTGCCTAACTGAGCAACAGTAAGCATCTAATATTTTTAAATGGTGGGTAATTATATTATAAATAAATCTAGGGTCCAAGGTATTTTAATGGATACACATATCAAACCGATGCATACACAAGGCAATACTAATTTAATACTACGTCTTTTCAACAAATATAACAATTTTGGCAAAATCTATAAATATGGAATTCTAAAAAAAGACATGCCTTGCGACTGAGATGAATGGTCTCCTGATACGTCGATGGGGTCGAAGTAATCTTTTTCATCACCCACGCGACCTTAGCGCACGCAAATCGAGAAAACAATAATAAAATAAATATAATAACGTAAAATAAATGTAAAAACTAAACAAAAATTATAGCAGGTAGATATAAGTTTTTTTAATTTCTAGAAACTGGAATCGCCAAATTGGTATATCGGACGAATCCGTGTCAAAAATGCGAAGGAGCACTGTTCAAAGAAAATCGAGAAATTGGAAAGATTTCTGTAGCAGGGGTCCCACTGCACAGTGATAGGTAGGCTGTATGACTTAGGTGTTGTTTGTTTCAGATTAATGTTGAGTTGCGTTTTACTGTAGCAAATTTATGACGCACTCGAAATACGTTTTAAAAAAATCAAAAAATTATGAAAAAAAATATTTTGTGAACTCTAAGAAGAACCATTTAAAACCCCACAAAAATAACTACAAAATAATACAATATTTGGTCTATACAAAATAAAAAATTTAATTTAATTTAATTCAATTTAATCTGAAACAAACAAGGCCTTAGTAAATAGGAGGGTGAGAGAGTTGGAGGAGAGAAAAACAGATCGGGGAGAAATAGAGAGGGAAAGGGAGGGAACCGACGACGGCTATGGTTGCTCCAACGGCAACAACGGGGGTGGCAATCGATGGCGCGTGACAGCGACGACGGCTCACCTCAGCGATAACGACGTTCTTCAGTGCGACGATGTCAATAGGATTTGTTTTTTTGGGGGAAGGAGGGGGTTAAGGTTTTAATGATTGGTTGTTTAGAGATTGTTTTTGAGGTTGATGGTGTTCGATTTGGGTGATTTTGTTGGTATACATACAACGGGTTGGAGGTGAATTTTGGTTAGGGGTGGATTTGGATAGGTTTCGGTATGAAGGACTTGGCCTTGTTTGTTTTGGTTTAAATTAAATGAAATGAAAATTTGTTATTTTTGTATAAGCCAAATGATGTACTCCGTTCTTTTTTGTTTGACGCCTTCGATTTTTGGACACGTCTTTGACTATTTGTCTTATTAAAATAAAATTATGTAAATATCATTTATTTTGTTGACTTGTTTTATTAATAAAGGTACTTTAAGCATGACTTTTTTTTTTTGCATTTTGCACTAAATTTTAGAATATGACGAATGTTCAAATGCGTGTCCAAAAGTCAAATGCGTCAAACAAAAAACAAAGGAGTAATATTTTGTAGTAATTTTTGTGGGGTTTTAAATAGTTTTTCTTATAGTTCGTAAAATAATTTTTTTATATTTTTTTAACTCTTTAAATCGTCTTTCGATGGATCATAAATTTGCTATCGTAAAACTCAACTCATCGTCAAGCCGAACAAACAAGGCGTGAAGGTCGGTGTCGAGTTTGACCATGGGTTTGGTCTCGAGTTGAGCTAGGTTTCAAGAATAGAGAGGGCCAGGGAATGGAGAGGTAAAAAGAGGAGAGAGAACTTTTTTTATTTTATTGTTTTCAGGATGTCACAGAAGGATCTCATGGAACGATGCATTCATGGCTCACTGATACGTACGTACGTGCATGTAGCTAGTGAACGAGTACTAGACTTGGCCACATCCACATGGGTAGTTTCGACTTTCGAGAGTGAATTTAACATAGGGACGGCACAGAGGTCGGCGAGGCAATCCGTGCCGAGATTTCGAGCCTGCATGTGGAGATACTTAGAGCTAGACCTGTTCAAACCCCGGGCCGGGTTTCCCGTGAGCAGGTCTACTTAGAGCATTGCCAGCAGGATCTCTATATTTCCGGTCCTCCCTAAATATCATTTCTATAGTTGCCATGTCACCTAGAAGTTAAGAAGAAACGGTGGCTCCATTGTATTGTATTTTAACATTGTTTCCATAATACTTTTTTCTATTTTCAAAGCCACCTTCTCTCTGTGCATTAATTTTAGAGGTTTGGGATGAGCTTAGAAATGGTTTCTTAAGGAAGAAACCGCCTCCTCTCTCCTTATTAATTCTGCTCCACATTAGCTGTCCATCCTATGTGGCATACGAAAAAACGCTGGTAGAAACCCATTGTAAGTGTCAAAACCATTTCTACTCTTGTTCCAAAGCTTTAGAATTAATGCGTAGAGAGAAGGTGTCTTTGGAAAAAAAAAAGGTATTAATGATGGAAACTGTCGGTGTATTCTACACCAGGGTGTGCCCCCCACATCACTGGTCGGTGGGACCAACGTCCCAAAAAGGAAAGGTACTGTGCAAAGGAACATCGAGTCCAAACAGATCAAAGTCTGGTTTCAGACAAAAGAAAATTCAAACAATGTGAAGGACGCGTGGCGCCTGGCGCGTAGGCGGACGAGTAGGCCCCAGGCGTCGGGCGACCACACTAGGGCAGCAGTGGGTATATGGGCCCCACTATTAGGGATACAGGGCGAAGGTGCGAGGAGGCTTCCTTGCTAAAGACTTCTTCAGGATACACCGAATCCGGAGCATTTAATGCGATGGAACTGCTCTGAACGGAGTGGGCAAGGCTTTGACAACATGATTGCCTTTGTCCCGCTAAATGATGTCAGCTACGCTGTGGCCATCTCTGCAGCTGTCTCGCTTCGTATCAGCTACAGGGTGACAGGAAAGACGCTCAGGGTAGGCGGGCTGCCCTGTCTCATCTGAGCTGTCCCGTTGTCAGGAGCGGTGGCTGAAGCAATGGCAGCGACGACTGGCGCCGAGAGAATGATGGCTATAGTGAGGAGACCATTAATGTGTACTGTGTAGCACGTTGTAGCCCTGGCCAACCCAGGTATATAAGGGCTGGGGGTGCATCTGTAAAAAGGTTGGTTGGACTCTGCTTCTCTGTAGGGGATCGGATCCAGAGAAGTTAGCCAGTTCACTCATTGCAAAGAAGCTCGAGCAGGATTAGGGATATTACCCAATCAGGGGGGCTGAATTTGGGTAAACTCTGAGTGTCTGTTCTTGAGCTGAGAACCGTCCGCGAGAGGAGAGGAGTGCCCCGATCGCGCACACCCCCACAGCCGAACCACCGGAGTAGGTCCCGGAGAACCTGTTAGCTGAAATACGTCGACAGAAACGATATTAAGATACAATGCAATGGAGATGCCATGTCTTCTATAGTTTATAGCTGACATGGCACGTATAGTAATGATGTTTAGAAATCTTGCATTGGAATTACTCTAACATTCGTTCATGCAACAAAATGGGGGCAACTTTGGCAATTTTCGGCTTACCATCGACCGAGTAGACTTGTGGAGTTTTGCAACAGGGCTGTTAGCACCCACAATCGCTGTCTGCTACTACCTTCATGGAATCCAAGTCCTCGTCTGCTGCTAGCCTTTGCGGTTAGGACCTCGTCTGCTGCTAGCCTTTGCGGTTAGGACTTAGGAATGACGATCCAGTCTATACCTCCGAATCCAACCATCTTGGATCCGGACCCGAGACCCGAACAACAGACTCAAATCTCGACCTGACTGGGACCTAAACCCAAATGGATACCCGTCGGGTCTAACATCACCGAACTCCACTCGATAGATCTGAAGCTGCCACAGTGGACAGCGGTTGCTGTCGTTGCCATGTCGAAGGGAGAGGACGGGGTTTCGCCACTTAGGGAAAGGGGAGGGGGGAGAGCACTATCGCTGTTGATTGGGGAAGGGGAGGAGTGACGTTGCTTGGGGAAGACGATGTGCCACTGTCCTTGGATTCATGTGCGTGGGGAAGGAGCGTTGTCGTCGCCACCAATCCGTGTGTGCTACCCTCCCCAAGCTGGATTCGCTTGTGTCGTTGTTGTTTGAGGCGTTGCCACATTAGGTCACTGCTGAAAATAAATGTAAAATTAAACAAAAATTACAGTAGGTAGATATAAGTTTTTTGGATTTCTAGAAACTGGAATCGCCAAATTGGGATATGGGATGAATCCGTGTCAAAAATGTGAAGCAGCACTGTTCAAAGAAAATCGGGAAATTGGAAAGATTTCTGTAGCTGGGGTCCCACTGCACAGTGATAGGTAGGCTGTACGACTCAGTAAATAGGAGAGCGAGAGAGTTGGAGGAGAGAGAAAACAGATCGGAGAGAAATAGAGGGGGAGGGGGCAATCCGGATCCCATGCACAAGTATGAACGCACTGTGCATTTTGACGGAAAACAAATTATAACTTATATAAATATGTCATACAGTGTCCAATTTATACGAAACAATTTTTTAATTCAACTAAAATCCTAAACAACTTATTTTCAAAACTTTTCAATTTTTTAAAATTTTTAAAATTTTTAAAATTCAAAACATTTTAAAAAATCATAAAAATTGAAAAATGAAATAGGTTCTTTAAAATTTTAGATGAATTACAAAATTTATTTCATACAAATTAGATGACGTATGACATATTTATAAAAATTATAATATGTTTTTAGGTCAAAATGCACCCTATGCATTTATACTTGCTACTGCACGGGATCCCTATTGGGAAAGGGAGGGGACCGACAACGGCTATGGTTGCTCCGACGGCGTTAAAGGGGGTGGCGGTCAGTGGCGCGCAACAGCAACGACGGTTCACCTCGGTGACAATGACGTTCTTTAGTGTGACGACGTCAATAGGAATTTTTTTTACGGGGGGAGGGGGGTTATGGTTTTGATGATTGGTTGTTTAGAGATTGTTTTTTAGGTTGATGGCGTTCGATTTGGGTGATTTTGTTGGTACACATACAAGGGGTTGGAGGTGAATTTTGGTTAGGGGTGGATTTGGATAGGTTTCGGTATGAAGGACTTGGCCTTATTTGTTTTAGCTAAAATTAAATTAAATGAAAATTTGTTATTTTTCTATAAGCCAAATGATGTACTCCCTTGTCCTTTTTTGTTTAACGCCTTCGACTTTTGGACACGTTTTTGACAATTTGTCTTATTCAAATAAAATTATGTAAATATCATTTATTTTGTTGACTTGTTTTATCAATAAAGGTACTTTAAGCATGACTTTTTTTTTGCATGTTTGCACTAAATTTTAGAATATGAAAATGTTCAAAGGCGTGTCCAAAAGTCAAATGCGTCAAACAAAAAAAAACAAGGGAGTAATATTTTGTAGTAATTTTTGTGGGGTTTTAAATAGTTTTTCTTATAGTTCGTAAAATAATTTTTTCATATTTTTTGAACTCATTAAATCGTCTTTCGATGAATCATAAATTTGCTACCGCAAAACTCAACTCATCTTTAAGCCGAACAAACAAGACGTGAAGGTCGGTGTCGAGTTTGACCATGGGTTTGGTCTCGAGTTGAGCTAGGTTTCAAGAATAGAGAGGGCCAGGGAATGGAGAGGTAAAAAGAGGAGAGAGAACTTTTTTTATTTTATTGTTTTCAGGATGTCACAGAAGGATGTCTTGGAGCGATGCATTCATGGCTCACTGATACGTACGTGGCCACATCCACATGGGTAGTGTCGACTTTCGAGAGTGAATTTAACGTAGGGACGAAACAGAGGTCGGCGAGGCAATCCGTGCCAAGATTTCGTGCCTGCGTTTGGAGATACTTATAATAAAAAGATGTGCTCAGAACATGGTGGCACGCCCGACCTACCCGTCGTTTTGTTTAATACTACCTCCGTTTTTCGGTACATATGTTCATGCCAGCCATACTATGCGTGCTGATAAAAAAAATACAGTAGCCTAAGAAAAAAAACACATGTGAAAACCATCGTACTCGTATTTAATAGCATGTTCCAACTATTTTTTTTTCTTGCTAAGTATTTAATTGAGGGGTAAAGAGAAAAAACATCACAATAACTAAACTCTTGATATTTATAATAAATAAATATTATCAAGCTTATTTTTCGGAGATCATGGACAAATTCAGCGAAACGTGAAGGGAGGGAGAACACGAGAGACCATGCATGCATGGACTCTGCATGCTATGTGCAGCCTGTCTAATAAAGAAATGTCGATGTGAACTTTTTTTATGACGTACCAAAGTTTTTTTAACTTGTTTTGTTTGATGTATAAGTGATCTTTTACACGTTAGGAAGCAGCACGGCTAATATCTGGATCACATATTTAATCCAATTGTCCATTAATCTTTTATTAATTAACTCTGGTTTACCATAGTTTTTTTTGAAATACATGTCTTTAAGCCAAAGGGGTATAGAAGTCCTTTTACCTGTCCCTCGCCGTGTTACTAATAAATGAATTTCGAGTTATAAAGGACCGCGCATTTCATTATCTTTTTTTATTCCATAGGTGCAGTGTTGCATAAAGTCCAGTGTTCCTTAATACAAGTAGCAGTATAAGGGCGTGCTTGGTATCATGATTTTTTTTTAACTTCCGCTACTAAACTTCGTTTTTTCAAAAAACATGGTTTGACAAATTTAGGGGAGTTTGAATACAAAACTTTACAAAATTTTATAACTCTATTTTGGTTGAAACCAAAGTATTTTTTTTTGTCTTTTTTGTCGGTACACGACGTACCGGGGTATACGTGCCAAGACATCAAGAGCAGGACGCATGGCAACTCGGCCGAGCAGGAGGACGTAGGTCCCACTTGGCAGGCGCACACGCGCAGAGAGGAGGCTTCTCGGTGAAGGCTTCCCCAACGTTCAACGTATCTACCGCATTAAATGCGAAGATTTGGGTATACAAGACCGAGAGAGATGATTGTTTGCACTATCGCCTGTCCGGCGCACTGTAGCGGTCATTCCATCGTTGAGCGGTGGCAGGGGCAAAGTGGCGCCAGTGTTAGGCGCCTCCCACGTCGTGTCCGGCCCGGAGATAGGAGGGACTCATTTATGAAGTAGGCGTCAGCAGGAGCAAGCGGGCAGTGTGCGGCAGCCAGAGCCCAGCCTGTGGGCCCCATCCGCCGCATTCTCTCTCTTTGTCTCTCTCTCTGACCATCTGTCCGTCCCTTCCAAGTATAAAAGGGCACTGGGGCAGAGGGAGAGAGGGTTGGATCCTAAGGCATACACACACGCCATTGTAAGAGCTCTCAAGCTAGAGCGTTTCAGATCTCAGTCAATACCACTCTCGCAGGAGTAGGATTGTTACCCACATCGGGGGTCCGAACCTAGGTAAATCCGGCGCCTCCCTGTGATTGTGAGTAGAGGTGAGCTAGTGGCCAAAATTCCCCCATATCGAACTACGATTCTCCCGTGAGGCGAAATATCTGTCTGGTATCGAACACCGACATTTTTTAACTCCACTTTGACCGCTCCACACATTTTCCCGAGCGTTGGTGTTTTAGTTATGCGTTTTATTTAAGTAAGATTTATTAAGTGTCCTTATATCATAAATGTCATTTATAAAATAGAAAATATTATAAATGACATTATCTTTAACGTTCGTTTCATCCATGTCATTATAAAGTTTTTGGGATATATACGAGATAAAAATACGGTCCAAAATACGTCCAAGTGGGGCCAGCATCTTCCTTCCACCTCCTCCTTCCTCCTGTTGCAGAACCTTGCTGGCCCGTGTAGTCCAAGGTGGAAGAACAATCACACAATCACATGGGAGGTGGTGTTCTGCTTTATTAATTTTTAATTGTACAATATATAAGTCACCACCTCTATTTATATTGCTAGATAAGGTTTAGGCTAAATCCAACACAGATTAAACTTCTAGTCGTACTCGTCATGGAACCAACCCATAACAGGTTTCGTAACACCTCCTATCCCCTCCCTATCTCCCCCAATTATGACAACCATCCCCGGTGGCACGGGCGCGAGCTTCCCCGACAACAAGCTCACGCAGTGGCGTGGGCATATCTGTGGTGTATGGGCGCGAGCTTCCTTGACAACGAGCTCACGCAGTGGCGTGGGCATGTCTGTGGTGTATGGGCCCGAGCTTCCTTGGTGAGCCTCCGCCCTCTCCCAGCCTTCTCCGATGCTCCGCAACCGCTGCCACTGCTTCCTGCCTCCATGTGTGCTTAAAGAAAAAACCGGGGTTTTTTGCCATGTAGGATAAAGAAGGTGCTTGCATGGGTGCTTAGAGAGGGTATGGGTGCCTAATTAAGCACCATTCGTAGAGAGGTGCTTAGAGGAACTAAGAATCCATACAAGCTTCTATGCATTGGAAAAAAGTTTTTCTACATAAATGTTTAGTGACGTGGCAGCACTCTCTCCTTAAGCACCTGGTATAAATGTTTTGCATTGGAGATGGCCTAATGACAATATAAATGTTTTGCATTGGAGATGGCCTAATGACAACTCCTCACTCCCCTTATTCTCTTACAAGACTCTGCCCCTTCCTGATCTCCATCGACGGCCATCTCCGTTGCTCCGCCGCCTCCTTCGGCGCCCTTCTTCGTCGCGCCGCCAAATTCCAGTCCCCAAGCGCGCAGCCGTTGTCGCCTCTTTCTTGTGCCTCTATCGCTGGCCTCATTGTTGCTAGAGCTCTTCTCCGTCACTCCGCCCATGCCGGCGGCTTCTTGTCCCCATTCGCACCGTCGCTGCCTCCTCCTACATGTGCCTCCATCACCAGCCTTCTTCGTTGCATCGCTGCCACCGGTCTCAAGAATTCCCTATATGCCACTGGAAAAGTTTACAATCTCCTATCTGCCACTCGAAATTCTCTCTTTCCTTAGATGCCATTGGTTTAAGTTTTTTTCTTCCCTCAGTACCACTGCCGTTAAATCCGTTAGTTTTAGCCGTTTAAAAAGTTCATTAATGTCTAAAATGCCCCTTCGGACTAAAACTTTTTTAAAAAATCAAATCTCCTTCATTTTAACTCCAAATTGAGTAATTCAAATTTTTAAATTTATGTAAAATCATGCTCTACTTGCTATTCAAATATTTGCAACATTTGGTATTTTTAAATTTTGTTCTCCTTTTTCATAAGGCATAACAGGTTTGATTAATTTTTTTAAAAAATTACATCCATAAATTTTTAATTTTTATTTTCAAATATGGCTATACATAATTTTATGAATCTGTAGAAATTTTTCTCATGTTTTTATGAATTCTATACTATTTTTATGAATTTTTTCTATTTTGTAACGTATTAAAAAGGTAGGGGCATAATGGTCTTTTTTTTAGCTCCGTTATATTCTTTACCGCTTGAGTGGCATTTAGGGAAGAAAAAACTTAAACCGGTGGCATGTAAAGGAAGAGAGAATTTCGAGTGGCAGATAGGGAATTGTGAACTTTTCCAATGGCATAAAGAGTATTGAGCTACATGCCCTAACCAATTCACCTAAAAGCTTAAGCTGGTGGGGGAAAGGAGGGCAATTCACTTATACTTCAACACTCCCCCGCACGTTCACTTATACTTTAATACTCCCCCGCACGTGCAGGCTCCCCCAGGCCTCAAATGTGGAATAGAGTGGGCGACTTATTGAATTGCGCCGGCCAAGATTTAAACTCGAGACCTCTGGCTCTGATACCATATTGAGCTGCATGCCCTAACCAATTCACCCAAAAGCTTAAGCTGGTGGGGAAAGGAGGGCAATTCACTTATACTTCAACAAAGAGAATTCTCTCTTTCATGTTCCCATGTGCACCACCGCTTCCGCCTCATGCATGCGCGTGTGCCGCCGCCGACTACACATGGCCGAAGGCTGGGGGAGACTCCGACTATGATGGGGGATGGCTGCTGGAGTTGGGGGAGATGGGGAAAGATGGGAGGAAGATATGCGAGGACGTATTTTGGATCGTATTTTCAACTCGCGAAAGCTTCGTAATGTCATTAATAAAATGAACGGTTAAAGATAATGATATTTATAACATTTCTGATTTTATAATGGCATTCCTAGTATAAGGGAATTTGATAATGGTATGTATGAAAAAAATCCTTTGGTTTAAAGGTTTGAATCTGGCCCAGCGTCATTTGGCCCCATAGGCCGCTAGCAGATCAAGCCTAGCTCTGCTACTATCGCGAAGCAACAGCTGGACGTTGGACCGTTGTCCCCTAATCGCCGGGAAAATGATTGGGTATGCTCCCCTAGAAAAACCAACTCAAACACATATTAGAAACACTAGATCAGATGGTGCTGGGTAGATAGAGACAACCCAAAACGTGGAATCCTAGATCTTATCATTTCATTCAAGTTATGTGGAACTAAAACTCCATCAAATCATCACTGATTTGCATTATAACTCAAGCAGAGAGGTAGTATCATCAACATATTACACTACAATGCAGTGTATCCCCTAGAAAAATCAACTCAAAACACACATTAGAAACACTAACCCCAAAAAACGTGGATACTAGATCTGATTATTTCATTCACTCAGTTAGGTTTCACTTAAGCTTAAAATCCAACACGGCCCTTGGTCAAGGCTGTAACGGTCGCCGTTGATCAAGGTATCACCACAAACATTGCCCTCTCGTCTACCCCTACCAATCCAAAATTCCAAATTTCTCGCATATTTCAAATCAGGTTGATGAGGAAACATGCCATGAACAAGCTAAAACCAGACAGCTCGAAATCACGCCATGCCGCCGATGCGAGCGAAGGCAACGGCAACAAAGAAGATAATGGGCGAGCAGACACAACTGCGATGAAGACGACAATTGGAAAGAAACCAGGGTGGATATAGGAAAACAACTCGCTGTAGTCGTCGGGATCATTTTAATACTAAATTACTATTTTGAAGCTTCAAATTATAAGTTTACATGTATATATAGATCAGCCCCTTTATAAGGAACAGAGGCTCGCGAGCAATGACAGCCACTACGTACCGTCGGATCCTTGCAGTACGCGATACCATTACGTAGAATCTCTGTTTCGCTGGTTACGAATCATCTAACTTTTTAAGCATTTGCATGTTTGAATGCGACAAAATAATTCCACTCACCTGGTAGTTCTACGAATAATAAAGACATAATTAGGATGACCCGACCGACATTGAACATAAAAAATTTTCAGACCACCGTATAGGATATTTTGATTTGCGGTTCGGTTCAATTGAGTTTGGTTGAGTCCAAACTCCAAAGTTAAAGAGTTTTTCTAAAAAAATAGAAAACCATAAAAATTATAATTTTTTTAGATTTTTCGGTAAAATTTTATAAAGCCTCAAAAAATTATCAAAAACGTTGTTCAGCCTCTAAAAAAATGATAAATTTTGGCTTAACCTAACAAAACCAAACCAATCCGCAAGCCAAAGAGAACCATAAATAATAAACGGCACAATCAGAATGACCTGACCGGCCACGTCCAAAATCGAACTATACACAACAGTCAACAGAAGATGCACCCCGGGACACCACGTGAAAATAAATAATACAGCATTTGAGGCCAGGCTTAGAAAAACTGTACAACCAGCTTCATTTAAAAGAAGCATTAGTATTATTATCTTTATTTCCAGCCTCACACTGTTTGACAACATGAAATAAGTAAACAATGGAGTTCCATATTTCCTTGTGCAATTCATTATTCATACCTATTGCAAGTAATGAAATATTGGACCGTCTATCTGGGCACAGCATGCCAGAATGATCAACAGGTCTGCATAAATGGTGACTGACGGCAGTGACTAAGCCCTAGAGCCGTGAAACCATGAAGAACAGGCCCGTTAACTGCTCACAGTAATGGGCTCAGTAGCTTTCCTCAGCCATTCCTTTTCCTTCTCATCAAGATGAGGTTCTAAAATCTTTTGGCAATCCGAGTTGTACGCGTTTACCCATTCGATCTCTGCAGGGGTCAGCAGAGAGGTGTCTATCAGCTTCTTCTGGTACGGAGCCTGCATACATGAGGAATTCATCACTACATGAACAAACACGATACATCAAAACAATTATTGCTAAATTTAATTTGCAACAAAAGAGAACTAAAGTGTGATGTTTTCACACAAATTTGTCAAACTTCATCAAGAGTTATAAGAAACTAGTCTAAATGAACAGAATGGAAGAAAACTAGGGGAATCAGGATCACAGCCAATTTGATAGAGACTGAACAACAAAGAACAGGAAAGAAAGTTTTTCCTTGTAAAATAGAGAGTGATACAAACCTCATGGAAAATCAGAACAGTCGGTAACATAAACAGCTATTAATGACTTAAACATAGCCAAAGATAATTGCAACTCCGACAGAGTAAACACAAGCAGCAATGCTTACCCATGTTATATGTTCGAATGCCAAATAACCCTTCTCTCCAAAATTAAATTTAGTACTGGCCTCTTTGACTATAAGAACATTTTCCAACCTTATACCAAAGTTTCCATCTTCATAGTAGCCAGGCTCTGCAAAGAGAGACAACACAATTCTAAGGTTCATATAATCTATTCAAAGATGAATATTTCATAATAAACTGTTAATAGTCCAAATGATAAAATTAGCAGCTGGGCTTGGATCTTGACTGACCATCTGTCACAGTCATTGATGCTTGCAATGGCACATTTCGAGCAGAAGGTCTGAAGCTAATTAGATGAGGACCTGGTTTCAAAGTGGAAAAAAATATTTATTTCAATGTGAACATACATTCAGATGAATTATGAGGAAGATGAACATCTAACCTTCATGAACATATAAATAAGACCCAATTCCATGGCCAGTACCATGCCGGTAGTCAAGACCATTTTTCCATAGTGGAGTTCGTGCGAGAATATCAAGAGCATGGCCTACAAGTATTATTAAGGTTTAGAATGAAATTAACTAATATAACTTGCAAAAAGAACATAATGTCCATGCATTGTTGTTGCGAGTATAAATTATTAACTTTATCCATGAAACCACTTTCTAAACTCTTATTCTCCTATGCGAATTTGTTGCTAGGGATACATAGCTGTTTCCCTCACAAGCAGCCAGTTGTTAAATAATCACTGCTAAGAGTATTGTAGTCATATGTGTATTGTAGGGGTAGTTAGGTCCTTTCCCATATCTTAGGTTCACTTTTGTACTCTATATATTGCCCTTTGGGCTGTTCAATAGACATCTAACTATTACACACTCTCCCCTCTCTATATCTAACATGGTATAGGTTCTAACCCTAGCTCACCACCGTTTTCTGCTGCTGCTCGCCCCCGGGAGGAGCTCGGCTCCTCTCCCGGGGGCAGGGCTCCTATTTGCTCCGGCCTTTCCCCTGGAGCCCTCTTCCCTTTCGTCAAGTACAGCAGCTCCAGCAGCGTCTCTTCGTCAAGCACAGCAGCAGCAGCAACTTCTCGTATGGCCAGCAGCTGCAGCAGCATCTCTGCCTTCCCTTCTTCACAAGGCAACGGCAAAGAGGGGAGGGCGTTCTGTCCTATCCAGATCTGGACATAGTCATCAGCAGCAACAGCTCGTGCTTCCACAAGCTCCTGATGCGCTAGATTTGCCCTGCTTTGGACCAGATCTGCGCTCACCAGAAAGGGGGCCATCCTCTCACTGCGCCATCGTCGGAGGGGAGGGGCGGCGTCCACTCCCCGTTTCTACCTCGCCGTGTCCGGGGCAGGCGTCCCCGGCCTTCGTCCGTGCCGCTGACTACCGGCATATGTGTATTGTAGGGGTAGTTAAGTCCTTTCCCATATCTTGGGTTCACTTTTGTACTCTATATATTGCCCTTTGGGCTGTTCAATAGACATCTAACTATTACACACACTCCCCTCTCTAAATCTAACAATCACTACACAAATGCAATGCCTAACAAATTGTTATCGCAGTGCCAGGGTTAAAGAAACATTGAGCATGATCTATCAGAATGCATGATATCACATCTGTCTATATTTCAAACTGCTAATGCTCCTAAAAAGAACAAATGATTATCTATTATTTGGTGTTCTTTCTTACCCAATATTTACCAATTCAATTGTTTCTCAAATCTAAAATCAAAGTATTATTATTTTATCATTAGAGTAACACAGGGATACGTTTCAATATCAATACTAATAGACAACAAAAGGAGCTTAATATCAAATGTGTACTGCAATGAATAAATGAAATAGCATGCTCATCATCCTATAAGGTGTGTGTACTGTGTAGGGGAATGTTCCAAATTAGATGGCATATGTCTAATAGTTGTGTTCTGGAAATACAGTACTTGGGAATGAGAATTTTAAAATCCTTTGCCCTCCTTTTATGTGATTTTTTCATCTTACATGCAACTAATATCGCTATCACGGTATCACCTACTTACTAGTTTATGTACTAATTATATTTCGTCATGTTCACAATGTTTCTAACTAGTATGCTACTATTCTAGGTACATGGTTAGGTATTACTCCCTCCGTCCAAAAATATAAGCCGTGGTTTGACAGTCATGGTCTTCAAAATTATACTTTGATGCTTAATTTCTCTTACCATATCTTGTTTCTAATAATATAAAATTATAACCATTAGAAAATACTTTCAAATGCAAATCCAATGGTGTTGTTTGTGCACCACAAAATCAACAAATAGTTGGATAAGTTATTGGTCAAAGATTAAGTTTGAATCATAAAATGCGTGCGCGCCTTATATTTTTGGACGAAGGGAGTATCTAGAACTTTGAATTGCAACCTCCAAATGTGAAACTTGGATTGCGCACTCCAAATGTTCTTGGATCTCATTTTAGACTTTGTTTTAAATTTCTCCTTGGGTGAGGAAAATTTTGGAACTTCAGATGAGGCATATCTCATGAGGTTAAGCAAGATACACTTAAAGAAAATCAACATAGTTGAAAGGAAAATTAATTGAATCAAAGGTATTTGTTTAACAAAGACAATGTTGGGACAGCTTGAGGCATGCTTCAAAAGGGCAAGGCATGTCGAGACACCCATAATAAACAAATATTTACAACATCGACCATTTCTTCTGTAAGGAATTTTCTATACAGTTCTGATATATAAGTATACAATTATTGGCAAGGTATAGGGGCTCATGTACAGGAATGTTAAAAAAATCGCATACCTGTGGTTCCATTGGGAAATACAGCAGCATCTAGGGCAATGTGGCCTTTCAAAACCTATTAAAATGCTCAGTATCACTTTACAATTAGAAATGGATGAAATATGATAATAAATGATGATTACTTAACTTAAGGGAAACTAATTCATAAAAAATATATAAGCAGATCATGAAAAATGTGAAGATTATTCTAGATGTGATTTTTTTTTTTATAAAATCGAGCACTCAAAATGAGGCTTATTCTACTTAAGGGAAATGAAATAGGATGCACATTTTGTTAGACGAAAAACTCACATAAGAAAATTACTAAGGCAGGTCCAACACCAGAAAAAGTACAAAACACGATGAAATACAGAAAAAACACAATGCGCTCGTGGCTCTTCCTCGCTCGCTGGCTCGCTACATGTCGCTCTGCTCATTCCTCCATCTCACTCATGCAGTCATGCTGCGCGCTTGTTACTCTCTGGAACCACCGACAACCACCGGAGTAGGGTCCTTCTCATCCTCTCCCAATCTTTCATCTCTCTTTCCTTTCTTTATTTTCCTCATCTCTATTCTAATGATGGTACTCTAGTGAGGTGGTTGTTTTTGGCGGTAAGATCCGTCAAGCATGGTCTGGGGGCTCAATGGATCTGGAGAAGACGATGGGGAAGAAGGTGAATCCCCATTTTCGCCATGAAACTTCAGCATGTACGTACGAAACTTCAGGTTTGCCTGGTGAAACTTGCTTTCGTTCTCATGAAAACTTCTTATTTTGCATGGTGGTATTTTATTGAACATGAGGTTTCATTAGTAGCTAGCCATGTTTTTTTAGGAAAGCTAGCAAAAAATTTATTGGACTTCTTCAAGTTTCATTAGTAGTTTAGCGGACTTTTATCGGTCCTTCAAATTTCATAAGCAGTTAAGCCAAGTTTCATCGGTATTTTCTCAAGTTTTAAAAGAAATTATTCATGTTTCATCAGTTTGTTGTCAAGTTTCATCAGTAGTTTCCTCATGTTTCAGCATAAATTATTTCAGTTTCATCAATTTTGCCATATTGTAAATTTCGTCGGTAATTTTTTCAAGTTTCTACAGTTATTTTCCAAGCTTCCATGCTAACGTCAACATAATGTCATGCGTTCGATGGGATGATTTTCATCTCGCGTCCGATTCAAGGCGCTCGCCGAAATAAAATGTGCGAGTAGTTTCCTTTAGTGAAAAGAATTTAATAGATTAGCTAATAAGTGAGATAACTACTCCATGCATGTCAGTCAAGTTTATATAGTGTGTTTAGTAAGGCAAAACAATATCATAATTCAAACTACCAATGTGAAACAAACAAGGTGAGGGTGCAAGCTCACGCCAGAATTGGTTGCTGGACACTCCATGTTAGGTGCAAAATCATATATAACTTAGAATTGGGTTGCTGGACACTTATACAGAACAAGACTTACAGCTGTGTAGCAAGACTTCTCATGCTTTGAGGGTTTACCAAAATGTACAGTTCTTGTAATGTCTGTAGTCCCATCCAAATACTGCAAGTAGTATACCAACAAGGAAGGTCAAACTTTATTTGCTTCTCATCCTATCCTATTCTAAATAAAAAAAGGTTCAAGTCTGCAAAACCAACCTGTGCCCCAGAGTCGCAAAGATATATTTTATCAGCATCAAGTTCAGCACATGTATTTGCTTCAGGTGAATAGTGGATTATTGCTGCATTGGGCCCCACAGATGAAATTGTAGGAAAACTCAAACCTTTGAAGTGCTGTGCAAATATATATGACTGGTCAAAAGTTGCAGTGTCCCAAGAGACCAAATGCTAAATGCTCTCAAGGAAAGCTTTTTAAATATTCAACTAAAATCAACCTAAGAAAAGATGTTCCAGTAAAACATGCCTTTCAAAAAATACAGTACATATTAGCTACCACTTACACATCCAAAGTTCTCAATGTAGTAACTGTTTAGTTAGTCTTTACTAATTTACTCTAAAGAATAATAAACATATCTCTCTTGAAATTGCAAAAGAAAGATAAAGATGGTAAGAAACTAGATTTAAAATTCTATAGTATCTCTAAACAAATAAACTGATTTCAAGACATAATTTATAGTGTTTTCAACTTTCAAACTCACAATGGATACAAAGAATTGGTAAATTGGGTCATAGGTAATTAAAACAAGGGATTTTTTTGGATAGATAACACTGAACAATGTCATGTTTTGTTTAAAATGACCCACAAGTCATTGATGCATGGAGTGGCATTTTTCAAGACTGGAAATCAAGGAATTGCATCTGTCCAAATCGTCCCTAAAACAAACATGCTTTCTGTTTCGTAAATCCCACTTAATACTTGAGTGATAACTCGCTAACTTCCAAAATCAAGATTGGTAACTCTAATAATGGTTGACGATGAGTTAAATAAAGTAATAAACAACATATAGAAACAAACTGCACTTCATCTTGAAAAGGCTGATGCTGCAGCATACCTCTTTAGTTGCACGAAAACCTTCAAGTTTATCACTCACAGAAACCTCGGTAAGTTTTGTTTTCCTAAAGGGCAGAGAGCAGGGATTAGCGTAATAAAATGTACAACGGATTTTGATAGTAAACAAGATAAAACGCTGATGGTTGTTCTTCCTCAAACTATTCAACAAGGTAGCTCAACTGATGAGGCCCATGATTTAGATCGTTCGATAGGTCATTTCAAAATTAATAAGATACAATGCATGAATATTTTTTTTTAAAAAAATACAGGGGTAGTTGCAGTGCTTCACTCAATCAGACCTACAATGTCTGCAAGATTCATTTATATACTGAAAAATCTGACCCGAAAAATAAAATCATGCGGAGTTGAAACTACAAGGAATATGCCACACAGAGAAATGCAACATAGTATTCCTATAACCATACAGTGCACACAAGGATAATACAATAGATACAATACAATATTTTTCTTTTTCTTAAAAAAAACATGGCAGGCTGCGCAAGAATCAATGCAGTGGATAGCAGAACACATGATCAGTCAAAACTATCTGACAACACAAAAAATGCACACCTCAAAAATGGAAACAATGAGCAGTTCAAGTGAGAAAAAAAGGAACAAGCGACAACTGCGCATTTTGCATTACTAGATCATATAACATTACTGACACGCATAGATGTGGAATCATAAGGCTAATCAAACAATTTTCAAAGCATAAAACATGACCAACTTGGTTGTATGATCCAAACACAAGATGAAGAGAGTTTTTCCTAAATGTATTTTAACATACCAACGTTGCTACCTTATTTTATGTGTGGTTTCTATCCCCTTTTTGATTGAAGGTGACAATAGGAAGAACTGAGAGAACTATGATAATCGAGGATATTTGTATCTGAAGGATTATCACCAATACTGAAAAAATTGGCACCACAACTTCCCTGAACTTTTGCCCTCATCCCAAAATAGATCAGTTGTCATCTCAAGGAACCACCTTAGCCCAGTTTTTAATAATTCTCAAGGACCGAGTTAACCTGGTTTTAGAGTTCAGAAACCGTTCAGGGATAAAATTAATTGGTAACTTTTCCCTATGAAATATCAGGTACCTTTGGTTATATTGACGACTGACAAAATTCTAAATCTCATGATGATGTTTGCACAACCCTAATCTAACAACATACTAAAGCTTCATTTTTAATGATGCATTACTATGGATTTTTATAGGCTAAAGATAGATCATAAGAAGCTCAAGAAAAAACTACAAGTACAGAAGTAGGATACACTCACAAATGCTCCTTTTTCTGTGATCCACTGGCCTCACTGAAGTAGCCAGAAGCTCCATAGTTCTCTTGCATCTGTAATTAGAGGAATATAAAGTTAAGTACGTCATGGAAAGTAGAAGATATTTATTACCATATTGAATAGGACAATTAGTAATTTTGCAGATCATCAAAGCACATGAGCACCATTGCAGATGAAATTTAAATATGTGCAACCCTGTCATCATTCATTATGCCATGTATGTTGCAACTGCGTGTATTCATAACCTATCCTGGGCTCCTGGCAACTATTATGTGGTAGCTTTCCTCGTTATTCAGAGAATACTTCAAAACAACCACCACCACCTGTCTAATTCCATACTTCACTGCTTCTCTGTCACGTGAGACTGCACCTTTGTGCTCATCTCCAGCACCACTCTCCTACCCTCACCCACCACTCACCTTCACCATCTTAGCCTCCAGCTCACACTGCATATGCACTTCCCACTTCGCCTCTTCATTCTTTGCCTTGGCTTCGTCCTCAAGGAAGCATGGTAACCACCTAGACATACACGGTGGTTCTCTACCCATTGACATGAAGCTATCCCACCACTTGCATCCTAGATTCTCTCTATCCCTTGACATCAGTTTCATGACAACACCTCCTCACCATGTGCATTTGCCTCATGTGCGAGCGAGGTCAAGTAAGATGGGTTCCATTCCATGGGTTTTTCTTTCTTATGTAATTTAGCACGTTCAACCTTTTAAATTCTATCGTGCTTCTGTAATTTTTATGGTCAGCTTTGATTCTTAAATATTAAGTAAACCAAATAGCGGTCAAGTCAATGTCCTGCCGGTGAAGCAAATACAAACTATAATGTATCTATGAAACTCAGGAGAACATCCTGATACTTTATATTGCACATTCACTTTTAACCATTCTTTCATTAAACATATATTACACCTAATATAAATCAGGATTGAATCTTACTTCCTTTCCATATGTCTGTTACATATATGTGCACCATTGCAACGCCTTGGTATGATCTTTGTTGCCTTTAATTTTTATGCAACATCTTTATATTCTGAATTGTTTTATAATCGCATTTGCTACCATTTGTAAGGGACCGTTCTTTGAAATTTTTTCGTAAGGAATTTGCATTGTATTTGCTATTGTTTGTAGTTTTGCTACACCTGGTGACATCTTGCCTGAAATTTCCTACACATTTACCTGCTTGCCATTACCTCCTATTTTATTATTATTTACACAGTTTGCTTAGCTTCAGCTATGCTGTCCCGTGCAAATGCACGGGTTCTCAGCTAGTTGTATTTATATTCTGCTTGACCTGCAAAAGTCTACACTTCTAAATTGTTGCAAGATAAAAACATTTGCTTAATGCAATAATACCCATTTTCATTTGAAAAATGAATGGTTGCTACTAGTTCATGTAATCTCCATTCTCCAACAATAAATTGAGCAAGATCTTTATTTGCCTGACATACAATTTTATTATGCATTACACCAGAAAAACTAGATAAGAGTATTTATTTGGTTCCGTTTAATGGTAATTCTTTCTTTTCTTTCATTCCCACCTCTCTGCCTCTCGTCAATCCAACCTAACCAGAAACCACGGGCTCCAGGAAACTAATTGAGCTCATATGCCAAGCAGCTCAAACTAGTGTATTCAACTATCAAGTCAAGTTTGTAATGTTACTCCAGCCAATTCCATGCTTGATTTAAAAAGCATGAACTTTCTCAAAACCACAAGATTTCAAGTGGTGAACTATTTTATTAGACAGTATTTTGAGTATAATCGTCATGCTAAAGGTGAATACTTGCACAAAAAGAATTCCTTTTGAACACTAGCATAAGAAAATGTCAAAAGCAACAAAATAAACCTTAACAGCCTTCGGAAGAGCAATAGGTGATTGCAACATCAGTACTTGATCTGCGCTCAGTTTTGAGTAGAGTGCAAGGCAACATGAATTTGAATCAATCCAAATTTTTGATTGTTCCACATCATTCAAATCCTTTTCCTCATATAAGCTTCCATTAACCGCAGAACCTTTTAGCTGTCCAGAAGCAAGCAAGTTCACATCTGATTGAACCATACTATACTCTCTGATATCAATACCATTTCCAGCCATGTAGTTCTGGACCTGGACGAACGAAGAGTGAAGCAAATGAACATTGCATTCCATTCCCTTAACACATAATGACATTAACATTACAACGAGAAAATTACAAAAAAAAAATGTTCAGTTGATTGACAGACCTCATCTGTCACTTTTGTCTTATCGACATAAAAGAATGCACTGTGTAATGTAACAATAGCATAAGAATGAACTACTGGGCTGTAATGCACATCATCTCCTCTAATATTGTACAGCCAAGCAACCTGAACAAGCATTAAAAAAGGAAATTAAAACTTCCACAAGGCATACCAAATTTGGAGAAATAAAAACTCTTTTAACTTAATGTATCAAATCAATTGTATTGCATGGGAGAAGAGCATGGGAGAAGACAAGATAGAGATCAAGTATCTCGTACCTCATCAAGAGCAGTAAGTATAACGGCACTAGCTTTTTCATGTTGTAATTTTTCTCTTAATTCCTTTATCTTTTCTGCTACACTACGCCCAGCAAACTCTACAGGGTGCACGATTACAGGTAGAGGTTTAGCGGGAGGACGGTCCTTCCATATTTCATCCACTAAGTCAGCAGAAAGCTGAAACAATGTCTGATTCTTCTTTGAAATAGATTGCTCATATCTCTGAGCAGAGTCAACAGAAATGCACCACGGATCAATTCCAATAACAGCCTTTTCTGGAAGATTCTGATAGAACAACAACAGGCATAAGTCAAGGTTAAACAGATATATATTATTGGATATATATATATTACAACACAGGAAACATCTATTGCAATTTTTCAAAACGCAGACCATTTTAGAACTGCCATGATAGTCGATAGTCTTTCCGCAATGATATAAAAAATGACTGTTTTAGTTTCAGTATATACAAACGGTAATATAGCAACGGACAAATCATCATATTTTTATAGGTCCTGGAGGAATACCAATTAGTGATTTCATTTTGGACCAATTCAGTTCTCATATACCAAGCCAGCTATCACTGAAATTTGAGTATGCTAAAGAAGCAAGAAGAGGATCAATATGTCCGTCGTGTTCCCATAAATGCAAACACTTTTGCATCATAATAAATAAATACTGAGGACAAATGGTAATATAGCAAAGGAGCTAAGGCATTCACAAATTCTCATATTTTTATAGGTCTTGAAGAAATAACCATTAGACTACACCTGTGAATTCACATCACTGAAGTTGTGGTGGAATTCGAAACCAAGAATATAACCGAATATATTCATTGCCATGCAAGAGCTTACAAGGGTAGATCCACAAGCATTTAGGGAAGGAGGCCAATACTTACATCAGCTATCCACACTTCAACTAGTGGATCTTCTCCCATGCGCATGAGTTTCCAGCGATCGCTAAGTTGCTGCATTGCCTGCAAGAAATAGCGTCCATCCGTCCATAATAATGCCTCCTTCATAGTGATAAGAGCCAGACCTGCATGGGAATTCAAGATACACACGAACTGAAAACTAATGCAACTGCCAAGTTCCAACAACTGAAAAAAAAAAGGAGAAGAAATGACATCTAGTTCAATATGTTGGAACACCCACTGTTTTTATATACGAACACAAAACCAATAAATGGAGGTCTTCTTAGTACAAAGGCGGTGGTTATTCCAAGGTTTAGTCCAACAAGTGTTCCATCATAATAACAAAACGCAAAACAAAAAGGCCTTTTATCCTAAAGATGTTACTTTGCTTATTATATTCTCGTCAGAAGCAATACATATTTTGTTTTGTTAGTGATAGTGACAATCAAAAAAGTGAATAACCCAGTCTGAAAGTGCAAGTTGTTCAGCCATGTTTTTCCAGAATTTCATTGTTGATTGCAGAGAGAATTGGAGGAGGCGGAGGTCATGACTTGCTGGTTTGCTTGATTTCTTTGAAAGGTGGTAGTGTATGAGTGGAAAGCGGAGGCAGTGCAGAAGAGGGGAGTCTGAGCAGCAACAGCAAGTTACTGCTACGAATAGAGGGAATTGATGATCAGAAACTTTAATTATCCTTCTTACTTATGCTTAGAATGCAATAATGATTTAGTTCCTTGATGACATGGGAGAGGTAAACAGCACCTACAGCTCTCAACCTTGCCATCTTTCATCTTTGTGAATTGCAAATAGATGGCATTTTTCTTGGGCATGCTTGCGAATGATTTTCATGTCTACCGGATAACAGCGCAAATTCTGTGTTGCACAAGAGTTTGATACATGCCAATTGAACTACTGCCTTTCTTTTTAAAAAAATGCTATTTATTAGCGGAAACACAATTCGGCGTGCACGTATGGTTCCAAGCATGTTCAAAACCGTCTCATGTTGCTTTGAGATCAATACGGCTGCCTCCACCCCTCTCTCATACACTTTTGCGAAGAAAAAAAAACTTCTAATCTTCAATGTTTTGGACGTGTGTTGTTCTTCTCCTCCTCCTCTCTCCCTCCTTTTTATCCATTCCCACCTCTCCGATGGTCAGCTCACATTGATATGACCATGCCCACCAGGGATATGATCAGCAATTAAAGCTAGCACTACCAGGGATATGATCAGCAATAAAAGTTAGCACTAGCTACTTACTCGCTAATCATGTCAATGCAATACAATAGCCTCGTGGACGCAACCACAGTGCTCCACCCATTTCTAGCTTGTGGTCGTAAAATGGCTAACCAAGCAGAACGAATATGGCGCAAAGCTGATACTTGATTTGATCAATTGTCAACCATGCCATGCCATCTAAATAGAACAGTAACAATCTTGCCACCGCCGCCTACACACCAACTGCTGCAGCCCACGGTTGCCAAAACAGCTAGACAGACCATAGCAGGCTCACGCAAGCCCAATATACTAAAATCATGATAATAACCAGAACACATCGCAACGGAGCGATCGGCTGAGAACTAAAACGAACGGCAGAAGGATGGATGGATGGATGGATGGAGCCCACACTCACCAGCGCTCCCGGTGAACCCGGAGATGAACTCCCGCCGCTTGTCCCGGTCCGACACGTACTCGCTCTGCGCACACACGCCAAACCACCGATCACCGATCAGAGCAGAGAACCAGCCAGCAAGAGCACGGCAGGGTTTACAAAACCCTAGAGCCAACCCCGCAGGGCGCGACTGGGGCGGATCCACCCCAATCCGCGCGGGCGGGCGGGGCAGGGGCGGAGACCGACCTGGTGGGCGTCCTCGGAGGGGACGAGGAGCGCGTGGAGCGGCGGCTCGTGCACCGCCATGAGCACCCGGAGCTCATCGAGGCGCTGATCCCGCGCCGCCGCCGTCGACATTGCTGTCCTCTTCCGGCTTCTCCGTCCCCCCAACCCCAAGCTCCAGTGCTGGCAGATTTCGGTTTGTTTGCTTCCGTTGCGAAAGGAATGGGTGGGTTATCTTCTCGTACGGCGTGCTCGGGTGGGCCGTAGAAATATCAGAACTTGGGCCTGGAGCCTCCGGTGCGCTGTTGCCTAGGCTGGAGTATAGGTATGGGCCTCTTTTGGCGGCCCGCCGACCGGCCCAGCGAGCATCTCAAAAAAATGATCCGAACCGAACGCTGTAGCACTTGGTACCTCATGGACGAGTCCACCTTCCCCGTTCCATGGAATTCCATAAGCGCTACAACGGCAGTCCCTCTATCTCAGCTGGCTCCAGATCCACTGACCCCCACAAGTCCGTGACGGCGGCCGCCCTCGCCGCCACTCGATCTAGCATTTGCGCGCCGAGAGCGTCGTGTCCGAGCGCGCGCTAGTCGCTCGGGAAGCGCTTCCTCAAGTCGTCTTGTGTCGGACGCGTCGACTGTTCGTAGAGCCGGTGGCGCGAGTCGCCACGAAAATCCTCCCGCCATCCAATCAACTCCTCCGCGGTGGCGACAGACATACCATCATTTCTACACCCCTCCGGCAAGGAAGGTACTTGCGTCTCGGCACACCCTCCATTGGCACAAGCTAGGGCGTGGCAGTGATGCGTTCGGGATAGGTTGACTACTCTGTCTCATCCAACTTGTCCCTCTACTAGAGTAAGGGCATGGGGGACGGTGGTGCGGACTAAGAGACCGGAAAGAGTAATGGCTAAAATAACCGGACCAATAAATGTATTTTCCTTCTAACTTTACTCGAGCCATCCTTTGTGTATATAAGGCTGGGGGTGCATCTGTAAGGGGGTCTCTCTGGTGAATCGCAGTAGACACAAGCAGGACTAGGGTTGTTATCCACTTTGGGGGTTTGAACCTAGGTAAGCTTCGCACGTTCTTGATGGTTTTTTTTTTCTGTTCTTGACCGGTGAGAAAAGAGAGGTGATCTAACTACGCAAACCCCCACTACCGAACACCGAATTAGTTACTGGAAAAAACTGTCAGCCGTAATACGCCGACATTCGTATATGTGCATACTTGTATACTTATTAGAATGATATAAAATTCATAAAAATATGAGAAAATTTTCTACATAATAAATAAAATTATGTAGTCAAATTTGTAAGTAAAAAAATATAAGTTTTGGATATTTTTTTATAAGTCAAACCCCTAGGATGGGAGATTCACCGAAGACCCCGCTAAGGCTGCGGAGCATAGGGCGGGCCTCGAGACAGGAGTAGAGGTCTTCTATGTGGAGGCTCAGCGCCTGCCTTGGTCTACGGATGTTTACCTTGGTCCCCTAGAGCTTCACCTAACTGGGAGAAGGGGTGACTCCGGAGGTCGAAGGAACGTCCAGCATCGTGACCTCCACAGCGGGCAGGTCTATGGAGGACCCCGCTACGAGGGCCACACTGACATTTGGTCCTGGTGTCGAGGCGGGGCTGGCGGCACCTTCTCCGCTTTCGCGTCGTCTTGGAAATTGGGGACCGCCACATGCCCTTCTCCGTGAGCCGAGGCATCCCTCTTGTCGCCCGCTCCAGCACCGGCGAGGAGCTCTTCAGTAGGTCTTGGCGAAGAAGACGGCAGAGGCAAGGGGACCGGTCTTCCTGCAGCTTGACCTCCTTGTACGCCTCCTCCCCCGAACTCACCTCCACTAGTCTAGGAGAGTGCACATCCATGAAGATCAAGGAGGGGAGTACGGAGAGGAGCACCGGCGTAGGTGGAGGCAGAAGTCCTTCTCCGGGGGACCCTTGGGAGGTGAACGCCTCCTCCCCATCTTGGGGGTGGGTCGTGCAAAGAAAAGAGGGGGTTCCTCCGGGCAGGGGCTTGCTTTAGGAAAATGCTCCCCTGACCCTTCATCGAAGGTGACGGAGTCCATGAGAGTGGCATGGTTGCCTCCGCTGGCTCCATGACTTGCTTCCTCCCCTCCTGCGCTGTCTTCCTTCTCTTCATCTTTGCCGTCGCTCCCGTTGTTGCCGCTCTCGCTCGACGAAGGGGCCACAGCACAAAGAGGCAATACGGCAGTTACCCTCGCCCTCTAGGCCTTTCGCGTGGTGGAGGGTCCAGCAGTTCTCTTTGGGCCTCCGAGGAGCGATCCACACACGCTTGCATCGGTACCCTCAAACCGCCTGGAGTCGTCGCTCGTGCTCCTTGACATTGTCATTGCCAAGGAGGCGACACATGACTCTCTTCGCCATGCCCCGTTCCATAGCCTCGAGTCCATCTTCTCGGTGCACCACCAGTCCTGCCTCGAACACACCAAAAACCCCCAGTGGGGCGCGGGAGGGCGATGCGGAGGAGGCAAACTCCTCCGCTAGATCGTGAAAGTTAGCCTCTCCTGGACTTTGCACAGCAGGGAGATCGAGGCTTCGTTCGTATCGTCCAGAGTGACCATCGACAGATCCACCACGTGGATTGCTCCGGCAGTGCTTCGGAGCGTCGCTTGGAAGTTGAGGGAACCTCAGCGCATGCAACACTCTGTCTTCGCCCGCGTGCTTCTTCTGCCATAAAGCAGTTCAACACCGCGAAGACCTTCACACGAAGTTGGGTCTCCGCCATACACATAGCCCACACCAGGATGTTGATGTAGGTGACGGCGTTGGGGGTGAGCTGCGATAGTTCCGCGCCGAGCAGGAAGGGAAGCAGAGCCCCGTAGCAAGAAATGCCTCGAAGACCACGACTTCATTGGCCACGGGCTCTGGCTCCTCTTCCCTCACGATGCGCATCGTGCTCCGCTCGATTTGGTACTCTTCGCTCAAGTTGTCGAGCTCCACGTTGGTGAGCTGGGACTCCCTCAAGAAGCCCGAGAGCGCGGCGAAGGGAGGCCTCGTCCAGGAGGAACTTTGTGAGTTGTTATGGCGCGTCCGTGAGCCATCTGCAGCAGGAGCAGTGACTGGCGGGGAGCATGGGGGATGGAGGCGCTAAATGCTCCAAGTGGAAGCCTAAGGGCGCAAAGGCACTAGAAGGTTGTGGAGACAGAAGGGAACGTAAAAGGATGAGGAGTGGGAGCTACGCTCTTTTTATAGGCGCGAAGGAGAAATCCAGGCCGTTAGTTGGAGACGCATGGCAGCTCAGAGGAAGCCTCACCACATGATAGCGAGGCAAAGGCGGATCAGAGGAGGTGTTGACATGGAGGATGCCTTGCCCATGATGGCGAGGCAAAGACAGATCAGAGAGGTGCTGACCCGAAGGGAGCCTCACCCCCCGGATGATGAGGCAAAGGCAGATCAGAGAAAGGAAGCAACGCGAAGGGAGCACCTCGTGGGGCCCGTGAGAAGGCCATATGCTCTAAGGCCATGATGCAAGGGAGGAAGCTTTCGCGGCGCCAAGGAGGCCGGGTAACAACAAGTACAGGACAACAGTAGGTGTAAGGAAATCATATTGCGTTGCAGGAGGATACACACACTGACCGTAACTATCGGGTCCCCCTGTAATCCCCTTTGTAACCCTGCTTTAGCTAAGACGGTAGGGGTATTCAGGTCCTTTCCCCGGGTCCTGGAGCGCTTCTCCCCGAAGTCCCTGCCCCAAGGGGGCAGGACATGGGCCAAGAAGTCTTTTCCGTAAAAAGACTTCTTGGCCTTCGATTTGTCTCGGATTAAAGGGGCTGTATTGAAAAATGTAAAGATTGTCCCCCCACTCATCCAAGGCTAGCTACTTTGTTTCAAGCTCTGCTTCCCCGAGTTTCTTCGCGTGCCTCACTGAGAAGCTCCACGAGATAGCCCCTTAGAAATTGGTTGTATGGCTAGGGCCAACAACAAGACTGGGCTCTGTCGTATAGGAGCACTCATCACTTCTGATGTACAGGTATTTACTAAAACTTGTTTAGTTCGGCTAGTGGGTGAATCTTTATACTAAATATCATCTTGTAGGCATTCAAAACCAAAAATTTGAGCATTCATCTCCTCCTAATGCAGCAATTCGATTTTTATTATAGCATACTTACAAAATCCCCTTAGTTGCACATAGAACTAATGGAACACCAGCAAGAAAATCTCACAATCGACCATTGGAGTTCAAAAGTGTTATTATGTGGGAAATACCTTGATTCCACACACTATCATTTTGGGGGCAATCATTTATATGCCATGAGTTTAGACTTAATTCATATCTCACATCAACGTTGACATCGCGATACTATGTCTTTAAATTCTAACTTATATGAATGCTTGACGGAGCACACAATTACTCATACCATACTCAAATAACTTGAGTCATTGAAATCTAGTTTTGGCATTAATGCGAGAAATTTTCATAATCTGCATAGAACGCCATTGTTCTCCATGAACATAATAACCATTTTATATATGCCTAATATGCATGATGCCACATGCAGTGCAGGATGGTCCACTCCAAGTGATTATAATAAATCTCATATGGATGACTAGGAACACCATGCATGCTTCCAATGTACGCGTGACAATAAAATAGCGGCAAAGGCTTCATTAGATGGACAATAAAATGGGGGCACACCATGCACACCCACAACTGCGTTTGACATGCCACACTAGTCGCACACCGTTCGAGCCGACCGCGACCGGGCCAGGGTTGCACCACATTCATTGTCACCTAGCTTGTCTTCCAAAATAAATAGATGGATATATGGAAATACAAAAATTTCAAAATGCCACTTTTATTTCAATATTTCTTATAAATGCCCAAATTCTCCCCCTTTTCGTGCCAACAACAAATTATGATGCACATAGTCAGGTTGCTCTGGCCGTGTCCATGTCGGGGCCGCACCATGCATACGCTAGATTGTGCTCATGCTGGATGTCGTCAGCCATGCCCACGCCGAGGCAATGGACTTGTTTGTTTCAAATTAAAGTTGAGTTGAGTTTTACTGTATTAAATTTGTAACCCCCTCGAAAGACATTTGAAAAATTTCAAAAAATTATGAAAAAATATTTTACAAACTCTAAGAAGAACTATTTGAAACCACATAAAAATGATTACAAAATATTACATCATTTGACAAACAAAACCAATGTCGTGCGTGCCCACACCGGGTTGTACTCGTGCTAGATAGCACCAGCCAGACACACATTCTGGGGCTGTGTCACGCACACCCACGCTGAGCATTTAAACATAGTATTACACTAGGATGGTAGGCGCGCCCTGGCGCGCCTTAGTTTGCGTAAAAAGAAAAGAAAACAAAAGAAGTGAGTGGTGGAATCCAATACTAATATTTTTTCATTAGACTAAAAATGTGAGATATCTTGTAAGCAAATAAGATTAAAAGCTTTTCAGAAGAGACATGCTAAGGCTAAAAAATATAGTTATTTTTTTAGGAATACTATTAAAATTCTAAAAAAATACAAATCATTATTTCCTACGACCGCGTGAATATTCGATTCACGTTTGGAACGCCGAGTTTGGGATAATGGACAGTCTGGTGTTGTATAACATGATTAATTCAATCAAATTAACATAAGGTAAATTGATCATGCTAATCTGTTAACGGACTAATGTGTTTAATGAAATATTCATTGAGTCAATATGGTTGTCCGGACCTGGTTAGTATGATTAATCCATTGGAATTTTAAAGCACAAAATTTTGAATATGATTCACTCGGGTGAAATTGTTTCCACAACACATATTATTCGTGTGCATAGTTCGAAAACTTTGGATTTTAATGTTTCTTTGTGGCCTAACATAAATAAAACGGAGAAGTGGAAAATCGAGAAGAAATATGGTATTTTTAAGAAAAAGCTACTTTTTAGTGAATTTGGATGTAAAAAATTTTCAAATAACATCAAACTTTTTATGGATGTTCTCCGTGCAGGCATGGTTTAATTTTGAGAAAGTTTCATTTCTTAATTTTTTGCGACTTATAAAAATTACAGGCCGCGCTGCTAGCCAGCTGAGCAAGCGCATTGAGTTGCACTTGTATTGTTTAATAGATGGACATCTGGAAAATAAACGAAAAATGCGACGCATGCGAGATTCAAAACGTGGTCTCCGGGCTAAAAGGTAGCTCAGCTAGCCAACCGGACAAGGCACCCGCGTTGCTTAGAGCTATGCGATAGGAATCATTTTATATGTAAAGAATACATGAACAGTCGGATGTAATTCTCGCTCGCGATCAGACGGTCGTGAATCGACGAGGCGACGTGGCCACCCAGCAGGACGACAAGGCAATGAAGATACCTGTCACGTCGCATTGTATATGTAAATGATGAGTATAATTTTGGTGGCGTAAAACTATGTGTGAGAATCAGTCAATATTAAGCCACATTGATCCTTCGGGGGTCGACAAATGAATATCAAACATGCTCTAGTGCCATCCAGAAAAACCTCGTTGGATTTTGCCACATTGGCTGCTCCCACACCGACATGCGTCGTGCCGGCCACATCCGTGCACTAGTGGCATAACAATTGCGGTTTAACAGCTTAACGACTTATCTATGTTTTGGAAAAACATATGATTTGAGTTTTTTATTTCGTTTTTTCGTTGTTTCGAAGGTGGTTCTAATGTTTTAAAAAGCAAGTTAAACAAAATGGATCCGAATCTCGAGACTGTCCCGAGAAGCTTTAGAAATTCAATCATTTTAGCCGTTCAGATCGGCTCAAAAGAACAGGACCTAAGTTTAGGCATACAATTTACTCTAAGCAAGATTACTATTCTAACTCCAAGTAAGATGTGTTCTAGGCACCATGTTCTATTAAGCCTGTAAAACCATTACGGCGACCAGAGGGGGTGAATGAGAGTCTTGGAAATTTTTCATCTGTCAGTGCTATTTAAACTTACCGGTTTTACAAAATATAAACACTATGATAACTATGTAAGCCCCAAGAGTGCATGGATAAACCCATGGAAATATGAGTGGATTTTAGTTACAATCATGATTGTCAAGTGTACAAATAAAAAAGAATCAATTCAAATCAAGCTTTAATAAAGCACATCAAGCCAAACCAGTAAAGCCAATTCCAGAAAAGCAAAATCAGATTTTTCAGAATTTTTCTCAATTGGAGCAGAGAGATGGTGGCTTTCTGTTATTCGAAAAATTATGGTAATTTTTCTCGCTATTAAACCATGAGTCGTGAAGCACTGTACCAAAAATCTCCTGAAGTTTCCTTGCACAAAAATCAGGAAAATTCAAACACTACATACTGCTAGAAATCTCGTCTAGAAAATTTGGCGGTTAGTTCACCACACTGCACCCAAACCAAAAATTTCCATGACTTGAAAATTTTTATGTTGATCGATATGTAAGTCACGAAACTTCTCCAATTGAAATCACTAAAAAATGATCTTTCTAGATTTGTCTAAAAATCAAACACTGACTGCTAAGCAGATTAAAGTTTATAAACAGATTTGCATCAAGTCAAGAACTTGATCTCTTACCTCTTTGCAAAGAGTGTCGAAAATCATATTAGCAACCTCAAGTCATCATAGACCACTAAGAATCAACAAGACCCATCTCCAAATAAGAGCTTCAAAATGAGAAAACAAAAGTAATAAGAACTTGGAACAAATCAACACAAGATGATCATGGAGAAGAAGGATTTCATTGCATAGAAGTTGGAAGATTACAAGCCATACTTCTTGTGTCCACAAGCACTCTAAGTGTCACCTAAACACACCTAACTCACCCTCTCTATTTATGGAATTTTCATCTCCCCTCCCCTCTATTTATAGCCCAAGGGTGAGATGGCCTAAACCCTAGAGCCCATCTCCACCCTTCATTTGAGGATGAGTGTTGTACAACTCAACCACTATAAGACACACTCCCGAGAGAGAATATTCTCTACATATTCCTTCAAAAAATATCTTCACAACTTCCTCGGTCGCCGGCCCAAGCCTGGGCCCACCGGTCAGATCAACTTCGCCACCAGGTTACCGACGCCGCAGTCTCTAGCTGCCTCGGATTCCTTGCCATGGCTAAGCTTCTCAAATACACCACCTCATGTGACCGTCAGGTCATCGAACCCGGTCGCCTGCACGCCTCTGGACGCCAGCTGTCCCCGCGACGCGTCAGCCACGTACCTGTCGATACCAGCATCACTGAGATGAACACACAAAACCAACACACATTACCTCACCGCAAGATTATCTCATCACAAAATTATCAACATCATAAACCATTCGTGACTTCACAATTAGCGTGCTCTAATACACCACGTGTCAGCTTAACAAATTCCACCGACAATGGTCCGATTCCGATTCCACGGCAATTTACATAAATGGACCATTTAATAATTCTTCAAAACAATTCAAATTTCATCTTGTCAGCATATATTCATCATCAAACCAGGGTACTCTCCACATTTGTCTCAACAATCCCTTTATGAATATATTGACAAACCCTCGAAAAATATTTTGAAGTTTTTGTATTTGACGAACAAGGCATGTTGGAAATGCCGAATCACGCTTCGAGCAAAAGATAGGAACACATGTATTCAAAATCTCTAAGTCATGAAAGTGAAAGCTTCCCAAGAAACTATCCCCCTTTTTCAAGAAATGCTTCTTGACGTTTTTTCAATTTTTCCCCTTTTGGCAATATAAACATCAAGAAATTTGAGGGAACAAGTATAATGGAAATGCAGGTCCTAGGAGCTTTGAAAATTATCCATTTGAACGTGAAGCACATGGCAAAGATGCTCGCAGCAATGCAATTTTAGTTCGGTGCTCACAAGTTCAAGAGATGCTAGCAAATCGATTTTTCATATTGGAAGATGTGGCTTAGAAAATCAAAATGAAATAACATAGCTTCAATAGAACACTACATGCAACCTTTTGAAATCCAAGTAGCGTCAAATCGACAACTCAATAGCTAGCATTTTCATTTTTTAAACACTTTTGAATGCATCCACATGTTTCAAGCGAGTAATTGCTAGCAAGGCACATCCCAAGGATGATTGGAAATAGCCTCCTAGATCACTCTCCTCCTGTGTGTGTTTTTGCATCTTTTTTTATTGAATTTAGGCAGGAAAGCCTCTAGCCTCAAAAAAAGGCCGACGATGCCCAGTATTACACTGAAGGAATCACACGTATTGGCTATCCAGTTCCCTTCCAAATTCATGCCTCTTGTGTGCAATGGCAAGCCATCTCGTGAAGGATAACCGGTGAAATCTCTCCAAAACTTGAAATTGCATATTTTTGGTTTTTCAATTTACAGGAGCTAGATCTAGCCAACAAAAGATTTCACCAAGTTGCAAGTATGACTGAAAGAAGACTGTAAACGCCTCATTGAGCAACAACATTCAGAAAGTGAAAATCTGATGCCACATCAAAGTTTTTTTAGAAAAACCAAAAGCAATATCTTTTTGGACTAGACATCAATTAAACGAGCTAGCACAAGCTGAAATGTGAATAGTCTTGACATCTTGCAAAGCCTAAATTCAAAAGCATAATATACCTCCAAAAAAAATAAGTCTATATGCTAATGCAAAGTTTCCCGAAAACTCCCCCTCAATAAGTGAGTCAATAGTTTCATCCAAAAAATGTGCATTAAAAACAACAATAATGAATAAGGAGCCGGAAAACCAAAGAATGCACAAAGCCTTTCATAGAGATCAAGCCAAGAATTAGAAAAAACTCAAGCTCAAACTCGCTCTCATTTACCCCATGCGTCTTATAAGAGAAGACATCACTACACCTTGGTTACTAGAGACTCGACGCAGACCCTGTCCACCCAGAGTGCCTCTGATAGACCTATAAGACTGAGAATTATATCTAGCCAAAGGAGAGAAAACTGCCTATTACGCATGATAGCAATCTAAGCACGAGATAAGAGGTCCGTGCCAAAGCACGCCAGAAGTCTAGGTGAAGAGTGTACTGACAGCCTAATATAGATTAACCAAGCCAAAATGCACCCAAGATGCAATGCAGGGAAAGGAAAAAAAAATATTACACATAGTACAAAAAGCTAGCTCCCTCTCAAGATAGGCTTGCTAAGCTCAACACCCCAAGCTCTCCCCGAAGACTCTCAAACCTAGCCTTGTCCAGTGGCTTGATGAAGATATCAGCCAGTGGGTGATCAGTGTCCAAAAACTGCAAGACTATATCACCCTTCTCCTCATGATCTCTAAGGAAGTGATATCTAAGATCAATGTACTTTGTCCTAGAGTGTTGAACTGGGTTTTTAGCAATGTTGATTGCAGAGGTGTTGTCACAAAGGAGTGACACACTTGCTTGAACCAACTCAAAGTCCTTCAAGGTAGAGCACAACCAGATCACCTAACTGCAACAGCTAGCAGCGGTGACGTACTCAGCCTCAACAGTAGACTGTGCTACACTCGATTGCTTCCTAGAGGACCAAGAAACAAGAAAAGTGCCAAGAAATTTGCAAGTGCCAGAAGTGCTTTTCCTATCTATACTACAGCCAGCAAAGTCCGCATTTGAGAAGATTCTGAGAGATAGACAAGAGGCAGTAGAGAACCAAAGGCCATAGTCTGCCGTCGTACGGAGATAGCGGAAAATCCGCTTCACCACCAGAAGGTGAGATGCTCTAGGTGAAGCCTGAAACTGGGCATAAAAACACACAGCAAACTGTATGTCCGGTCGGGAAGAAGTGAGGTAGAGCAAGGAGCCGATCATGCTACGATGCTCATTCAGGTCGACTGGTTCATCATTTTCATCATGCCCTAAGACTGTTGTGGTCGCCGTCGGAGTAGAGACCGGCTTACAATCAGACATCGCAAACCGATTCAGCAGGTTTTTGGTGTATTTGCTCTGGTGAAACAAAGTGCCCTCCAGTATCTGTCTAAACTGGAAACCCAAGAAGAAATTAAGTTCCCCCATCATACTCATCTCAAATTCCGAGCTCATCACCTCTGAGAACTCAGAAACAAGAGCAGGGGAGGAACCACCAAAGATTATGTCATCCACCTAGACTTGCGCCAAGATGAAATCTACAACAATCCTACGGGTAAACAAGGTCTAATCTACCTTATCCATCACAAACCCGTTGCTCACCAGGTGAGTTTTCAGTCTCTCATACCAGGCCTTGGTGCTTGTTTTAACCCATATAGAGCTTTGTCAAGCTTGTATACGTGATCAAGATATCTGGAATCCTCAAACACAGGAGGTTGCTTAATATATTCTTCCTCCTTAATATATCTATTCAGGAAAGCACTTATGAGATCCATTTGATACAGTTTGAAATTGTTGGATGCCATAAATGCAGCAAGAATCTTGATGGAATCATTTCTAACAACAGGAGCATAGGTCTCATCAAAATCTATCCCATCGATTTGTGTGAAACCTTGAGCGACCAACCATAAATGCAACAAGAATCCTGATGGAATCATTTCTAACAACAGGAGCATATGTCTCATCAAAATCTATCCCATCGATTTGTGTGAAACCTTGAGCGACCAACCTAGCTTTATTCCTAACCACTACCCCCATCCTCACTCTGCCTGTTCTTGAACACCCATTTAGTACCTATTATATTATGTCCTCTAGGGCGTTCAATAAGCTGCCAGACTTTATTCCTCTCAAAATTTTCCAATTCTTCATGCATTGCATTCACCCATGAGAGATCAGAAAGAGCATGGGTGACATCCTTCGGCTCAAATGAAGCAACGAAAGCAGTAGACAAGCAAAGGTGAGTGAGCCTTGACTTTGATCGGGTTACCATCCTCTTGGTCAAATCACCGATCATTTGCTCAAGGGGATGGTTTTTATGGATGTATCGAGGAGCCCTAGAAGTGGCCTCTACCTTAGGAACAGAAGAGGTAGGCTCAGAGCCACCGGACAAAAATTCTATAGGTGAGAGCCTAAAAGCACAAGGTGAGAGCTGAGTAAAAGCAAAAGGTAAGGGTAATCCTAAGAAACAACACTGGAAGTAGGAGGCGCCACCGGTGCGGTCAAGTCGAGGTCAGGCTCCGTAGAATCATCATCTCCAACAACTCCCTACTCAACAAAGATAGGCTCAAATGACAAGTCGGATCCTGATATATCTGGCCTTGCCCTAGGAATAGCCTCATCAAAGGTAACCTCACAAGTCTCTACTACCCTACGCCTCGTACTATCCCAGACGCGGTAATTAACTGCAAAAGCTGTATAACCAAGTAAAATGCCATCTGAAGATCGAGATTTAAATTTATCCAAATTTTCAGACTTCAGAATAAAGCACTAACATCCAAACACCCTAAAATGTGAAACACTAGGTTTGCGCCCATATTGAAGCTCGTAGTATGTGCGTTGTAACTTGGATCTCAAAAACACCCTGTTTGAAACATAGTAAGCTGTAGAAATAGCCTCAGCCCAGAAATACCTAAGAGTAGAATATTCATCAAGCATAGTCCTAACCATCTCTACTAAATGCGATTCTTTCTCTTCACAACGCCATTTTGTTGGGCGACGTGTGCAGAAGAGAATTGATGCTCAACACCAGAATCAGAACAAAAACTTTCGAAATGTGCATTCTTGAATTCTGTGCCGTTGTATAAACGGATTACGCGAAGATCTCTTGGGAACTCAACTGACAATCTGTGGACCAAGAATAAAAAATGACCAAATTTTTCGTCCTTGGTCACCATGAAGTAAATATAAGAGTACCGTGAAAAATTATCGATCACAACTAGCAAATACCACTTGCCACTCACGGACTGCACTCGGGAAGGACCAACAGTGTCCATATGGAGCAATTGCCCTGGTGCATCAGTCATCACCTTGGTGACTGGTGGGTGAGCAGCGGCAACCATTTTTCTATGCCGGCAAGGAGCACAAACTGTGTCATTGACCATCTTGAGTTTGGGCAAACCACAAACCAGATACTAGCTGCTAACTCTGGTCAAGTGATGAAAAACCAATGTGACCCAATCTCCTATGCCAGAACGAGATGTCACGGGACACTGAAGCAATCAAGCAATGAGAAAAGCCAACTGAAGATCAGAAATCAACACGAAAAACTCTCCCAAATATGTGAATCCCGCAAACAACTCTCCTAGAAGAATCAAGAATGCAACTTTCATTCTGCTTAAAGCGAACCTCAAAACCCTCGTCAGTTAGCTAAGAAACCAAAAGCAAGTTATAGTGAAGCTTGCTGACAAGGGCCACATCCTTAAGGACAACCTGATCACTAACCTGTATAGAGCCTCAAGCAAGCACATGCCCTGAGGAAGCATCCCCAAAAGTGATTTTCTCACCCTGGGGCTCACGGACTAGGTAGGAGAACCAACGAGAGTTTTCGGTCATGTGACGACAACAACCGGAATCGACGATCCACAAGCCCCCCTTCCTAGCTCAACGTGCCTGAGTCAACGAGTAAAAAAATATGGCTCAGCATTGGGAAACAAAAGATCTGTCTTTGGAACCCAATACTGAGTCACGTGACCGAAACAAACGGACTCTACCCGAACTAGGTCAACTCCTCTAGTAGGAGCACATCCCTGTGCTGGATGTGGAGCATTCTGCTGTTAAGCCGAGGCAGATGCATCCTGTTCACGTTTCCTACCTTCGTTCCTTTTGCCAATCCTTCATCATGGAGTCGACACCTCGCATCGTGGACGAGCACCTCTGTTGCTAACAGGAGGCGCGCCCTGAGGACGATGCTGCTGACGCCCCAGACTGACAACAGGATAAGCACCAGAACGCTGGGCTCCAAGTCCTGGCCGTCTACCCACCGTTCTAACCTGAGAAGAAGCTATCCTAGTTGCGGGTGCCTTAGGAGGGCCTTGGACCTTGACCACTGTCCTACGCCCGACACGTGTCTTCTTAGCACAACGAAAGCAGTCCTTCTCAGTGTTTCCTATCCTATCGCAGAAAGTGCAAATGACTCCTTTGCCTCTGCTAGGAGCTGGAGCAACAGTAGAACTATCCTTTTTAGGTGGACTTTCAGACATAACAGTCTGGACTGATCTCATAGCAGTACTCTCATTGATTACCCTAGCAGATCTGAAGACAGTGGTCTCAGGAACCCCTTCCCTAAGAACCACTCTTTGCCCATTTGCATCTAGCCCAAAGACTCTAGGAGTGTGCTTCCTTATGTGTTCAAGCCAATCATATCCAAAACCTCTACCTGTTGAAATCTTGCTTTTGTCAAGAATCAAGTTCAGCTTCCTCTTGCCTCAACAAATTTCTCAAGAGTGCTTTTGAGGTACTCACACTCCTTGGGGACAAAACTCGCAAGAAAGGAAAGAGTCAGAAGAGTCATGTTCATCTATGTTTTTCCCTTGTCCAAAACCTTACGACACCTGTCACTAAAAACCTTGACTTCGCCTTTGAGAGCCAGACAGGAAACGCACTCGGCATTTTGAACCTTAGCTAGTCTACTATGAAATCTAGCACTCATATCCTGATAGACACTAGCCAACTCCCCATCAAGCTCTTCACAACGTGCACTAGAAGATGCAACAAGCGTCCAATTCTGAGATTTTAGATCGCACGTTCATATTTTCTAACCTCCAGAAGGTGCAATCTAGGCATGTAGCATCAACAGAGTGGAAGCTACAGTTCTCATCTGAGCTGAGTGGGTCCTTAGGTGAAACATGATCTCTACAACCCTCATCTGGGCTGACAGGGTCCTTAGGTTTAGTGTGTGCGGCAAGATCAGGACAAATCATGGAGGGATCAATCATGCAAGCACGTTCTATTTCATGAACAGAGGTAGCAACAAGTAAAGCTTCACTAGTTTCATCTAGTTCTGAAAGCACACTAGCATGACTCCCCCTAAGAAAAAAATCTATAACCACACTTCTATGCAAAGCTTCAAGAGCAATAAATTCTTGAGTCAACTTATCGCACTCATTCCAGCCATCAGAATCGACTGGAGGAGGGAAAGAGCACATCTGGGCTTTCACATTAGCAACCTTAGAGTTTAGATAAGTTACTTCCTCCTCAAGTTCCTTACACCTAGACCTACTCTTAGCAAGTTTATCATCCAGCTTGAGGAATGCTTCAGTAAGCTGGTCATAGGTGGGACCTACCTCATCATCGGAGTCGGTGTACAGCTCGGAGTCGTCGTTCTCATCTGTCGTGAAGCACATGCCGGTGTAATCAACGTCGTCGTTCTCAGGCTGCCTGTCATCTCCATCGTCCGATCGCTCATCATCTTTGTCGGAGAGGTTGGCATCATCCAGGGCAGCCAAAACCTTCTCGACTAGACGACGTCCTTGGATCAGCTTGGGATTCTTCTTCTTCTCATCCTTGCCATCGTTGAAGTTGCGGTTCTTCTTGATGAAGTTGTTTCGGGCTGGCGCAGTGTAGTCGTTCTTGTCTCCTCCTCCAAGCTCGGGGCAGTCGCACTTGATGTGGTTGAGGACACCACACCCAAAGCACCTCAGGAAGCCCTGTCCGAGCTTGATGACCCGGCTGTAAGCATGAGAGAATTTTCTTGCTAACAGCGCGAGCTGCTCCTCTGGAATCTTGTCCATCTGATCATTGGACAGCTCGCGGAGAGCAGAAAAAAGAAACCCACACCAGCAGAAGAAGAACAAGAAGGGTTAGCGATCAAGGTTGTGGATGAAGGACCCGACTCCCTTGCAATATGCTCAAGTTCATGAGTTTTGAGATTCGAGTAGAGCCCATCCAAGGTTAGCTTCGAGATTAGCTGTCTGCTGGATGGCGGTCACCTTCATGTCCTAGACCTTCAAATCTAAAGCAGAGAGAGTGTCTAGCATTCTCCGAATCGGTATAGGTCGTTCCCACCGAACGGAGTTCACTCAGAATCTTTGTGAAATAGCTGAAACAAGCATCGAATGTTTCACCAGTCTTTTGTGCAAATCAGTTGTACTCCCTATTGTGTCGATCCTGTCTCACCACCCTGATCTGGTCTGTCCCCTCATGGTAAGCTTGGAGGGTAGACCAAAAGGTGTGAGCTGATGTTATGTGAGCAACATGCTCATACTCACCTCGGCTAAGGCCTTGAATGATTTAGTTTCGAGCTTTCGCATTAAGCTCGACATCGGATTAATTAAGGGCCGCAATCTCCTCGGGTACCACATAAGGATTCTTCACTTTTAGCCAAATGTTGTAGCCTTGAGCCATAACATATGCCTCCATCCTTGTCTTCCAATACGGAAAATCGACTCAGGAGAACACAGGGGGTTTGGTGGAATACTTATCCATCATTGCTCAAGGCAACATAAAAGGTTTCAAAAGATCGGTGAAAATCTTGCAAAAAAAACACAACCTTGCTCTGATACCAGTTGTAAAACCATTACGGCGACCAGAGGGGATGAATGGGAGCCTTGGAAATTTTTCATCGGACAGTGCTACTTCAGCTTACTGGTTTTCCAAAATTTAAACATTGTGGCAATTATGTATGCCCCAATAGTGCATGGATAAAACCCATGAAAATATGAGGGAATTTTCAGTTACAATCCTGGTTGTCAAGTGTACAAACAAAAGAGAATCAATTCAAATCATTCTTTAATAAATCACATCAAGACAAACTACTAAAGCCACTTTCAGAAAAGTAAATCAGATTCTTCAAAATTTGCTCTCAATAAGAGTACAGAGATGGTGGCTTTCTGTTACTCTAAAAATTATGGGAATTTTTCTCTCTATTAAACCATGAGTCGTGAAGCACTCCACCAATAATCTCCTGAAGATTCTTTGCACAAAAATCAGGAAATTTCAAAACCTACAGCCTGCCAGAAATATCGTCCAGAAAATTTAGGGTTCGGTTTTCACCTCACTACACCCAAACCAAGAATCTCCATGATTTGAAAATTTTTGTGTTGATAGATATGTAAGTCACGGAATTTATCCAAGTAGAATCACTCAAAAATGAGGTTTCTTGATTTTTAAAAAATCAAACATTAACTGCTGCACAGATGATAGTTTCTGAATAGATTTGCATCAAGTCAAGAACTTGATCTCTTGCCTCTCATATGGTTGCAAAGAGTGTGGAAAATCAAATTAATAATCTCAAGGCATCATAATCTATCAAGAACAAGTAAATAATCACCAAGACTCATGTCCAAATAAGAGCCCTAAAAAGGAAAAAAACAAGAATAACTTGGAGCAAATCAACACAAGATGATCATGGAGTAGAAGGATTTCATTACATATAAGTTGGGAGATTGCAAGCCACACTTCTTGTGGTCACAAGCAGTCTAAGTGCCACCCAAACACACCCAACTCACCTTGTCTATTGCTGTAATTTTCAGCTTAAGGGGATGAGTAGGAGGTGCTCCCCTCCCCCTTTATTTATAGCCCAAGGATGAGATGCCCTAAACCCTATAGCCCATCTCCACCCTTCATTTGAGGATGAGTGGTGTACAACTCAACCGCTACAAGACACACTCTCGAAAGGGAATATTCTCCACATATTCCTTGGGAAATATCTTTGCAGCTTCCTTGACCGCCGGCCCAAGCCTAGACCCACCGGTCAGATCAACTTCGCCAGCACGTTACCGACCTGCAACCTCCAGCTGCCTCCGATTCCTTTCCATGGCGAAACTAAATTTGTGTAAAGATTATACCATATGTGTAGTAAAGGATGCTAATTTCTAGTAATGTCTTTTTTTGGTCTTTCAATGTCATGTAGAGGGACACTCTGTCGTATTAGCAGCATTATGCATTCCAATTGGTGCTCCATCCAGTGAATGTCACTTTTGATGAACTTCTAGCCAAGACCAAGAATAATTTTTATGAAGCCATTAGGAAAGCGAGAGAGGATATGTTTGCCAAGTGAAGGTAGTTAGGGAGGGACCAACTAACTGTGATATAATACGAAGAGAGTAGCAATTCTTATACTAACTATGACAAACTATCATTAAATGATTATCTGTGTCTGTTCAGGGAGGTGAGAAACCGATGATACAGCCTTTCACTGCCCGACAATGAGTTGGCAGAATTGGCTTTCAAAGGTTTACTACCTGTTAATCAGAAGAAGGTGGGCAATCAAGAGTTCGCCGATATTTCTCATCTGGCCCATAAAATCGCGCTATATGAAAGCCGATTCTCTGATAATTCATACCCAGGTCAGAAAGAGTATCGGAATAATAATAATAATAAGGGTAAAGACAAAGCTGTCAATGTCGCTGACACTGATGAGGTCGAAGACTCTGATGATTCCGATGCTGAGGATGTGGGTGCATATGTTGCTGAATGGGTGAATAATAAGAAAGAATTTGAGCTTGGATGGATAAAGCCGAAAATGCCGAGAAGAGCAAATATTCTTTTGATACATCCAAATGTGATCGGATTTCTGATCTCCTGCCGCAAGAAAAGCAGATTCAGCTTAAGCAGGGGCATGTAATTCCTCCACTCGAAGAACTCAAGAAACGGAAGTATTGCAAGTGGCATAATTCCTATTCACACGCCACCAATGAGTGCAATGTTTTTAAACAAGTTGTGCAAAAGGCGATCGAGAGCAGACAACTTAGATATCAAGATAAAAGTTCGCAGATTGATACAGAACCATTTCCAGTAGGCTTTGTTGGAATGGTAGATGCCAAAAGGAAAGCCGATGATTCCGAAAGCTCTAATCAGTTTAAGGTACTAGTTGGCTCTAAAAAGATTGTGGTAGAAGAAAAACCAGAATTGAAATTCCGAGCTGCAGGGCGACGGGGTGGTGAAAGATCTGGCGAGTGGCGCGAGGTAAGACTCGGGCAAGATCGTAATACGATACTAAGCCAAGGCCAAAGCCAACCTTTGATCAGCTGTTGAAACAATATGACCGGATGGCTAAGGATACACCTTGTGGAAACGTCAAATCAGATACTCCTGGGCCTGTTCAAAAGAATTCAAGGGATCAAGATTAGGAGATGGAGCATTGGGATTGTCCTTTTTTTCCGATACTGCTGGGAAGAGAGGATGTCGTTGCCTTCTCTTGAAAATTGCCCTATGAACCATGCGTTTATTCCGCCGAAGGGAACATCGATAAAGGATCGGCTGGTGTTTCCTAGTAAGAAAGCCGAGGATATCCTGATGAATAAAAATACCGATGTTCATCAGCCTCCCAAGGTGCCATTGCCGTAGTGGTGTCCAAGTGGAATCACAAAATCTCAGAAGCGACGCTTGCAGCGGATGAGAAACACAGAGGCAAAAGAAGCAGAAGCTGAAAAGTTCAGGGATGCTTTGCTGGAACATGTAAAGCCGATGAGACCAGCAAGGGGCAGGCAAGAGTGGAGGCCCAAGCTGAGATCGGCTGTTATTATCGATACCAAAGCTGATTCTGATGAAGTGTCGATTGCTACCAACATGGTTTGCATTCTGCCTCGGGAATTCATGTGTGATTGCGAAGAGGTTGCTGCAGAGCTGGTAGTTGGGGCTGAAGACGCTATTTTTAAGAAGCCGGAGAATTCCCGTTTGCACTTGAAGCCATTGTTTATCATGGGTTATATGAATGGAAAACCGATTTCCAGAATGATGGTGGATAGTGGAGCTACTGTGAACCTAATGCCATATTTCGTGTGTCGGAAAATTAGAAAATCTACAGAGGATCTAGATAAGACCAATATGGTGTTAAGCGATTTCAATGGGAATCCGACTGAAGCAAAAGGAGTTCTGGTGGTAGAGCTCATCGTGGGGAGCAAAACAATCCCAACAGCTTTTTTTGTGATTGAAGGAAAGGGAAGTTATAATGTGCTGTTAGGGAGAGATTGGATACACGCCAATTGCTGCATCCTATCGACATTGCATCAGATTTTGATCCAGTGGATTGGCGAGCAGATAGAAGTGGTCAGAGGTGAATCTCTAACCGCAGAAACCGATTGTGCTGAAATCCATGACAACCTAGAAGTATTATCGGGAAAACCCTTGGAGGAATGTGATTTCCTCAGCGTTAGTAAATTGGGATTTAAAGCGACGATGTTGGAAGCACAATCGGTAACTCAAGGACACGAGGGTTTTTTATAGGAACCGCGGCTCTAGAGGGAATCGACTATAAGATGGGACAAGGATTTATATCGGCTGATGAACTTGAAAAGGTCGATATTGGGACGGATGGTAAAGAAAGGCCCACTTACATCAGTAAACAGTTGCCACGGGAATATCAAGATCGGCTTATCCAGATTCTTAAGGATCGGGTTGATTGCTTTGCTTGGGAATTTCATGAGATGCCGGGTCTATGCCGATCTATAGTCGAACATAAGATTAAAATGAAGTCAGGATTTCGGCCAGTGAAACAAGCACCAAGGAGAATTAGTTGGAAAATTTATGATCAAGTAAAGGCTAAAATTCAAAGGTTGTTAGATGCGAAGTTTATTCGGCCATGCAAATATCCGATTGGATTTCTAATATTGTACCAGTTGGGAAAAAGGATTCTAATAAGATTCGGGTGTGCATTGATTTTCGAGATTTGAACAAAGCAACTTATAAAGATGAATATCCGATGCCGATTGCTGATCGATTTATTGATGCTGCTTCTAGCAATCGGATTATCAGTTTCTTGGATGGCAATTCTGGTTACAATCAAATCTTTATGGCTAAAGAAGATGTTAATAAGACTGCGTTCAGATGTCCTGGATCTATCGGCTTATTTGAATGGGTTGTTATGACTTTTGGGCTGATCAGTGCTGGAGCTACCTATCAAAGAGGGATGAACTTGATTTGCCATGATTCAATTGGTACATTGGTTGAAATTTACATTGATGATGTGGTGATTAAATCTCAAGAAGAAGAACAACACTTGGCTGATATTGTGACCGCGTTGGATCGGTTTCGGAAATATGGTTTGAGGATGAATCCAAAGAAGTGCGCTTTTGGAGTATCGGCCAGCAAGTTTTTAGGGTTTATGGTACATGAAAGGGGAATCGAAGTACATCCCGACAGAGTAAAGGCGATTCTGAACACTAAACCTTCAGATTCAAAGGTTCGCCTACAGGAGCTGATTGGTAAGATTAATTACTTAAGGAGATTTATCTCAAATTTATTGGAAAGAATCATCCCCTTTTCTCCATTGCTCAAGTTGAAAAATTTCGATAAGTTTGTTTGGGGACCAGAACAGCAAAAGCGTTTGACAATATCAAGGAATACTTGATCATCCGCCTGTTCTGGTTGCTTCGAGAGAAGACTTGCCGTTTAAATTGTATCTATCGGTAACAGATAATACAATAGGGGCAGTTCTGGTCGAAGAGGTCAATGGAAAGGAGCATGCAATCTTTTATCTAAGCAGAAAATTGCTGGATCTAGAAACCCGATACATGGCAGTGGAAAGATATTGTCTTTGTTTATACTTTGCTTGCACTAAGTTGAGACATTATTTGTTGGGTGCTGAATGTAAGGTTGTTTGTCAAACCGATGTGGTCAAGTACATGTTTAATGCTCCAATTATCAAAGAACGTCTCGAAAAGTGGGCATATACTCTCATCGAGTTTGATTTAACGTATGAATCTCCGAAAGCCGTCAAGGGGCAGGTATTAGCCTATTTCATTACGCATCATCAAGATATTAATTTGTCGGTTCTTTTGCCATGGGTAATGTTCTTTGATGGATCGGTTTGTGAGAAGGGATGTGGAATCGGTATTTTTATAGTATCTCCTGGTGGTATTTCTTACCGATTCGATCTTACTGTGAATTTTGGGTTAACCAACAATCAAGTGGAGTACGAAGCTTTGATTCAAGGATCGGAGTGGCTAATTCAGGCCGGAGCTATTGCTGTGGAAGTTTTTGGAGATTCACAGCTAGTGGTTTCCAGATGATCGGTAAACATGAGTGCCATAGTGAGCTGCTTCGGGAGTATCTAGAAAGAGCTTCGGATTTGGCTAAAAATTTCAGTATATTTACAATTCAACATGTTCCCAGAGAACAGAATTGAGAGGCCAATGAATTAGCTCAAGAAGCATCAGGATATAAATTACTGATCATGGAGTTGGAAAATATTGCAATTGAAAATTCAGTTCCGATAGGCTGGTAGGCAGAGATTATCGGTTATCTTAAAGATCCTCAAAGAAAAACCGATAGGAAGCTTAAAAGAAAAGCTCAAAGATATGTATTGATCAGTGATGAGCTATACTATCGGAGTTTTGATGGGTTATTACTAAAGTGCCTGAGTGAAAAGGATGCTAAAGTCGCAATCAGAGAAATTCATAAAGGTCTTTGTGGAACACAACAATCAGCATATAAAATGAGATGGATGTTGAAGCGTGTGGGATATTTCTGGCCAACTATGGTGGAAGATTGTTTTAAATATTATAAAGGCTGCAAAGATTGTCAGAAGTTTAGAAATATTCAGCATGCGCCTGCATCTATTTTACATCCGATTGTGAAGCCATGGCCTTTTAGAGGGTGGGGAATTGATATGATCGGAGAAATATTTCCTTCCTCGTCCAAGGGACATCGGTATATTTTAGTGGCTACGGATTATTTTGCTAAATGGATTGAAGCTGTACCAATGAAGAAAGTAACAGCCACTGAGGAAATCGAGTTTGTTAAAGAACATATAATTTACCGATTTGAAATTCCTCAAACCATCACTACAAACCAGGGATCGGTATTTATGTCAGAAGCGTTTCAAGAATATGCTCGAAGCCTGGGAATCACGACGATCAATTCATCGCCATATTATGCTCAAGCCAACGGCCAAGCAGAATCTTCAAATAAGAGTGCTATAAAACTGATTAAGCGAAAAATCGATGAAAGGCTGCGGGGTTGGCATAATACTTTGGCGGATGCGCTATGGGCGTATCGGATTGCTAAACATGGAGCTACCAAAGTGTCACCGTTTGAGTTGGTATACGGCCAAGAAGCTGTTTTACCAGTTCAAGCTATCATCGGATCTACAAAGGTTGAAGAACAAAATAATGTGAAAGCCGGTGACTATAGAAATCTGATGGTGGATAAGCTTGATGATATGGTGGCAGTACGGTTGAAAGCTTTGGAACATATTGAGCGCGATAAACAGAGAGTTGCCAGACATTAAAATAAGAAAGTTGTGCCGAAAACTTTTGAAGTGGGAGATCTTGTATGGAAAACGTTTTTACCAATTGGTTCTAGAGATCCTAAGTATGGAAAATGGTCTTCAAATTGGGAAGGACCGTTTAAGATCAATCGGATTGTTTCTGGAAATGCATATATTTTGGAAATGCTTGAGGGGCAAGTTTTTGGTAAAGCGATTAATGCTAAGTATCTGAAGAGATATTATCCAAGTGTTTGGATTGGAGCTTGAGTAGGGAAGTTTTAAAAGCTGATTTTAAATGAATCGTCTATAGTTTAAAAATCGACGAATTGGTGGTATTTTACTCAACGCGTTGCTGTTGAGCAAAAGCCGATTCTGATGAATCGCCTATAGATAAAAACATTGGTAGAAGCAAAAGGAAATTTGCATAACAGGAATAAAATTATTACAAAGGCGCAATGGCCTTGAATGTTTTGCGCCCGATGGGCAAGTGTTTATCGGCAAACATTGCCGATCTATTCATAGGACAAAGTTTGTAAAAAAATTTTGACTCGCAGGCCAATCATTCACATTACAAAGGCGCGATGGCCTTGAATGTTTTGCGCCCGATAGGCAAGTGTTTATCGGCAAACATTGCCGATCTATTCATAGGACAAAGTTTGTAAAAAAATTTTGACTCGCAGGCCAATCATTCACAAAATGCAAAAATGGCTGCGGTGGCGTCAGCAATTGTGCCACGGATCTGGTTGACGGTATCGGTATCTTCTTCGACCGATCCGAGCACAGTCGGGATTTTCTTCTTGGCGTCTAGCACTGCCAAGCTGCAAGCCTTCACTATGGTATATTGCTCCTTGGCTGCCGATTTGGACTCCTCAAAGTTTGAGCGAGCAGTCGCTTCGGCTTTCCTTGCCTTCTCCAGTTCTTGTTCCAGGGATTTAATCCTAGAAACTGCTTTGGAGGCAGCAGCTTTTGCCGATTCGACCTCTTGCTTCATCTTCAGGAGTTTATCGTTCTGAGCGTTGGCATCCTGAGTGAGCGCTTTCAGCTCTGCCTCGGCGTCCTTGAGCGCTTCTCTTTGGCGAAGCCGATCCAGAGCTGCATCAAAATCAGTTTTCTTCTCCCCGAGAGGCAGTAATTTCTGGATGGCTGAGGCCACCTACTCCGAGAGAACCTCTTTGATGGAATCGGCAATATCCCGTCTGGCAGAAGGATTAGCCAGGAAAGCCGATTCGTTACCAATCAGTTCCCACATCTGCTTTAGCTTTGCGAGGGTGGCCCGCAGAAACTGATTGGTTTTGGCTGGCTCTGCGGCAGGTGGCTCGGTGACGGCGACTGGAGGGGACGGAGTCTTGATTGGAGAAGATAAGATGTCCAAATCATCGTCGAGCCAATCCATGCTGGACGGATCGAAATTTAGCTCATCGTTTTTTTCCTCCATCATATGTTATCACCTACGTGGATACTACGGTTACCCGAACTAGGCTTCAAGGTTGAAACATATACTAGAAAAGGAAATTTTTAAAAGTTATAAGGGATCGGAATTTGAGAATTTTATGAGATAAGGTAAGATATTCCGATTACATCTTGGGGGTTGAAGGCCGGAGGTGTCTGTGATGCTGGCGGAGGAGCAGGTGTGGCGTCCTTCCTCTTCTGGATGGGAGATGTGTCTTGAAGTTAAAAGTCCGATAAGAAGAAAACTGAAGATAAGTTATGGAAATTTGAGGGAAATCAAGTGCTTACTGTGTCACATACGGACTCCATGCTATCGGGAGTATGCACCTTTTGGGGTCTTGGCTTTTTGGTGGCCAGTTTCTTCTTCTGGCCGGTTTCACCGTCGGGTCTCCCAGTTGTTCAAGTAAGTAAGTTATCGGTTTTTTGGAGAATGTTTATCGTAAACCGATCGTACCGATCTCTTTTTGGGTTGAGAAGACCCTTGCGTGAAGGCCGATGCGGACTTGGCTGTTGAGTGGATGTGTCCGGCTTCTTCCCAAATGAGTTTGGCCCTGGGACGTTTATCTCCGCTCTGAAAAAGAAAATAACATGAGGTTAGTTATCGGAAAAAGAACGGTACGAGTTAGTAAACGTACGCAAGTTAGTAACCTCGCTGTCAGAAAATGATGCGTGATTTTGAGATTCTGTTCTTTCGTCTAAATCCAATGAAGAAGGCCCTGATTCAGAAGAATTCTCTTCTTTATTGTCGCTATCATCGGAATCATTAGAATCGGATTTGTCATTGCTGCTTTCTTCCGATTCTGATGAAAACTCTGCCATGCCGGCAATCTTCGGCCAGTTGGGTTTGCAAGTCTCCTTTTTGCCAGTAAATTTTTCGATTAAGGCTGTAGCGCCACCTTCTGTGGCAAAGATGTTTTTGGCAATGGACTCCCACCAGGTATCAAATTTCGGAGAAGTGTTAGACCACATTATGAATTTCATCGGCATTTCGAAGTCAATATGTGCAGCAGATAAAATTCCATATGCCGATTGAGAGTTGAGATCCTCTTTGGCATTCAGATGATGGTATATAAACAAATCAGGAATATCTTGTCCGAGGTTGAATTACCAAGCCACCATGACAGGATGGTAGAACTCATATGATGGTTTTCTGATGTGAGTTCTTGTACTTAGAATGACGAAGAAAATGCCCGGAGAAATGAACTCTTTGTATGCTGACAAGGCTTCACCCTTTAACGTGTTGTCAAGTCAGAAAAATGAGGGAACTGAATATCTGTCCAAATCAGTATATGGGTTGAACTGCTCTGGACCATATTCCGATTCAGACATTGTGAAGAATGCAGCCAAAGAATGGGAGAAGTCCTCTTGGTTCAGCCGCCTTCTATTGCAGTTGACTAAAGTCATCTCTCCATAAGATCTGCAGGGGCGCTCATTGCCATCGGATTCTTCCTCATTTGGAAATTTTAGACCGAAGTCAAGTTCCCCTATGGAGTTGTATATCTGGAGTTTCAAGAACAGACAAACGAACCAGAAAAGACCACCCAGATTTCCAACTGAATAATCGGATTTCTTGGAGCAAAGACCTTCCCTGATCTCGTGCATCATCCGATAGGTTGCTCCTAGTAAGTATTTTCCAATGGCCAGTTTCTGCCCTGTTGCCAATGCTTCAGCCACTCCTTGATAGACTTTGCTAGGGCTAAGAGATTGGCCACATAAAAAGAATCTGTCCAGCCACATATTCAGAAAAGCGATATGTTCTTCATCTTCTACGTCGCCTGTTTTCTGATAAGTTGTAATGTAGCGTTGCCATCCAAAGTTTTTCTCGTGAACTAACTTCAGAGTGGCAGACAGATCAAAAGCCGATAGCATTTCGCCATGGGGACTGAGACCGGTTAGCATTGCTACGTCCAAGAGTGTAGGGCTGATTGGTCCTGTTGGGAAGAGGAAGGCATTCGCTGTATCATACCATAAGTATGCCGGTGGTGCCATAAATGGTTCGTCCGCTGGAGGAGGATGCAAGGAAAGAAGAATGGCATCGGCAATTCCTAACTCGTTCCATTGTTCTTTTTTTCTGGCTATATACCCGAGAGAGCCAGTACTTATATCCCTTGATCGCGGGCTAGGCTAAGATCGGAATGCCGATTTCCAGCTATTTATACTAAGTTCATCGGCAAACAGCGGAAGTCTTGCTACCGAATGATCTATAAAAGCTGATGGATCTCGTTCTCCTAACGGACCCAAAGAATATAAGGCCTCAGAATCTGAGCATCGAAATAGTACCTAAGACATGTTGCCGATTGGAAGTTGAGCGGAAAGTGATTGTGCGCTGGGAATCCTGAGAGTTCTGGAAATCCGATGCAGGAGGCTTGTGCGCAAGAGAATGGGTGAAAATGATAGCGAGTGACCGTCTATTTATAGCTGTGGTAAAACTAGGGTTTTTACCGGGGGTTTCGGCGTTACTGTTTCGGCCCATGTCGCGTAGTGGGCTGACACGTGTTCTCAGAATGGGCCAGAAACGAAGATTGCAGGGGTAAAACTGTGAAATGTTCCAGGACAATTTGATAAAATCCGATTTTAAATGAAAGTTCGGCCAATGAGAAAACCCATTGCCAAACTTAGGGGCATATGTTAACACCCAAATTTGGCAGAAAAATCAGATATTGCAAAGTGGCAAATTTCATTGGAATTAATGGGCCGAATCAGAAAATGGGCTTCATCGGCAAAGGAGAGAAGCATATTGAGAAATACAGATAGTTACAAGACTTCGGAAGAATTACGCTTTGATCAGAAGATATCTTTCGTGACACGTTAAAATAGGTTGTATCGGTATCGATTTGTAATAGTATAAATAGGACCTTAGGTCTCATGAAAAGGGAGACGACATACATACTCAACACAAATACACTTCTCGAATCCAATCAACTTCGTCGAAAGGCTTCAACTTACAGGTAGAGCTATCTCGATGGGATAATCGATTCTCTTCTTGTAACCCGTATGCATGGCTGTATCATTTGATCTCATGTATACAAAGCATGTTAAACTGTCTCGGGTTTTATCGATCTTTAATGTGTTCTCGCATGTTACACTGTTTCGTTCAATCGATCTGTAATATGTGTTTATCTTGCATACCGATTGGTAATTTCTCTATATGTTTTCCTGAATCCGATGTATGCGACTGTTTCGTTTAATCGATCTTATGTATACCTGTTTTAGGGTTCTGCATATTCAGTTATTTACCGATCAGTGTTGTATTTATCCATATTAGTTCTAAACCTTTAAATCGGTTTATCGATTTACATCTAGATTTAGATCTGAATACTGCCTTGGTTTGACCAATCTATTCAATCTATTTCTTGATTTAATCTAATAAATTGATCTGAAGATTTATTGCTAATTTTACTTACAAAATACCAAAAAGAGATTAAGAAAGTTATGTTAAAATGCTCATTTACATTTATTGCTCTATCAGGCATTATGCCGATAGAATGATAATCGGATTTATTAAAGCCGACTATTAAAAACCTGATCTGGCTCTCTCCTGAAAGCCGATTAGGGCCATGTCGGTGACGATTTTCTCCTTGTCAATTTACAGGTCAAATTGACTGGCATGTTTGATTTCTTGTTGCGACGCAAGCACATACTTGACGTTTCGGCACGTGTGTTCACAAAGATCTCACATTTTGTGTCAACACATACATCTACAAACTTATTTAAATATTCATGCGACATCTATTATCTTCCCCATGTGCAGGTCAATAAATTGTATGATGCCATTGTGCAAATTTGTCGTGCTTGCCTAGATTTTACGAAATGGCCATTTATGTTCATACACATGCACAAACAAGAGAGATAAATAATTGTAGGATTCATGTCATGTAATACATGGAGTCGTGGGATGACATATCCTACACACAGATGTGAGCGCTGTAAGTGTTATCATAGTTAGTAAAGATGTTATACAAATTTGTGTAATGATTATACCATATGTGTAGTAAAGGATGCTAATTTCTAGTAATGTCTTTTTTTGGTCTTTCAATGTCATGCAGAGGGACACACTGTCATATCGGCAGCATTATGCATTCCAATTGGTGCTCCATCCAGTGAATGTCACTTTTGATGAACTTCTAGCCAAGACCAAGAATAATTTTCATGAAGCCATTAGGAAAGCGAGAGAGGATATGTTTGCTAAGTGAAGGTGGTTTGGGAGGGACCAACTAACTGTGATATAATACAAAGAGAGTAGCAATTCTTATGCAAACTATGAGAAGTTTTTGTAAATATTATGTCCACTGTTATGGAACTTTTCATTTCTTTTTAGAACTTCTCCCTATAACGACTTGACTTGGCGTGCTGCACTGAAATGGGGTGGTTGCAGTAGCCTTCTTTTTCACAAAACAAAATGAATGTGGGTGAGAAACACAAGTTATCAACAAATGTAATACAGAATATTTTTGTTATCATGAAAATCAATGTGTCATGTTTGCTATCCTTGTGTTTTATCCATCTTTTTTTGTAAATGGCATCGTTTCTTTGTATGAAAATATCAAGATACACATGATCAATGTAGAAAAAATCTATAGTTTATGTAGTAAAACTCGGACGACCAATGTAGTAAAGCATCATATCTTGTTGTAGATGGCTTGCCCATGATCATTGTAAAACAATTCCGTAGCTCATGTAGTAAAACTTATGGATCCCATGTAGTAAAAGCATCATACATTGTTTGTACATGATCACTTTCTTGTATGAAAATACCTAGATACACATGATCACTGCAAAAAAAAAAATCTGTAGCTACTGTAGTAAAACCCAGATGGCCTATATAGTCAAGCATCCTTTAATTATACATAGTTCAAACATAAGCATAACAATCACTAGGACATTGCAAAAAAAATATATGTAGTTCAAGAATAAGCATAATGTCACTGCAGACATAATTGTAACTCCAGTAAATAGTAAAGTTCCCTTCCTTTAATCTTTGTCCGGCTATTCTTGCATCTGTACCAAAAATATGTCTCCACAAACTCATGATTCATAGTTAGTAAAGAAACATTACAAGTAGTAGTAAAAAGAGCGTCATTCTTGTAGTAAATTATTTATGGAGCAGTATTAGGTATTACTAAACATGTTTCTTTTTTGCTATATATATGCTCAAAGTATCTGCTGTTATCTTTTATTTCCTGTTTTTCTTTACAGCGCATGGATGCCGGTGCATGTCCTTGAGTTATGACCATATCCATGGCATCGTTTGCTTGTATGGAAATATTAAGATACACATGATCACTGTAGACTACATTGACAGCATATAGAAAACATTTATGTCAGAAACAATAAAGTCAGAAACAACATATAGTAAGGGGCAGAATGTTGCACATCACAATTAGCAAATTGAACATGTTCTTAGATTGCCATTTTTCCTTTTTTTTTAATGTGACTACAGTAAAGCTCTCACTTTAAATTACAGTGAAGTATGTCTAAATTTATGACACTTTTTGGTGCTGCCTTGGTGTTCATTTTTGCAGGCTGCATCTCCATCGGCCCGATCCACCTTTTCTGCCTAGTCCTTCCCTTGTTCTTTGCGAGATCAGGCTCTTTTATGTTATTATCCTCTAGCAAGCACATCCCATTAAGGTCTTCGCCTTGGTGCATCTCAGTAGGGATTGTCAAGTTATCCAACTGGTGCTTAAGCATTGATAAACACTCTTGAGATGTAGTGAAATGGTTGATTGTTGGCACACCTTTCCGCACCTCCAACATTTTCATCCCTATCAATCAAGTAGTAAAAGTTAGGGTTGTTTGATTTCATCTCTTCGAACCATTTCATTGTATTTCTCCGCTTGAAGAGAAGGCCATGTTCTGTGCCCTATCGTGCATGGCAATCAAGACATCCACAATGTGCCCCATGTGGTACATTACTCTATTGGCGTTCCTTGAGGTTGATCATAACCACACTCTACCCCCATCTCCCGACAAAGCAAGTTTTTTCAAGTCACACAAAAAAAATGGGAACACAAGTGGAAAGAGTGGTGGAGTTTGACCTCCCATAGATCATTTGAATTCAGGTCAACTCTCATGAACTAAGTAATTGTTGCGCTTTGGTTTACCTTTATTCTTCCTTACACAGACACCTCAACTTGAGCATAGGAAAGTTTTCAATGTCTCCTTCTCCTTTTTCTTTGAAGTGTACTCCCTATCAAGCCTAACTCCAAATCCAATCTTCTTATAGTATGCAATGTAAAATTCATAAGTGGCTTCCTTTGAAGTGAATATCCCTTCGCAAGGTACCCAGACCTCGTCTTGTTACAATGCCTATCAAATGTTAAATAAGTAAACATATATTTTCTACAGTACTAAAGATCTATTAAAAATTATGTGACCATTTAGATACAAACCTTTAACAGTAAACATGAAGTAGATGCCTAGATCGACAGCAAACAGCAAACATCCATATCACAAACAGTAAAGACAAATGCAACATGTAGTATGGTAAAAAAACATAAACTAGTAGTGAAGGTCAGCCACATAATAAGTAAAATTTAACAGATTAAACAGTAAAGAATTAACATGTTCAACATTTTCAGTATAGGACCAAAAGCGCAATTAGCATAGTCTAACTTATTGAACATTAAAGTACCACACACCATTTAGAAAAGTTCAATTGATTGGAATAGCAAAGAAGCACGAACCTTGCATGGTTCATCGCCAGCTGCAATTTCATTTCTCAAAGTAGATCCAAATGTCCCACCAGTTGAATAGGAGGAGAGGTAAACGGCCATGAACTTCTTCATATTATTGAAGCTCTATATGGAGCCACAGCTAGTAAAGCTCGTCGTCGAAGGCATCTGTGGGCAGCGATATCGGAGAGAGGACCAGCGACTATTAAAGCTCGTCGTCGTCGGCTTCTGTGGGTGGCGGCCTGCTCCTGAGCACCGCGCCGCTGCGCTCTCGACGGCGACCTTGCCGGTTAGCCGCTCCACTCCTGCCGCCTGTAGCCGCGGCGCCCGCTGCCTGTCTGCACGCACTCGCCGCCCGTTGCTGGCTCCCACCACCAGTCGCTGCCACGGCCTCGTGCATCGCCCCACCGCTCGTCGCGCCGGGGGGAAACTACTAGTTACAAGGGATGAGGTGTGAATGGATAGATGAGAACACACGGTGGGGTGTTTAGGTTTTAGTGGGAGGGGAAGGGGGAGATCGGACGGTGGAAAAAAGTGGGTGTACTATAGTTAAGACCAAGAGCTATCCTCTGAAACTGCTTGGCAAGCTGGTCGTCACCTCCTAGCCGAACACCAAGAGCATGCCACCGAGCCCGTGTTTATAAAGAAACACGCCTACCTAACATAGCTCGCTGATGCAGCACGTGACAAGCTTACATATTTTTCCGGTGCCTAAAACTTGCACCCTTGACCATTTATTTATAATAGAGAAATTACAAGACTGCTACTCAAATTAGAACTACTAATTCTAAACAAACTCTTACTACCTAATCCAACTATTGCCTTATCTAGATCATCACCAACATACTCCCTCTTAATCTAAATTAGGCTGCAAAATACAAACTCAAAACACGCATGATCACACAGATTTTGAACAAACTCATTGTATGACATGCTGTCATATATGAGGCCACACAGACCGTGTGAGCCCGTCACGCACTGTATGTGTGCTAATGGGTTGGGGTGGAATGGGTGGAATGGGTTGGGTTTTAGAATGGGTTGCTTTGGATGGGTGGAAATGGTGTTGATATTACTAATGGGTTGAGGTGGGGGTGGGTTTTAAGTTGAAATGGGTTGGGTTGGGGTGGGGTGGGTTTGAAAAGGTTTGGGTTCAACCTACAGGTTTGTGTTGAATGAATTCATATGGGTTCTATAATATATCATAAATTTTTACGTTCGGGTCCACCTATTCAGTTTGATCTGCCAATTTACACAAAGTTGCTTTTGGATATATAGAGTTATAGCAAAAAAAATCAGACAATTTTGATGATTTTTTATGGTGTGAACGCGAGGTTTTTAAAAAAACTGAGCTGTTTTATAATAGAAATAGCCATGGACAGTCTAAGCTGAGGCAATCTAAGGAGTCCACCAGGCCGACTTGGCCGCTTGGGCTTCGATCTATAGCCCGCCGATCGGGCCGGAGCCGGGTCCGAAGAAAACACGAAATAGCACTGGGCCGGTCTAGGCTTCGGGTTGGGCTTCCGGCTGGGCTAGGCTTCGGGCTGGGCTCGAGCCCGAGACTGGGAAAAGATGTCAGACTGGATCCGGCTCGGCCTAGTCCCACGGAACCGGCTTTTTCAAGCCCGGCCCGAAACCCAGCAAGCCTTTGGACAGATCAACTTTATCAAAAAGCACCAAATTTTACATGTGGGCCCCATCTATTCTGTTTGCCATATAAATCTACACAAAGTTGCGTCCAGATGTATAGAGTCATGACAAAAAAATTCAAATAATTTCAATGATTTTTTTATAGTGTGAACGTGAGGTTTAAGAATAAAACTAAGGTGTTTTTCTTTATAAAATCTAATCTTCATGTAAAATAGGGTTGAGAAATGGGTTCAAATAGGTTGAGAAATGGGGTTGAACCTATCTGACTTGTGTGGGTTGGATTGGTTTGTGTTTATAAAAGAAATGTTGTGGGGTGGGGTGGGGTAGGTTCAAATTAAAATGGGGTGGAGAGTTGGTTGAAAAAAATAGTTTTATTAAATAGAGTGGGATGGATATGGGTTAGGTTTAAACCCATTAGCAATCCTACGCACACCGCGTAACGATGAAGATTACCACACCGATCCGGACCTTTTTTTATAGATTACCATACCGATAATCCGCGGGGCGACAATTCAGTGATGCACGGACGGCGGCGCGGCAAGGCGGCTTTCCGGTGGCGGCACCTCGGCCGTGCGGTGGCTGCTCCAGTGGGGGGTAGGGCGGCGGCGGAAGCTCCATGGGGTAGGGGCGGCGGCGCTCCATGGGGGCAGGGGGCCCAGTAGCGGGGCGGCACGACGGCGAGGGGCGGCTTCGGCGTGGGCGGCGCGGCTATGGCGACGGGTGGCACTCCGGGATGGCAACGCTCTGACGCGGCGGTGGGGCGGCACACCGATGATGTAGAGCGGCGGCTCCCGGCAAGGGCCGAGGTGGCCATGGTGCGCTGGACCAGTGGTGGCAGCCCATTCGGCACGGCGGCGCAGCGGCAGCGCGCCTGGCAAGGTCGCGACCTGGGGCGGCTGCGGCGGGTCGGCACGACGGCGGCAAGGCAGGGCGGCGGTGCTACTATCGAGGTGTTAGCAAAACACCCTTCTCCCTCAGGATGAACACACGCGAACACTTAGAACAACAAAGTACAAAGACAACGATTGGCACTGCTAAGTCTCGCAGCGATTTTCTGATGCATCCTTTGATTCAGATATGTAAACTCCTATCTAATGAAAGGAAGGAAGTAATTACACGGTTAATGGCCATGACCAACCACTCTGACACGTTGGTGAGCTGGTCAAACCGTGCAAGCTAGGAAAAAGGGAAAAACGGAAAAGCAATTAAGCATAATTATGTGATTATCGGCTAGCTTGATCACTGCTAGCTAATCATCTATGCAAGGCAAGAAAGATATGTACGTGCGCGTAGCTGTCACCCCTCAATACCTTGAGGGTCGACGATCTCGTGCACTAGCACCTGGACCAGTACGCTAGCGCGGAAGACCAAGTAACCGATACAAGCATACATCTATAGAAATAATTTCTGAATATTACATCACAGAGTTGCACCTTTAGAAGACTTTAGTAAAGCGGCCCATACACGCTTTACATTACAAAAGAGTAGTTCAGAGAACAGCGGATACCAAAATATTCACCCAAAAAAAAATCCCTATCGACTACGGTCCATCAGCGACTGGAGCGGTTCCTAAGAGTCCTCGGGTTCACCATGATCTTGTCCGTCTTCTTCGAGACACGCATAAGGGTCATCTTCGTTTCCAGCGTCTAAAGAAGGTAAGTAGGCGAGGTCAGCGTCATCCAAACGCTGGCTAGTTAACACTTCCCTTAATGCATTTAGTGTAGAAGGCTTTATTTGGAGGAGAGGGTTATTTTATTTGCGTAAAGCCAAGTTTATATGACTTTTGGAAACAACCTAACTAGCAATTTACTATCACTTGTATTGTTATGAATAAATCAGAGGTTTCCATCTTAATCATGCATCCCAGACCCAAATATCAACCAATCAAAACAATCATCACACAAATCGACCAACCCTTTCCATAACTCAACCCACAATCGACCAACCATCGACCATAAATCCAACCGGCTTACCCAAATCACCTCAATCCATACCAGCTTATACTCAATTAACACACAAATTGACCAACCCTCGATCATAACCCAACCAGCTTACACAATCACCATACTAGCTGATACTTTCCAGACTTTCTCCTGGTTGCTCTCAACCAGACTTTCTCCTGGTTGCCCCCAACCAATCCTAGTTCTGCCATCATTCCAGGATTTGACGAATCCTGTTGCGGACCACACATGCCATGGCATGATCACCCCGCCCTAGTAGGGTTGCCGGCCCTCACTAGCCAACTGTCACCCTGGGATGTGTGGCCTTTTTCACCCTCGGTGAAGACCCATGCCAGTCCCTATCGAGACTGGTCCCAGAGGGCCTCCGCAGAGTGCTCACAACTGGCGATTCACGTCCTGTGCTCCGCGCGATGGCCATGCGTTGTGTTGGAACCATCCCGCAGATGGCAACGATTCCCGCTACGCGTGTCTATCCGCGCTCCTCCTAGTCCTAGGTAAGCCCAGGGCTAAACCCAGCACTAGGCATCTCGTG
>SPJY01000075.1:768332-804841 GCA_005191435.1 Raddia distichophylla
TCTTTTTAAAGAAAACTTGGGACATTCTAATATTTATTAGGATGTCACATGGCTATCATCGGTGCTCCCCACCGATATGCGCGCACGTACACGCTCTTCGTACGTCTTCAAGCCCACTGGTTGCTTGAAGGGCATTGTGTTGAGGTCGAAAAATTTCTCCACTCCGGCGACGATGGGATAGTACTTATCCGGCATGATATTGAACAACTTTTTTTTACCATAACAGCATCATCAAGTTTGGAACCTGGGTTCACATATTTTGCAGACATCCCACTGAGTTTGCTAGCTTATTCATCTAGGGTTTCTCCCTCCTTCCCACGCATAGCATCGAACTCGCTTTTCAACTTTTGGAGTCGTGCCGTCTTGACGTGATCAGCACTGACGAATCGTGTCTTGAATGCATCCCAAACATCCTTGGCCGTCTTCTTCGTCGCAACCTGGAGAAGATCCTCTGGTAGAGCTTAAAACAGGAGGGCCTTGGCTGTTTTGTCCTTCTTCGGATTAACCACATGCGTTCTCCGCCGGGCTCATAGCCTCCCAGACTCCCTGGGCCTCCATCATAGCTTCCACCTTAATCGCCCACGTCGTGTAGTTCGTACCAGTAGGAGCTAAATGGGTGATCATCCGGAAGCGGGATGAAAATCACCAGGTGGTGAGATATAAAGCAAGGTTTGTGGCACAAGTGTTCACACAGAGACCGTATTAATCATGATGAGACTTACTATCCGATCATGAGTGGAATTACCTTTCGGTATTTAATATCTCTGGCAGCAACTATGAATTAAAAAATGCAGTTAATGGATATGATGACCACATATTTATATGGGTCATTAGATTAGGAGATTTATATGAGAATCCCTAAAGGAATAAAAATCCTGAATCAAGGACATAGAAATTTGTATAACGTCATGTTGAGAAAATTGCTATATGGGCTAAAACAGTTGGGTAGGATGTTGTACAACCGACTGAGTAAGTTCCTCTTGAAGATGGGATACACGAATAACAATGATTGTCACTGCGTGTTTATAAAGAAATCACCTAATTGATTTTGTATTATTTTTGTCTATGTTGATGATCTGAATATCATCGGGACAACAAAGGACATCTGTGACGCTAGTGCTCACCTAGCAATGGAGTTTGAAATGAAAGATTTGGGTAAAACCAGATTTTGCTTAGGCCTGCAGCTAGACCATGTGTCCGGAGGAATTTTTGTGTATCAGACTGCCTATACCCAAAAGGTACTAGAGAAGTTTAATATGAATAAAGCACATCCCCTGAAAACCCCATGTGGTCAGGTCCATTGAAGAGGAAAAGGACCCTTTTATATCCAAGGCAGAGAATGAGGAATTATTGGAACCAAAAGTTCCCTATCTTAGTGTCATTGGTGCACTAATGTATCTAGCCAATTGTACTAAGCCTGTTATCGATTTTGTGGTAAATTTGTTGGCTAGATATAGCGCGGCTCTGACCGGAAGACATTGGGCCGGCGTTAAAATTGTCCTTATATACCTGCAAGGAACGCAGAATCTTGAGTTGTTTTATGAGAGTAACGAGCCTAATACCATGCTGGAAAAACAGATGCGGGATACATGTCTGACCCGTATACGGCTAAGTCTCAGACTGGATTTGTTTGCTTGTACGGTGGTACTGCGATTTCATAGAAATCATGTAAGCAAACACTTGTGAGTTGTGACTACGTAGACCAACCACTCTGAGATAATATCATTGTATGAAGCTGCACGTGAGTGTGTATGGCTGAGGAGAATGGTAAATCACATTCAGAAGTCATGTGGCAGTGATAATATTGATACCCCCACTATTATTTATGAGGATAATGTTGTCTGCGTATTATAAATGAAAACATGCTATATTAAGAGTAGGAAATATCACGAAGCATATTGCTGTTAAATGGTTCTATCCTCCCAAGCTCCAACAAAGTGGTGAAGTTGATATAGTTCAAGTGAAGTCGTGTGATAATTTGGCAGATTTATTCACTAAGGTGTTGCCTACCTTGACATTATGTAAATGTGTCCATGGGATAGAAATGAGAAGATTTCACGAGTTGCAAAGTTTAGGGGGAGAATCCCTGGGCAAGAGCATGTAATGATCAAAAAGATCTAGAATTGTACTTTTTTCCTCTTAAATGAGTTTTTCTAAACTTTCTTATAATAAGGTTTTTAATGAGGCAATATCACAGTGTGGCATGTGTGTGCGATATACTCTTTTCTTCAATCCTTTTTTTCACTGGATTTTTGGATGGAGTTTTTAATGAGACATTAGCATATCGTGGTTTCGACTAAGAGGGAGTGTTGTAACCCTAGGTGATTTACGGGCCGGTAGCCCATCCCTATTAGGGTTATCCCTATGGGTATTATGGGCAAAATTAAATGTAGGTTAGGCTATATATATGAAACCCATTATACACAAAAGATAATTATAAATAAGGATCGATCATTGTGCTTGGCTTTTCTCTTTCTACATCTGTGTCTTCTATTATTGTGATTGTGTTTACGTGTGTGCGACGATTATTTGACAACCGCTGAAAACTACACCGTGCGTCGCTCCCGCTCCCCTTGGGAGCCTTGGAGATGGAGGGTGTCGCCCTATGCACGCGTGCTGATTGGCTATGCCACGCTGTCCGCGCCCCATGTAGGGGTCGCGTCACGTGTGCGCCGGACGAACGCACCAGGGGTCGCGTTGCGCGCATCAAGGGCAGCTACCGCTGGTCGATGTACTACACATTGCGCAACAGTTTGAACAGTATGTTTATTCAATAACGACATACTAATAATGTGTTGTCATGCAACGAATGTCGACATGTCGCCAATAACCGATCACAATATTCAACAGCTAGAGAATATATACATAGATGTAGAGAGAACGCGCGAGGTGAAAATCTTTATTAATCTCAATATAATCAATGACCAATTACAGAACGTGTGCCTCATATTTGTAACGGAGAGTTTAGTGACCACCAAGAAACCTCATGATATAATTCCATATCTATCATGATTTAGTTTTTCCCACAATACTCGTACAAATAACCCTGTCGAGTCAGGCTTGTCTTGTATTACCACAAATTTAAATATACTATAAACTGTTACATTAATCTAGAAAAATAAAAAGATCTATAACATCAATTATTATGGGATCAAATTATAACTGCTTATATTGAACAAAAGAGTCTATAACTAATAGAATAAAAATACAAATTTCAAATAAAAAATCAACCATGAAGATCTTAAATGGGTCCATATTAACTAAATTAAAAACATAAATTTGGAATTAGAAAAGGACATATCAATTATAAAACCAGCCGTATAAATACGCAGCACACTATGTCCGTTATATTAAAGTAAAGACATCACATCGGTTACAATAAAATGATACATAAATCATACTCTCTCCGTCCCAAAATAAGTGATTTTTAGCTTTGTCCTAAGTCAAACATTTTTTATTTTTAGCCATCAATTTCTAAAAATTTGTGTAGTTTAACACCATAAAATTTATGTTTTTAGATTTATCATGAGAAATACTTTCATAATATATCATTTATATGATATTAAACTATACAAATTTCTAGTAATTGACGGTAAAAGATAGAAAAATTTGACATAGGACAAATTTAAAACATCACTTTTTTGAAACCGATGTAGCAATAAATTACTGTTCATGCCAGATAAAAGTTTGATACAAATTTTGGCACACAAATGTGTGGGACATCCTGCTGCTTATTCGTACGCGACGTTATTGTTCTGTTCATCACATTTGGGAAGATCTACTGGAGGTGGAGGGAGACTCGTGCCCAAAGTTGGCCCGTTTTCCACCACAAATGCTGCCGCCATTCCCCCGGACACATGACCCTCGAGATGACAGTGGATGTACCACACTCCTGTTATCATTATACATATACACGATAAAACTAGCACGATTTGACTTAGAAGGGATACTAAATAAATATAGTATATCAAATTCGCCACCCGATGAATTTGAAACTGAACGAACAACTTATGTACGCATAACTAAATTCGGTGTGCTTAATTAAATTACCTGGATTGTCCGTGACAAATCGGATGGCGGCCCACCCAAGCGCAGGGACCTGAACGGTGTTCCTCAGCGGCGGATCGTCCAAATTGTACCTCTCCACGTCCCTCTGGGCGTCATAGTTCCCGAGGCCCTGCGCGAGAACGAAGAAGTCGTGGCCATGGAGGTGCATGGGGTTGGCACCACCTTGCTGCAGCGCGGTGCTTTGGAACACGACCTCCACCGAGGAGTTGAACCGAAGCCTCTTCACCACCGTCGCCTTCGATGATGTCTGGAGCCATGCTGCTTTGGCCGACTCCTCTGGAATCATCGCCTTGTCGGTGTAGTTGTACGGCCTCGGTGGCCTGTCAGGAAACTCCTGTAGTGTCTCCAAGCGACTCATGTTGCCGTGGTAGTGTGCATCAAGTAATGGCGTGCGTGCTGGAAGCTCGAAGGAGACGTTGTTCATTGTGGCCACGAGGACTTCTCTGCAGGCTTTCGAACTGCGATTGCATGGCAAGGAGGATGACTCTAGCCTGTAGATGGTACCTAGGGCGAGGGTGATGAACAGATGCTCGTGGACGAGCACCGGCAGTGGTGGAAACCACCGATGAGGTAGGCGGGTCAAGTTGCCATGGAAGTAGAAGGATGTCATCAGATCATTTTGGTCGGGCATCACAGGCATCACCGGTGTTTTTGTGGTGCCTCGTATTGGATTGTATTGCATGACACCTCTTGAGATGTACATAGGGATCTGGATGTCGGGCTTCGGTGGTTGGTTGGCTAGGGCAACCATGTAATACCTGCCGGGAGTCATGTCGGCGACCATCAGGGCATCCACCGTCTCGCCCGGCGCAATCGCGATGGTGTCTGTGATATACGGTTTGACATAATTCGCATCGGCCGCGACCACCGTGAACTTGTGCCCTGCAACCTTCAAGTAGTACTCTGTGTTCAGCGCAGCGTTCAGTATTCGTAGTAGATAAGTTTTTCCATAACGCACGTTCAAAATGTAGTTGTCTTCCACTGCCCCTGCACAATTCGAGTAGTACCAGGATACATGATGATTTAAAAAGGGAATGCAAGAGTCGCTCATAATAAAATGTAGAGCTATTTTGCCGTAGACCATTGGAAATTTGGTTCCCCACCCAGCTTACTTATTAAACGGGATCAGCCAAACCTTTTTTTGATGAGATTTATCTTTCTAATTTGTCGCAAATCATATAGGTTAGATGGATATACACACAGTGATTTATTCTTGTTCGGACCTCCCTCATTTATGATAATAGCACTACTCTAGTGGAATTTTGAATGCGTGAACAAGAGCTTACATACTTTAATCTCTCCCTTGCTGCTCGGCACAGGGGTACTTACCTATACACCCACTCCACGACTCAAACGCAATTAATCTACCGATTAAGGGACAATATATTATACATAATTTTGGTGATAACAGAGCATTAATCCCTCGTTAACGATACTGCTCGTGCCAGCAAGGCTTAGCTATGTTCGTGGGACCGAAAGGTAAACTGAAGACATGTATTTCGGGACGAAGTTTCAAGCGGTATTTGTGTAATTTAGGTCCGTTCTTCCTGACATATCTTATTTGATTTATTTATTTATTTAATTTAACCATGACTTTGAGAGTTATTTTATGTACTTAAAAGCCGGATTTTTTTTGTTAATTTAACTTGCTTTATAGAACTTTTAGACATGTCTTCAATATAAAGAAGAATTGAAAAATAAATTATTTATATTTAAATAAAGATAAGTAATAGAAAGATAAGTCAAATAAATCAAATTAGTCGTAGAGACCTGAACCTTAATATTTTAACCAATCCACGGTATCTGGTTCCCGAGGATTCAATGAAAAACTACTTCGAGCGGCATTAGTGTAATTTAGTATTTTAACCAATCCACGGTCTAGATCCTGAGACTTCAATGGAGTATACTATTTGATGGGCCTTTCCTGTGAGCCTTTAAACTCAATGCACAGATTGGAAATGCACGGATGAATAACTCTCGCAGCATCCGGGTAAGATCGCCAGCAAGATCTCTATATTTCATTCTCTATATCATTTTTCTAAATTACGATTCATTTTCTATATTTTCATCCTCTATCCAACGAACAGATATAGATATCATACAGAGAGCCTTTGAATATAGAGACCGAAAAGGGAGAGTCCCTAAGAAAGACTGATATTGATCCAATAGTGTTTTATACAACCTGCTAGACATGCATTTTTGAAAACGGTGTACCGATGTCAAAAGATTTGCCGCACCTCTGAATGCATGACCTTGCCCGTGGAGGGCTGCGCTTAAGTTTATCTCCTATGTAAAATTTCAACGGAACCAATTTCAGATTTCTTTCATAGCCTCGACCTTTCTATTTGTTTTCTGCCTATAATTCGGGTTGGATGAACCGTGGTCTGAACTAGATTTTTTTGGCTCGCTTGTAACCCTTTCTATTATAGGGTGTCAATGGCCTTAGCTAGACTATAGGCTTCAGCAATGGTCCAGTAGTCCATATAGACTCAAATCAGACAAAGAAGTTGAGGCTGCCTTTGAGCCTCCCCAACCCGATTCAGAGTCATCATAGTCACCTGCCCACCCTCGACTATATGGGTGTCACATATAAGATGGTGTTATGACCATATTGTCATAGGTTTATGCTCAGACTTTGTGTGCTAAGGAATTTCCACCCCCATCGTAGAGTCCAATAGGTGATGCTCGCACACCGTGATCATCGAGCAAGGACTCTGATCCCATGCTTGGTGTGACCCTTGACATAGTACATGTCACGATGCTTGAGATAATGGAAGACATAGAGGTCTTGATTATCCAGCGAATTTGGTTGGCATTTTCAAAGAACTCTCAGATCGCGAAAGATTTAATCGATTCCCATGGATGGCACCAGCTATTGATGACCGAGAAACTGGATCAATTAGGCCTGCTTTTTGTAGAAATGTAACTTCTAAGATGACGCGGATCATGTAGGATTGGATGAATATGGACACGGTGGCATCCCTGATTTGGGTCTTTTAGTGGTTGAGATAATAGTCCTATTTTAGTGGTATTTTTTGATGTGTGAACAAGTGCCATGAGAATTTAACCCCTCCCTTCCCGTTTGTGCAAGGGGTGTTTTTACTTGCACACTCATGACACCGCTCAAGATGTTATAGGTGGTGTTGCTGAACTCTACACTGCAAAGCAAATAATATAATGTTGTACATATGTATATGTGTTGCAAAGCAGCAACATAAATTTAGCACCACATGTATGCACAGCATGGGGAACATCTCTCAGCATCACATATATGACCTATTGCAACATGACTAAATGTCGATGCAATTATTATTTTCTTTTTTGATATATTTGACTTAAATATAAATATCATTTTCATTCGATAATATAACACAATTAAATATGCATGTGTGTGTTAGAATAGATAGTCATCGTGTGTTTTACAGCAACACAACCCGTATATGACCCCTCTATCGCCTCCGACTACCATCCAATCATCTTAATACACAGCCTAGGAAAACTTTTCACCAGGATCCATGCATCTCGCCTTGCCCATTACATGGATGACCTGATTTCTCCTTGTCATAATGCCTTCATCAAAAGACGCCTTATCTAGGACATTTTTCTTTTCACCCAGGGCAAAAGGTCTCCATCGCTCCCATACTCTGACCCTTCGTTTCAAGCTTGATCTAGAAAAGGCATTCGATTCAGTCCCTTGGCCCTTCCTCCTTGACAATCTCCGAGCCAGGGGTTTTGGGCCTATGTGGCGCAACTGGATTGCCTCATCACTGTGCTCCTCCTCTTCCCCGGTGCTCCTCAACGGCCAGTTGACAGACCCCATCCACTACTGCATGGGACTCCGACAGGGGGATTCCCTTCCCCACTCATGTTCAACCTTTCCATCGAGCCCCTCATCGCCCTCTTGCAGCATGCCATGGAATGCGGTACTCTTGCTCCCACCCGAGGGATCCCCCCATCCTCTGAGTTTTGCTCTTCGCGGATGATGCGGCCATCTTCGTCAACCCAACTGCCCAAGACGTTTCTAACCTTGCCTTCATCCTTAGGGATTTTGGTGATATTATCGGGCTCCGCTCCAACTTTTCGAAAAGTCAGGTTGGTCCCCATCAGATGCAAAGGCCTAGACCTCGACCCGATTCTTGAGGACCATCCGGCTGAAAGAACCTCCTTCCCCTTAAAGTACCTAGGCCTTCTGCTTTCCATCAGACACCTATGACAGGTTGACTTCCAACCTCTCCTCGACAAATCTCCAATCGCCTTCCTAGCTGGCGTGGCTCTCTAATGTCAAAGGGATGGAGGCTAACCCTCCTTAAAGCAGTTCTTTCCGTCCTACCTACATCTTGTCGGTGATCAACCCGCCCAGCTTCGTCATAAAGAAGCAAGATCCAGAGGGCCTGTCTTCGATATGGCAGCTTATGCAACTAACGATCACTACCGAGTAAACTAGGACGCGGTTTGCTGCCCGGTCTCCCTCGGGGGCCTTGGAGTTCTGGACCATCACCGTTTTGGCCTGGCACTTTGTCTCCGCTGGTTTTGGCACAACAAAACCCCACCTTGTCGTCCCTTGGTAGGCTCCCTTGACCCCTTCTGGATCCCGAGTCTGAACTGCTTCAAGCGGGGTATACTATTTCGCTCAGGGATGGATCAATTCTCTCCTTTTGGAAGGACCCCTGGCTTTAGGGCTCCGCACTGAGATTCTTAGCCCCCCCATCTCTTTGCAGCATCCTCTCGGACAGACAGAACGGTCAAGGTTGCTCTCTCGCAAAAAAACTAGCTAACTGACTTCCGGGGTTGCCTCACCCATTGATGGTCCTAGAACTCATCCAGCTCCTCCGACATACATCTCAAACCGCCCTGACTGAGGGATAAGATGACCAACTTGTCTGGCATTTCATGACACATGGCGACTTCTCAGTTCGGTCTGCCTACAGGATGCAATTCATCGGCCGGTGCATCACCCCTTCCCTGAATCGGGTTTGGAAATCCTGGGCCCCTTCCAAGTGCTAATTCTTTCTCTGGCTTCTGCTTCGAAATCGGGTCATGATAGCTGATGCCTTTATGAGGAAGCATACAAATGACTATTTCTGCCCTCTCTGTCGGTGCAACTTAGAAACCCCTGAGCACTTGTTCCTGCAGTGCGACTTCAATGCCTTCGTTTGGAGACTGCTGGCTGGTCACCTCCACCTGGACCTCCTGAACCCCGATCTATGGGAGAACTCTCCACTCATGACTGACTGGTGAGAACTTGACGTTCTGTCTGCTTCCCGTCTCATGGCACGGTCAGTCATTTTGGCAACCTTGTGGGCTCTATGGCTCGAGAGCAACTCCCATATTTGTCGCTCAGTGGATAGACCACAACCTGTTTTCCTCCAGCACCTGTTGGATGACCTGCGGCTTTGGGCGACATGCAGCTGGGGCTCATTTTATAATTAACTAATTTTTGTATGCCCTCCGAGAAATGGGCAAATATTCCCCCCTTTAAAACTCTTCTCTTTTGATTAATAGATGACAGTTCTCCCATCTTTGCTCAAAAACAAAACAACCCGCATATGATGCGAAGTGTGTGTTGCTATAAGCTAGTCTTCCTGCGGTGGATGTGTCGCTGCCTCTATGCAAGGTATCTGTCCTCAGGCATAGAGTATGCCTCGTGTGTAGGAACCACGTATGCCAAGTTTAGGTACAGTGTATGCCTACGACAGCACAGCTAGTACTGCTCATGCCATGCAGCAAGGCTTAAGGCTATAGCCTCGTGGGATTCTCTTGGTAATAAATTTCAGGGGTAACTGAAGAAATAGAATTTTGTACACATGCCGGGCTATATGCGCCTATGTGGGTAATTTACTTTGTGGTATGAGACTATTATGTGTGACTTATAATATGTATCAGCTACTGCTCTGTCTTGAATATATATTATGCTATCCATGGTCAACCATGCATAGAACTATAAAAAATCCTAAGTGATTTTAACTGTTAGATCGACAAAAAAGACACGGTCCACACTAAGTTTGATGTAATGTAAAAGTGAGCTAATAATAATGTTGTTGATTACTGTGATACTGACAGTACGTTACCAGAGCAGTTGTGGAGATCTCCAATCTTCCCATTGATCGTGGCTGCAGCCGGTAAATATTCAAACTCACCAGCCAAGAAGTGCAAGTCTAACTGAACGAGGTCCATCTCCCACCATTCACCTGCATTCAAGAACTCTTCAAGACCTTGTGTTGCAAGCATAGATGATTATCGTTTGGGATCTGGAAGGCAGAAGAAGACCTATAACAATCGGGATTTCTTTGTCAGGCTTAGGAAACGGATATGCACTGGGGCCCCCTCTAGGCCGAATGACCAAGGCTCCATGAACAGATGCCCGAAGGCAGTGGACGTGAGCGTGCCACCATAGCGTGCCCTCCTGGCCGGTGACATCAAACCGATAGGTGAATGTGTTGTTGGGTTGGATGGGGCACTGTGTTATCATCCCTACCCCATCGTTCCAACAATTCATTCTCTGCTTCACTCCATGCCTGAATATATATTTCAGGAAAAAAAAAGGGGTAATAAAGCTCCTTCTTTATCTGAAGGATGAACAGCGTGTTCTCTGAAAGGAGCTAGCTAACCAGTGTATTGTTATTCCCTGTGGTGACTTGTTGACGACATGAACAACGACGGAATCTCCTTCTGTGACCTCTATCACTGGGCCTGGGAGCTGGCCGTTCACCACGGTCATGACCGAGTCCTTGCAAGGCTGCCGCATACGCACCTGGCTCACCTGTCAATTCGAGCAAATCACAAGAACATCAAGGATCAAGCCATTGCCAGTGATTGCATGAACAAGGGGATGATCGAGTTACGATAACAAAACTTGGCGAAGAATGCTTACGACGAACGTATGCTCGACGACGGCCGCATCGCCGCCGCCTGCCGTCCATAGGGCGGCGAAGAAGAAGAAAACGAGGGCAACGGCAATGGCCATGGTGAAAATATTTTATCTACCGCTATTTCCCAATCAATATAAGCATTAGCACCAAATCCATCATAAGAAGGAAAAGACATTAGACTTTTACCTTGGTCGGTGGAAGCAGATATAGTGTTGGTGGAGTGTTTTTCTTCCAACCTCTCTTGTGTATTCCTAATGTTTCGACCGAAATTGTCGATCTCGGCCTTCATCTCTTGTGTATTATTGTTGATCATGGCTTTCATATCCTTCAATAAGTCTAGCAGCTCCTTGTGACGAACAAGCTTAGTATCGTTTTGATTTTCGGTCGATGATCCTGCCATTGTTAGTAGAAAACAGAAAATAACACAAGAGTATTATCCCTATCAACTACTAGGTGGTAGAAGGTGGAATCACACGCTCTCAAGCGTCTTACCACGCTCTTACAAGTGTTCTTACCAATGCTGCAGGAGGTACAACCGGTGGCTGGTTCATGATACCGAACGAGTGTGAGCGAAACGATTGCAAGTTCGAACCAGAACTGATAAGAAGTATGTGGAGCTTGGATAGGCAAAATATAGTAGCAAGGAATATGCAATTATCGAAATCAGATTAGCAAAGCTGAATAAATATCCAAAGTTTTTGTCAAAGTTGCTGGCCTAAACCCGTCCTTAGACCTAGCTCAAGCAAGCAAAACAAATAACACAACACTTTGGATACAAAGAATGCAAGCACTTCTGATTTCTTTCTTTCTTTCTTTTTCTTACTTTTTTTTTCTCTTTTTTTTTTCTCTTTGTGCGGCTTTTTTTTTATGCACTTGCCTTTTTCATCTTTTTTTTTGAAATATCAATAGTGCCGCATATGAGAGATTACAAGATATATACTCAAACACTCAATTTTCTCTCGCTGGAAAAATAGATCTACTATGCAGAAAATATCTATGCTGTTTTCGGATTTTTGGAGGCCTCAAACACTAAAACGGATAACAGAAAAGTTGTAGATCTTTTCGTGCTGATCAATTTACATATGTGGAACACCAATTTTGGATAATGGATCTAGGAGATATGGGCTCCGCAAGACAGACTGCTCAGAAAAACAACCGAGACAAGACAGATTAACTTCAAACGCTATTTTGGGCAGGAAAACGGCGTTTCTGGAACTTGTCACAATGGACAAAGTTGTAGAAATTTTTCTGAGCTATAATTTAGACCTCGAATTTGTCCAATTTGGAGTTCGGATGATGGAGATATCAACTCGGGACTAACAGATTGGAAATAAATCCGAACCGATTCAACACAAGTTCCTGATTTGTTCGGGTTCGACGAGATTTCTTCAACACAGCTGATGAACTTGACGATAAGTTAAGAACTTAATCTAAAATAGCAACAAGACGATCACAATGGACACAAATTCAACAACGCGAAACTGAAAACGAAATTGCGAAGGGCACAAAGGGGCTTGGATGATGCACGAGATGACGAACTGAAATCTTTTTGTGGGGCAATTTTCTGGACTCTAGGTGGAAGATGAACAATGAACAAAGGAGATACAAGTATACCTGACGTGCAACCGAGGCTCTGATACCACTTGATGGGGGAGGGGGTCCCGATCTTCCGACAGGTATGGGTAAACATGATTGGTGGAGAACTCGATGTTGACGATCCGACTTCCAATCAGAACTGATCTAAACCTGCAATCGCTACACCACTGTCTCCATTCGTTATCAACCACGCCAAGACGCGTTTGACCTCATCACGAAGGTTAATTCCTGCAAGCGAATCGAGAACACAAGTAAGAACACGGTAGATGCAATATCAAATTACTGATTACCGAATAAGCACACAAAGTTGGGGTTCAGCAAACCGATACACGACGAAACTGCAACGGCAGAATAATCTAAGCAAAACCTAGCGACGGCTACTGAATTTATAGCGACGGCTAGGGTTTGGGGTGCAGCCCCTAAGGTACATGGGCCATGGGCCCAAAGTGGAGCAGCGCAGCGCCCGACAGATCCCGACAGATTCTGGTCGCAATATTGTTTCGACGATTCCCGCTGATCTATAAGGAATTTGGACATGGTACTAGATCCGTTGGAAAGATCTCGTGGAGGGCTTATCCGTGCATACCAAGAACATCCAAAACGGAGTCCGTATGAGGTTAGGGCCTCCGTTTTAATTTGAGTGCACGGAAATGGCCGAACCGGACTCGTGGACAAATTGGGCTCTTTCTTGAGCCGGCCTTGCAAGGACGTGACTTGTGGGACCAGAGGGTGCCGAAGAGATGGAGATGCGCCTTCCTTGAATACGTCTTGAGCATGGGGAGGTAGCCACGGTGGAGGCCGAACTGGTGGCGGCAACAGCGTAATATCAACACGACGACGTACTTGTTGCTGGCTTGTACGTCCTGGCCATGGTGCGGGTCGATGATGCCATATAGTTAATGATGACACCATAGTTGATGTAGAGGATGTAGAAGATGCCGTGTTGTGTTGCCAACTTGTCGTAGATGAAGAGGTCGAAGATGAAGTAGTCGATCGAAAACTTGTCGACGTGCGTGTTGGCGATGTAGTTAATGGAAATCTTGATGACCACCACATTGAGGTAGTGTTGGTCATACCTATGATGGACATGGTCACATCAACCTTATATGCCGAGAGATGTATTTGGCATGGTACGAGTTCGTTACGTATTCGTAGTTTGCCCGGCCCGATTCTCCTCCGGTAGGTCGGTTCATCAACACTATATAAACCGAGCCCCTACGGCGTGTAGAGGGCACCTGATCATCGAATATTTCATCTAGCACGAGATCTTCGCATACAACTTCTTGTACACACATAATCTCACTGAGACTTGTTCGTCTCGTCGAGCTTCCTCTTGTAATCCTCTTTGATATAAAGAAAGGCTGGACGTAGGGTTATTATCTCTCCCGAGAGGCCTGAACCAGGATAAAAACCCTTGTCTCCCTGCTCGTCGTTGATTGCTGTTCGTGTTGTTCGGCGTGTCTCCTATCTTCCCTTCTTAAGAACCTTAGTTGACGTGAGATCGATATCTCAACCGTCGACAACCATGGCGTCCACTCTCTGTCAGATGTCGGAGTCATCATAGTGATCTATCTTCACGACGCTCTCAAGGATAGGGCCAGGAGGGGGCAATGGGAGAGATGCCTGTTCCTCCCCGAGGCGATCATCCTCTTCAAATTCGTTTTCAGCCTTGGTATTTTCAACTTGGAGCTCTGCTAGATGCGCTTCAATAGGATGCTTCTTCTTGGCTTGGTGTGTCGCGACCACTTCCTTAGGCTCACGGCAAATCCTAGACCAATGCCCTTCAGGTCGCAGTGAAAGCACATTTGGTTTTGCTGGGCATACGGCTTGCGCGGCCCCTGACTACCAGACTTGTTAGTTGCTGCCCCTTTTTCTTCTTTTCCTTTCTTGCCTTTCTTGTTGGGCTTCTTCACCTTGTAACTATTGGCATTAATTTCAGTGTCAGTCGGGTTACTTGGTGCTTGGAACTTGAAATTCTTCATTAGGACATTATCATGAGTTTTAGACACCATCATCATATCGATAAGAGTGCTATACTCCTCAATGTTGTCCTGACGATAGCTGCGGGCTAGTTGAATTTCATTGGGATAGAAAGTAGTGAGGGTTTTCTCAATCTTTTCTTGCTCCGTGACTGGTTTGTCATGGAGTCTCAGATTGGTGCATATGCGATGCAACACAGAGTTGTAGTCAGCAACAGACTTAAAGTCGGCCATCCTCAGGTGATTCCAGTCCTCCTGGGCTTGTGGGAAAATTGAGTACCTCAACCTCTCAAAGCGCTTGCAGAGCGCATTCCTTAGCTCCAGGGGGCATGTCACTGCCATGCACTCACTTTTGAGAGTAGGTGATAAGCGGTGCCTAAGGAAATGCAGGGCCTGTTAATTTTGTTCCGCGGTGGGGTCCCTTTGGCCAATGCCAATGATACAACACAGTTGCTTGCTGCCCAGGACAATTTCAGCATCTGACTTCCATGTATTAAAATTATGCCCCTAGAGGCAAGTTCTTAGAAATCATGGCTTGCAAGGCTAGTCATCTGCAAGATAACCAGATACACGATTACTTCAGGTAATCAAAACATAGAGTGGTACGTGACATAAAATAATTCTCGCGGTTTCAGTACGGTGCCATTACAAGATGCAAACTAATTACTAATAATATAACTAGCAACAAATTGCAGAGTAATTGCAAAAGATATTAACCAGTAAAGCACAATTCAAAATAAATTCACATGATTCTCCAAGAATCAGTGGGGTTTCTGTAAATTTTACTAATTTCAGGAAAATTTCTAAAAATTTTGACAAAATCTAAACCTTCGGTCCAGCGCACGGCCTGCTGCTAGCAGGGCTGTACGAGTCTGAAAAACCCGAAATACCCTGCGGCTGGGGTTTCCAACCCTAACTGTCCTGGTGGCGGCGCAGCAGCGTGCGCGTGTGTAGCGCAGCCAGCTCATGCGGGCGCTGGGGCGGCCAACGCAGGCGCTGCTACGGCGCGCGGCCGTTGAGGCGGGTGCGGTCGGCGCGGCCCTAGGCGGCCATGACGGCAGACGGGCTGGAGCACGGCAGGCACATGCCGGCGGTGGGCTGTGGCACGGTAAAGCGCAGATTCTAATCGACTTGATTGATTTGTTCAAGGCCCCCAAAATTCTAATCTATTAAATTTTCTTGCAAAATTTTTCAATGTACTTAGAAAAGGCACAATAATTCTTGATCTACAACGAAAACAAGCACAGATTACAATCTACTAGGTAATCGATGCGTAAAACAATACGTTCGTGGTGGATGTGGATGCAGATCGTTCTTCCGCACGGATTGATCTGCACGTCAAGGAGCGGACGTGCTGATAACGTGTTAAGAAACCTCGCTACCGGGTGTAGTCCTAGGTGTAAACGCAGTCGAACAATCACAGAGAAAGAGTAAGAACACAGGGGACACAGAGATATAGGGTGGAGCTTCTCTATATTAATTCTCAGATCTGATATACAACATAGGGCCCCACCCCTTCTTTTATAGTGTTGCTTAGGGTTTAGGCTAGGTCCAGCGTGGGACCCATCAAGAGGGGCGCCGGCCCATGGCCAGGCCGAACCGCCTCCTTGGTGGTTTCCCAACATGCTCAATGGCCGGTTCCGTAAGGCCACAGACCCACAGCGAAGAAGAATGCGCACCTGTGCTACAAGAATCCAACAATATTTTGTCGGCCAAATACCTATAAAAATATGCCAAAAATCGACATATAAAAAAGGATTTTTTTCATACATGCCATTACAAAATTAGGTTTATTCAGTTTTGCCATTACAAAACGCATATTTATACATATACCATTCTTTTTGTAACAATCTATTAGGAATGGCATTTTCAGATTTTTGGGACATTTCCAACTTATACGCAAGGCAAATACGAGATGAAATATGCAACACAGTCGGGTCCCACATTTCATCCTCTCCCCCTCGTCTTTCCACCAACGTCACAACATCCAACTCCGGCGAGCTCCTCATCTTCCCCGGCGAGCTGACAACTAAGCTCCTTCCCTACCGGAGTGTCCGGTGAGGTGGGTTGCGGTGGCTGGCAATGCAAGCAGTGTGACGGCAACAGAAGCAAGGTGCGCGACAGCGGCGGCTGCACGATAGCAAGCTCGTGGTGGCGGACAGCGACGGGCGATGAGCTCGCTGCTGCTGCGCAGCGTTCTCCGACGACCTCGTGGGGAGAATGGCGGTGGGCAGCGAGCTCCTTGGCGACGGCGACGCGCGGCGTCGAGTTCGGTGGTGGCGCCAAGCGGAGCTCCTAGGCGGTGGCGGCGAGCTCGGCGGCGCATAGCGGGGCAAGCGTAGCAGCGAGCTCGGCAACGGCTCGAAGAGAGAGTGAGGGGGTGGAAGGAAGAAGAAGAGAGGAAGAAGATGAAGGTATAAAAAAACATGTAGGCCCACATATTTTTCGTGTATTTGGATCGCGTGTAAGATGGAAAAGTCTCAGAAAAGTACGAGAATAGCATTCCTGATAGATTGTTGCAAAAATAATGGCATCAATATAAATATGTGTTTTGTAGTGAAAAAACCGAAGAAACCGAATTTTATAATATCATGTATGGAAAAAATATTTATAAAGCGATGCAAATACGTGTATTTTCGTTGGTTTACATGGTCGACGGAAATAACCCCTATCCCTCAACCAGCTGGTAGAGATGACGCCGCACTATTTTCGTTGTACGAAAATAGTGTCACGCTAGCATGGTGAGGTGTCGCAAGGTGAAACATGGGATTGCCACGTGACATGTTATTTTTGTCGGCCATGACAGTTTACACCTCTCTTTTTCATGAAAAGAATTATAATGCTCCATCTCTTCTCACAACTCAGTTTGATGAATATGATGCATTTGACGCTTATATTGAAATATTTAAACAAGCAAAGATGAAGGTAAAATGATACTATAAGGAACTTTGAACCTTGTTCAAGCTTGCTAGATTAAATGAATGTTAAGAGACTACCGAAAATAGATTTTTTTTAATGGACTAAATAAAGATATTCAAGAAATTATTGTTAATAAAACATACGGTTCTCATCGCAAAAAAGCAAGCATACAGTTCTATTTTACAATTGTTTAATTGTGCTTGTCGAGCTGAAAATATATATACTTAGTAATTTATTGAAGGAATTTTTAGCTTCTCTTGAGACGCCCATTATTGCACCACCTATTGTAACTAACATTTTGCTGGAATCTAAAAATGACAAGCATTAAAGAAAGTCGCAGGATGGAAAGAACAAAAAAAAAGATCAAACATTGAATGATGATGCCACATGCGCATGCAAACAAAGATCAAACAACTGAAAACGCACCTAAATCAACTGAACATGCCCTATAAGGTAATAAAAAAGATGATGCCCATGCACAATGTGTAAGTATTTCTAATGAACAAACATTATACACCAACCATGCAAATGGAGAGAAAATGTGAGAAAATATTTTGGTTATACCAATGCCACAAGTAAAGATTGAATATGCGACTTTTGTTTTGAAACTCAATACTTGTGCTGATAATAGACATGTTGTTCTTTACATTGCCAATGAGAAAGATGAGCTCAAATTGATATCTTCTTTGAATACATTATGTTGCATTGAGTTATTTGATATCTTCTAAATAGTTTAGTGGAGAAACTTTCACGATATCCTGAAATGTCATGTGTATGTAAAAATACTTAACATGTTATTGGCAAAAATAATGATAAAGGTGCGTATATGGTGCATCAAGTTTACATTTGTTCCAATATGAAACCAATTTTGTCGTAAACGAAAGTGCCCAAACTAGAGGATGACAACCTTTCTAGTCATGTCATGCTAAGGTCTTCTAGTTTTGAATAAAAAAATGTGCATGCCCCTTTGTCCCTTGTTTCTACTAACCTTTTGTAAGAACATGTGATGCACTCGAGGACAACTCAAGAATGATGAGAACATCAACCACAAGAATACAACCACCACTCCCTCTACTTCTTGCACTATGGTTGTAACAAGTTGACAACAATCCATCACATCCTCTACTTTATCTACGTCTGTGTCTACTACCATGGCTTCATCGACATGGTTTCATCGGCCCCACCTTGGCCGATCAATCACACAGTTTTTCTTCACCACCTTTGGACATGATGCCATGTATCCATCACTTTGGCCGCCACCCATATTTGAAGGCGTATTCAAGAAAGGTGCATCTCTACCTCATCCACTCCTTCAGGTCATAAATGTCACGTCACTCTAAAGACAGCTAGAGAGAAAGGCCGGCCCGAGTTCAAGTCCAGTTTGGCTATCTGCAAGCGACACAGCTTCAAATGGAAGTCATATACCACTCTATGGAAAGCTTAGGAAATAAGCTCTCCAACGGATCCGCTGTCACCTTAAAATTCGTCTTGGATCAGCGGGAATAATTAAACAATGTGTTGTGTCACCCAGTTGAGCCAAACCCTAGGACGTCCAACGCTCCCTCCTAACCGCCCTCCTATTATATAATGTGTAGTCATCGCTGTTTAGAATCATGTTTTGTTGTGTTTTGGTCGATCACATGTGGATGCCTCCTCATATTCGCGTTGGTCGACTATACCACCCGTGACGAGAAACATAACCTCACCCTTGTATTATGTGTTTCATCTCTATTCGTAATTTTAGATTGTGTTCATCTTGTTTCTTGCCTGTTCTTTGATCGCTTGTAGGAATCCACCTTCATGGTCAGGTCAATCGCGTTCTTGGCATCAATAATGAGCAGGTTTTATAGTTAGCGATTATCTGGTTACTACCCTTGCTAGGTTGGTAGCCAGATCGTCAAGGCCACCACTCCGAACAGATCGGAATTACCCCCCGTGAATCTCACCAAAAGATCGGGCCACCCCGTTCCCCATCATTGTTCATTTAAAAGTGGTATTAAAATCACTAGGTGGTGAGATATAAAGTGAGGCTAGTAGCACAAGGGTTTATGTAGAGAGCCGGCATCGATAATGATGAGACCTATTATCTGGTCATCATTGGAATTACCTTTTGATACTTGATATCACTAGGAGCATGCATGGAGTTGAAAATACAGTTAATGGATGTAATGACTACATATTTATATGAGTCACTAGATTCAGAGATCTATAGAAGTCCCCGAGGGTGTAAAGTTTCCAAATCAAGGAAATCGCAACATTAATAGTGTAAATCTTGAAAAATTGATATGCGGGTTAAAACAATCGAGAAGGTGTGGTATAACCAACTTAGTGAATTCATCCTAAAGAAGGGATACTAAAACAATGATGATTGTCCTTGCGTGTTTGTTAAGAAATCTCATAATGGATTTGTATCGTCTCAATATATGTCGTCAGGAAGCAAAGGACATAACTGAGCCAAGTGTTCACTTGGTGGCAGAGTTTGAGAAAAGATTTGGGTAAGACCAAATTTTGTTTGGGCTTGCAACTCAAGCGACTTTCAGAGGGAATATTTTAACATCAAATTGTCTATATTTAGAAGGTATTAGAGAAGTTTAACATGGATAAAGCACATCCCTGAAAACCTCCATGGCAGTAAGGTCCTTGACATGGACAAATATTACTTTTGACCTAAGACAGAAAACGAGATTTTGGGACCAGAAGTGCCCTACTTCAGTGCTATTGGAGCACTTATGTATCTTTTTAATTGTATCAGGCCTGGCATTGCTTTCACAGTGAATCTTTTGGCTCGATGCAGCTAGGAGCCTACTAGAAGACATTGGACCAGAGTTAAACTGTCTATAGTTACCTACAAAGAATGCAAGGTCTTAGGTTGTTCTAAAAGAGAAATGAACCTATGACCTTGGTGGGATACACTGATATGGGATTCATGTCTGATCTGCACATGATTAAATCTCAGATAGATTTATTTACCTATCTGGCGATATAACAATTTCATGAAAATATAGCAAACAATCATTTGTGGCGACATCCACTAATCATTATAAGATTATTGCCTTGTATGAAGCCTCCTATGAGCGTGTTTGGTTGAGGTGGATTGTTAATCATATCTAGAAGTATCTAGAAGTCATGTGGTATGGATATCATCGACACCCCACAATTATCTATGAAGATAATATTGCTTGTGTTGCATAGATGTAAATGGGCTACGTTAAGAACAATATAACGAAATATATTGCCCCAAGATGTTCTATCCCATGAACTCTAAAAGAGTGGCGTGATTGTTGGATTGAGATGTAGCCTAGAGGGGGTGAATAGGCTTTACAAATTTTCAATAGAAATTAAGCACGACAGAAAACAATATCGAATGTTCCGATGTATACATAGGATAGTCCGATATGGATCGAACTATTTGATATGGAATTAGACTATCAGATATTGCTGAAAGTAGGGTTTGAAGCCCCTTAGAAATTTTACATATACGAACTGCACCAAATAGGGTTAGAGAGCAATAAACAAGTAAATTAAGAGAAATAGAACCAAAGCCATAAGGAGACTCGAAGAAGTTGTTCCCGATGTTCAGATCTTTGAGGAGATCCTACATCTCCGTTGAAGCAGATCTATTACACTTGAGCCAGGATCCCTCTAGACCCTTTGCCTCCCGGGTTGCACCAAGCATTCTTGGTTCAATCTTTTGATCCTTCCCTTTTGGAGGCGAATTCAGCCTTCACAAACGGTCCTCGACCACCACACCAAGTCTCGATGGCTTATGGGCGATTCCTAGCCATCTAGGAGCCCTTAAACTTCAAGAGTAACAAATTCGGTAGAAAACTAACTTGGAGATAGGACCAAGTGCTCAAGGATGAAGCTCGATCAACACAAAACAATTAGATCTAGCTTCTCCACTCTCACAAGGATGAAATCAATGAGATTTGTAATGGGAGAGGGAAGGTGCGGAACTAGGGTTACAATAAGTGCTCAGCTCGTAGTGAATGTAAAAGGCGACCCTAGCCCGTGAAGGGGAGAGGGGAATAAATATCCCCACCCACCAACTAGCCGTTTGAGACTAACAGACATCGGATAGTCCAATATAAAAGTGAGAGAAACTCAAACCGACGGCTATTTTAGTGGTGCTGAAGTAGTTCAGGCGATGTTCAAAGAAGAATCAATCAATAAGGATTCAGAACATATCAGATAGTTCGATATTTTTGAGATCTGGAGATAGAAAGGGGTCGATCGGAACAAGAAACATCCGATATACATCGGATAGTCCAATATTTTTGTGAGTTTGAGACAGAGAGGGGTTGATCGGGCAAGGATCAGAACATTCCGATTTGTATCTGATAGTCTGATATGAATTTCAGCAGAACACCCTCAAATTTGATTGGTAGATAGAATATGTCAAGATTCATCAACCATGAGCATTTAAACTATCTGAAAATGGTTTTTCGTGGCATTCCTCTTAATAGTACGACGTGTCCTTAGATTTAAATTAAAATTAAAAGACTTAGGTCTAAAGATTCTGCACAATTTCCTCCTTTTACCTTCAATGACTCCACGAGCACCTCACGTTCTTTTCTCAAGATTAAAATATGTCCATAAACTTATTAAACACGTTAGTTCCTTAATTGTCCGTCATCGATCACCAAAACCGACATAGGGCCTAGATGCACTTTCAGCGATAAAAGTACTTGAAATGAAATCATGTGACAATTTGGCAGATTTGTTCACAAAGACTTTGCCAAACATTACATTTTGGAATTATGTTAGCGAAATAGGAATGATGCGATTTCAATAGGTGCAAGGCCTAGGGGGGGAGCATTTAATGGGTATCACGTGGTGATACCAAAAAATAATATATTGTACTCTTTTTCCCTTGTATGAGTTTTCTGAAATTTAGTAATGTTTTTACCGAGTCAATATCACAAGTTAGCTTGCGTTTATAATGCACTTTTTTCTCCAATACTTTTTCCCTATTAATTTTTGGATGGCGTCTCTAGAGAGGCATATGTATATCAAGGTTTTTTTCCCAAGAGGAGTGATGTAACCTACGTGACATAGTCGTATATGTGGGGGTATTATGGATAAAAGTGAATTGGGATTAATCCTTATCTGTAGAGGTTTCTTGGTGGTTAAGAAATCATTTGCTATAAATATGAGAGACAACCAGTTGCTGGCATATTGAGATTAATAAAAATTTCCACCCTAGTGTTTTCTCTACATCTGTATCCATATACTATAGAATTGAATTTTATGATTAATAGTCTACGACGTGCTACGATTAGGGGTGAAAATGGTATGTATATTATCCGACCGACTGACCAAATTGATTGGATAATTTTATAGATATTCGACTATTTTTACGGATAAGAATGTGGATAATTTGAAGTGGATATGGATACGAATATGGAGCACTGATTATTCGGTGGATAAGGAATATTCGAGTTTTTGTTTGGATAATATCCGAATATAAAATATGGATATCATCCGAATGTATTTCTAGATTTTTATTGGTAGTTTCCCAACTTTTAAATTTAATTTTTAATTTTAAAATCTTGAATAATTTAATAATATTCGTATACAAACTTTTTAATGTATTGTTTTTCTAATGTTATAAATTCCACTTTTAAATTTAAATTTGGCCATTTTTGTTAAAATTTGAAACAGATTTTTTAAAACGAATTTTAACTATTTGACTAACAATATCCGTATTCTTCTCTAAACCGATCTGTATTCACTGCATATTCGTAATATTCGACACATTCGTGTTCGAATATATCCGGTAAAAAAATATGAATACAGATATGGATAGAACGAAATCTGACCATATCTAATCTGATCACATCCCTAGATGCGATTTGTTGTTTTCCATAACATTCTCTATTCCATGTAGTCATGTGATAAAGTTTGGTGTTGGATTCATGAAAAGATTTTCAATTATGGAAACCGAGCTCTAGCCATTTTTTTTTAAAAAAACCTGGCTAGATATAACAGTATCATCTTCATTGGCTCCTTACCCGTTATAGCCTCCTAGGCCTGGCCTTTCGACAATGGTTTTTGATCGTTTGTTCTCCTAAGTTAGTCGACACAAGCTCCCCGTGCATGGAAATTCTCACGACATCATTTATTTTTTTAAAAAAAAATCCCGTCCTTATTGATTTTTCTTGCTCCTTGTTGCTAGGACTCAGATCCGAATCTCTAACGATAGTGTCAATTAAAGTAATAAAAAAGCTATATCACTTATATACAATAAAATAGAAAATCTCTTCAATGTCATAGTGTGCATACACCTTATAATCCATTGTGGGCGGACTTTTAGTTAAGAGCTAGACTATATGTCTTTTCTCTCTTTTTCTCGTCCACATAAGAAAGAAAAGACTTAAGTTGGATTCCTGATATACAACTGATATGACACCACTAGAGATGCCCCGAGCCTACATTTGGTTCAGGGTTAGGACATGGATTAAAGACTTAACATATCAAAAATTACCGGGTTGTGTAGGTTAAGTCTAAATGGCATTGATTGAATTAATCTGACAAGCTAGAGGATGGACCGCACTAACCCAACCAAATTGTGGAGATGAACTAATCTTACTAAGTTAATACTTAACATAAAACATATACTAAATTTAGTTAAGAGCATCTCCAATGAAGATAACTCAGTACACATCATCTTTTAGCTTATATGGAGCAGAGAAAGAGAGGAGAGATGGTAAACAAGAGTTTGTCTATAACGAATTATAAGGTGCAATGCACCTATTACAGACGATCCATATTAAATTTAAAAGCTAATGATATAGCTAATTCATTGGAGGGGTTATCTACAAACTTTCTGTTAGAATATGTGTCGATACATAATCACAAACGAAAACAGGAGACATGATGTTTGTTAACTAGTAGTTGGGTCTAGCATTTAAGATGCTCTAAGCTCAAATATTAGCTAACTCATTTAATTTAATAATAACCCAGAATCAAACACAAACTACGTGTCTTCGTGCAGGGGAACCTTCAATTATCGAGAATGAACTGACAACCCATATGTGTTCAAAGTTTGACCGAACAACTAATTGCTCATTGAGGTGGCACTCTAGTCCCTATTCGTACTCCGCTCACATCACCCCATCCAGGGAACGACCTATACGATCTGGGCACTTTCACCGTAATGCTGCTCTTTTATTTTGACCTCAACCACCGTCCCATTTCTTTGCCGTCTCTACCTTTCATCTCCTCATCGTTAACCAGTTTCCAATTCTACTGTCCCTCTCCGCCTTTTCCATCATTTGGATTCTCTAGTTACGAGATTGTAGCTTGATGGGACGGGATCCTGATCTTCCGACAGGTATTTAGATCAGTAAGCCTCTCCTCTAAATTATTTAGATCACATAAAGCATCAAGTTCAATGTAACCCAAAGTATTTAAAGAAGACAATAATTTTAGCTCATCATTTTCGCTCGCATTGTGAATAACATGTTTATTTTTTACAGAAGTGTTTGGTTTTGAATCAAATGAAACATATTTATTCACTAGTTGTGACACAGATATAAGTGAAGCATTACACAACTCTTTTTTATCACGAGAAACATCGAACAAATCTTTTTGTGACAAAAGTAAATCAGTAACTGTTTCCACAATTTGTTGCTCTAACTTAACATGATTCGTGAAAATTTTCAGCACATAAAAATCGTTCTCATCTTGAATGAGTGTAGTATCTTTTTCATTACCTTTGTTTTCCTTAGCTGATGTAGGTACATCTTCAGTTGTAGGTGTTGGAAGCATGGATACAACAACAATCATCTCTTCATTCTCCTTATTCTCAATTTTATCATTTCCACTTGCCTGCAAAATGTTAGTCGTGCAAGGATACACACCTTCTTGCAAACAGATGTGTTTATTTTTCGTACAACTTTTTTATGTTTTATTTTATTTTCAGCTTCACAAACAAGAGTAAAGGTTTGCAACAGAGAAACATATTCTTTATCAACAACAATATTGTATATTTTTTCATTAAGTCCATATAAGAATCTACTCTCCTTCTGTTGATCTGTTTCCTCCAAACCACAATGTAACAACAAATTTTTTAATTCTTGAGGTAAACGGTCACTGGTTTGTTTTCTTGTTATAAACATTGTAGTTTGTTTAAGAAATTTTTACGATAATAGGCAGGAATAAACGTATCCCTTAAAATTTGTTTCATGTCTCTCCAAGTTGAAGGTATCTCAATAAGTAAACAATACGTCTTTCATTTAATTGATGCATTATTAATTAAAACACTAGCAGCTGTCATAACCTTTCCTTTATCGAAAATTCTATGTCGAGCAAAAATTTTATCTACTGCTATTTTCTAATCAATAAATGTATCAGTTCCAAATTTTATATCATATAAAGGAAGGTTCTCAATGGTATTAGCATGCTTATTGGTAGCAGATGATGTGTAATTCTTCTTCAATTTCTCCTTATGATGGAACCGATCAAAATTTCCTCTAGCCTCCATACCAATACTGCTTGCATTCCAACTGGTGGCTGATGGTTGCAATCTCCCTATTCTATTGTATGCTCCTGCCATTATTAGCAGAAAACACAAAATAACACAACAGTATTATCTCTGTCAACTACTAAGTTTTGAACGGTGTAGTCACACCCTCTCAAGCGTCTTACCATGGTCTTACAAGTGTTCTTACCAGCACTGCAAGAGATACAACCGGTGTCTGGTTCATGATAATAAGACATGTGTGAGCGAAGCGATTGCAAGTTCGAATCAGAACTGATAAGAAGTATGTTGAGCTTGGATAGACAATATATAGTAGAAAGGAATATGCAATTATCGAAATCAGAATAGCAAAGTTGAATAAATATCCAAAGTACTTGTCAAAATTGCTATCCTAAGCTCGTTCCTAAAACTAGTTCAAGCAAGCGAGAGATACACCAAGTACAAAGAATACAATATGCAAACACTATTGAATTTTTTTCCTTGCCTTTTTTTAGTGCGTCTCCTTTGTATGCACTTGCCTTTTTCTTTTTCTCTCTCTTCTTTCTTTTCTTTCCTTCTTTTTTTTACCGACAGATAAAAAGCAACACTGGATTTTCGGTTTCAAAAGACAGCAGATCTTCCGACACAGTTTTTATATTTTTGGCAATCTCAAACGTAAAAGTGCACAACTACAAAGTCGTAGATATTTTTCTGCCATGCAATTTGCATATATGGAAGTCTGAATTTGGATAAAGTAGTTAGGAGATTTCGGCCCCGCAATAAAGACTGCTCAGAAAAATTCGAGACATATCTACAAACACTTCCAACGTAAATTCGGATCTGAATATGGAGTTTCTGGAACTTGGTGCAATGTACAAAGTTGTAGATCTTTTTTCGGGATACAATTTAGGCTCTAAATTTGTTCAATTTGGAGTTCGGACAAGGGAGATAATGACAAAATACCGAACGATACTGAATGATATCCGATTTGAACGCAGCGACGACAACGTGATGGCTTTGGACTCGACGTCAAGATGCAAGACTCAAACAAGACTCAGAACTTAATCTAAAGCAGCAACAAAATGATGACGATGGATACAAATTCAACAACATGAAACTGAAAACTGAATTGAGAAGGGCACAAAGTGGTTTGAACTATGGATATGACGACGAACTCAAATCTTTTTATGGGGCAATTTTCTGGACTCTAGGTGGAAGACGAACAATGAAAAAAGGGGATACAAGTATACCTGTTAGGCAACTGACGCTCTGATACCACTTGATGAGGACGGGATCCCGATCTTCCGACAGGTATGGGTAAACACGATTGGTGGAGAACTCGACGTTGATGATCCGACCTTGACTAGCACCGATCTAGACCTGCAATCGCTATACCACCGTCTCCGTTCGTTATCAACCACGCAAGTGCACGGTCGACCTCACCACGAAGGCTAGTTCCTGCAAGCGAATCGAGAACACAAGCAAGAATGAAGAAGAAGTAATCTCGAATTGCAAATTGATATTAAGATCACGAATTTGGGGTTCCATAAACCGAAGATCGACGATACTGTGATAGCAGAAAATTATCTAAGCAAAACCCAAGTCTAAACGATGAAGGCTACTGAATATATAGCGACGGATAGGGTTTGGGGTGCTCAACCGTAGGGTTACATGGGCCACGGGCCCAAAGTGGAGGTGGCGCAGCACCCGACAGATTTTGATGTCCTATGGATTTCATGATTCCTATTGATTCTGGTAGAATTTAGGCCTCAAACTGGATCCATTGGAAATATCTCGTTGTGGGCTTGTCCGTGTATACCAAGAACGTCCAAAACGAACTTCGTACGACCGAGTTATGATCATTTTAAGTTGGACTGCTCCTAGTGGCCGAACTGGGCTTGTGAACGACGAATTGGGTTTGATCTTTGGTTGGGCCTTGAGCAACATGGGTGTTTGGGCTTGATGTCGTCGAGGAGTTGGAGAGGCGCCTTTCTTGAGTATGTATTCATATAGTGGAGGCGGCCAAGGTGGTGGTCGAACTGGTGGCGGCGACAACGCAATATCAACACGACGACATACTGGTTGCTGGCTTGTACATCCTGGCCATGGTGGTGGTCGACACACCCATGCAGCCGTAGACGTCGTAGTACGTGTATATGTATTAAAGTATGTTGCAAGGTGTTGCCAACTTGTAGTAAATGTAGTGGTCGAAGATGAAGTAGTGGTTTGAAATCTCGTCAACGACCATGCTGAAGAAAAACTCGGCCATGACCACCATGTAGACGTAGTGTCGGTCATACCCGTGATGGGTATGGTCACATCATAGCTCCAACTGATGGCTGCCAAACAAGGAGGATTGGAAAATGCATGAACATAGGCGGGGGCGGATCAGGATCCGAACTTTGTGGGCGCATATTTAGCCATAAAAATTTTGCACAACTAAAACTCTAGATTAAAAAAAAGGGGAGCGAATTAGTAATCCTTACTGAGGAGGGAGAGTTTAGACTTTAGAACTTCAAACTAGAGACTAGAGAGGGTTCTCAACGCCTGACATGGCCATAGGATAGGGGCCGTCTGGAGTGCACATGGCTGCTACGTGCAGCAGTCAAGCGGCGACGCGTTGGTGTGGCACCGGCGGTGGTGGGTGCCGCCGTGCCATGACGAGCCGGCGCCGTTGCTATGCGTCTAGACTCCAGACCGATGAGAGGCGACGAGCGAGGGCCGAGGGCGATCGTGCGGCGTGCTAGCCTGCTGAGGGTAGGACATGGGCCCGACAGAGCCGATGTCGCTGCCAACAGCACAGCCCGTAGGTTTGTAGTGGTCAAATCCGAGACTAGTGAGATCGCTTTAAACGATATTATGGAGTCTCATGATGCGACATTCTTTAGACTGTCTTTCTTATGAGGTCTAATGAATTAATCACACCTCATGGCTCTAATGAGCATTACTCTATTCCTCCTGAGGTGGCTGAGCCCACTCCTGACTTGGAATTGAGGAGGAGTAAGGGGCAATGGACCGAAAAGTCGTTTGGTGATGATTTTGCCATCTATTCTGTGGATGACGAACGACGTACCCTCGCTGAGTCATATGCATCTCCTGATGCAGAGCACTAGAAGGAGGCGATCTGTAGCGAGATGCAATCCATCATTGCTAATGGAACGTGGGAAGTCACTGAATTACCTGGTGGGTGTAAACCGGTGGGCTGCAAATAGATTTTTAAGATGAAGCGGAGACCCGATGGTACTATTGAAAAGTATAAGGCCTGACTAGTGGCTAAGGGTTTCACTTAGAAGGAGGGCGAGGATTATTTGATTCCTATTCCCCTGTGGCGAGGTTACTCACCATACGTATGCTTTAACACTTGCAGCTGTGTATAAACTCGTAGTCCATCAAATATATGTAAAGACCGCTTTCCTTAATAAAGAGCTGGATGAGGAGATCTATATGTAGCAGCCATATGTTTTTTGGTAAAAGGACAGGAGAATAAGGTTTGTCTCCTTATTAAGTCCTTGTATAGTTTTAAGCAAGCCCCAAGCAATGGCATGACAACTTCCATAACACACCGACATCTGTTGGGTTTTGTGTCAGCGAAGCAGACAAATGTGTGTATTATCAATTTCGTGGGGGTCATGATGTCATTCTATGTCTTTACGTACATGACATATTGTTGTTTGGGACTAACTTAGATGTTATGAATGAAACAAAAGAATTCCTTTTCTCGAATTTTAACATAAAGGATCTAGAAGAATGCTGATGTTATTTAAAATGTCAAGCTTATAAAGGGTGAGAGTGGGATTACACTTTCACAATTCCATTATGTGGAGAATATTATAACCCGCTTCGGGCATTTGCACTCTAAACCTGCCTCCACGCCCTATGATCAAAGTTTGAGACTTAGTAAGCACATTGGTAAAGTTGTCAATCAACACATATACTCACAATTAATTGGATCCTTGATGTATCTCTGTAGCGCAACTAGACCCGACATCTCATATGCAATAAGCTGGTTGAGTTGTTATATGGCAAATCCAAGAGATAGTAATTGGGTAGCACTACATCGAGTACTGAGGTACCTTAAAGGTACCATGAAGCTTGGAATCCATTACTCAGGCCCTCCGGCTGTCTTAGAAGGATTCAGTGATCCTAACTAGATTAGTGACTCGGATGAGATAAAGTATACTAGTGGATATGTTTCTATTTTAGTTGGTGGAGCCGTGTCTTGAAAGTCTGCTAAATAGACGGTGATAACACGGTCAACCAAGGAGGTCGAATTGTTTGCACTTCATTCAGCTACGGTGGAGGAAGAATGGTTCCAAGAGCTTCTGTCTGATCTGGCCATGCTAGAAAAGCCGATTCTAGCTATTTTAATATACTGCGATGAACAGACTGTTTTAGTCAAGATCAAGAATAGAAAAGGACAATATGAAGTCCTGTTGAAACCCACGTGGAGGGTACCTTGGTTTGATGTTGAATATATGTGACAAGATGGAATTTGAAGTGTTTTCAAGAATTTTAAATGGTGCATTTGTGGAAATTGCCGTGGAATTGGAACCGGACCATTGTGCTGAGCATTGGCTAAGTAATAGTTTTGAACGGACATGGTCCAGTGGAATTTGTTAAGATGACACATAATGTGTTAGGACTTACTAATTGTGGTGTCACGAATGGATTATGATGTTGATAATTTTGTGATGGACTAACCTTGCAGGTGAGATATGGTGTGTTGGTTTCGTGTGTGTTCACCTCAGTGATGCATGTATCGGCGGGTACGTGGCTGACGCTTCGATGGGACAGCTGGAAGCTGGTGCGTCCGGAGGCGTGCAGGCGACCGGGATCGATGACATGGCGGTAACTTGAGGTGGTGTACTCAAGTAGCTTAGGCATGGCAAGGAATACGAGGCAACTGGCGGCTGCGGCGTCAGTAACCAACTGGCGAAGCTGGTTGCACTGGTGGGCCCAGGCATGGGCTGGCGATCGAGTAAGCTGCAAAGATATTTTCCAAGGGAAATATGGGGAATATTCCCTCTAGGGAGTGTGTCTTGTAATGTGTGAGTTGTACACCACTCATCATCAAATGGAGGGTGGAGATGAGCTCTAGGATTTAGGGCATCTCATCCTTGGGCTATAAATAGAGGGGATGGGAGCACCTCCTCGTCATCCCTTAGAGCTGAAAATTTCAGAAATAGAGAAGGTGATTTGGGTGGCACTTAGAGTGCTTATGGCAACAAGAAGTGTGGCTTGTAATCTGTCAACTTCTATGCAATGAAATCCTTCTTCTCCATGAATATCTTATTTTGATTTGCTCCAAGTTCTTCTTGCTTTTGTTTTTTCTTTTTGGAGCTCTTATTTGGAGATGAGTCTTGATGATTTCTTGCTGTTTCTTAATAATCTATGATATCTTAAGGTTGCTAGTATGATTTTCCACACTCATTGCAACCATATGAGAGGCAAGAGATCAAGTTCTTGACTTGCTACAAATCTGTCCAAAAACATTCATCCACGCAGCAATCAGTGTTTGATTTTTAGCAACAACTAGAAAAATCATTTTGTAGTGATTCCACTTAGAGAAGTTTCGTGACTTACATATCTATCAACACAAAAAATTTTAAGTTATGGAGATTCTTGTTTTGAGTGCATTGAGGTGAAAATCAAGCCCCAAATTTTCTGGACGAAATTTCTGATAGGCTGTAGTGTTTGAATTTTCCTAATTTTTGTGCAAAGAGTATTGAGGAGATTTTTGGTGGAGTGCTTCAAGGCTTATGGTTTAATAGGGAGCAAACCTCCCATAATTTTTGGAGCAACAGAAAGCCACGATCTCTATGCTCCAAGTGAGAATAAATTCTAAAGAATTTGCTTTTCTTTTCTAAAAGTGGCTTTAGTGATTTGGCTTGATATGCTTTATTAAAGAATGATTTGAATTGATTCTCTTTTGTTTGTACACTTGACAATCATGATTGTAATAAAAAATTCCCTCATATTTTTATTGGTCTTATCCACGCACTCTTGGGTTATGCATAGTTATCACGCTGTTTATATTTTAGAAAATCGTTAAGTTTGAGGAGCACCGTCCGATGAAAAATTTTCGAGGCTCCCATTCACCCCCTCTGGTCGCCGTAATGGTTTTACACGTCCTCGAGGCATATTAAGAGAAGATTTAAGTCTACTTGGCATGCGTGTGAGATGGGTGTTATTGTTACAGAATACCCTCAGTCTGATAGTAATCTAGATGATACTTTTACAAAAGATCTGTCTAAGATGACTATCGAAGCAGCGTCTAGAGGAATGGGGCTGATATCTTGCTAGTGATAACCCATCCTGAATGAACGAAGATCCCCCGAAATAGGCTCTGGAGCAACTAAGCTATGTGGTACAGTAAGGCACACCTTTCTAAAGTCACATTAGCTGCAGTGCTTAATCTTTGGAAAGGTTGAGGATAAAATCTCTTAATAAGTTTTGAATCTTTCTAAAGATTCAGGAATTTTCCTACAGGATTTTCGTGAAGAATAAACCTATGTGAGCCGATCATGTGGTCGTGATCTGTGAGAGTTTGGGGCATACTCTCTAGTAAGCTCATGAAAAGTTGTAAGGACATGACCAAAATGTCCTACCCCGCTAGAGGTGCATTTTTGCAGCCTAGTACTGTGTGTTATCTGTATGAAAGCTCACGCACGCATCAAGGCTTTGTATCAAGGCCCGTGTCCTCCACTCTCTGTGTCGGGCTGGATTATTTGTAACTAAATATAGGTTCAAACCTATATGATATCTATGTTGAATAACAGTATATCAAACGAGTTTTACGGCGATAATGCTTTTTTTGGAAAGAGGCAAAAGGGTGTGGATTGCTGGGCTTTTGCCCTTTGCTCCTTGTGCCGGCCCACATAAGAGAGAGAGAGGGATAAGGGGAGGGGGCAGCTGCGCCTGTTCTTCTGTTTGGTGGGTTGCCTGAACCCTACGGGGAGGAGGTGCCCTGCGGTTGGCGGTGCAGCCATCCTCGGATGCACGTGGGCGTGGGCGACGTGGCATTGGCATCTATGTTTATCGCGATGCCGGTACACTCCCCTCGCCGATTTGATGGAAGCCGCAGCTCTCTCTCTCTCTCTCTCTCTCTCTCTCTCTCTCTCTCTCTCTCTCTCTCTCTCCCCCCCTCTCTGTTGTTTGTTTTTTCTCCTTTTTTTTTTCATTTCACCCTCGGTTTTGCCCCGTTTCCTTGCTGTGGTTCACCGGCACTTTGGCGTCCTTTCCGGTCGGAGCTAGTAGATGTGGTGGTGGTCTTTCTCATCTTGGTTCCCGGTGGCCATGAGTTGGTTGATGTGTGCTCGCTGCTGCTCCTCTCTGCTCCTCGGGCTCCTTCCGTGGCCTTTGGCCATGGTGAGGGTAACGACATCGTATCTCCGGGTCTCTTCGTCGGCAGTTAGTTTATAGCATGACAATTTGATTTCTGGGACAGTGATGTCATCACGCTTTACCTCTACTTGCCGGCTTGAATCTGGTGCACTGTAAGATCTTTGGCTTCTCTACTCTTGTTGTGTTTGTGCGCTGTGCTGATTGAGGTGGATTTTGGAACCTTGCTGTGTGCAAAAGGGACTAATTCATCTCAATTTGGGTGGAGGGCATTGCGTGGGATATACTCCCTCCATCACCAAAAAAAACAAGGCGCATAAAAAATGACGCGAATTTTAACGCCCGAGCCGGTGGGCCATTGTTTTCCTCATATACCCCTAATCTTAGTTAGGCCCTGTTTGGATTGCAAGGGCTAATTGTTAGCCACTAAACTTTAGCCCCTAGACATCCAAACAGCCTAGCTAATGAGGAATTCTATAGGGCGGTATCCCGTCGCGGCCTCCGCCGAACGGGATACGTCTCAACCGTCCGATGCGAAGCGTAGCCTGTCCCTCGTGCGTGCAGTGGAGTCTGACGCACATTGGTTTCCTCCGCATATTCACGCAGCAACTCGGTGCCTTGTTACACGGTCTGCATATTCGACTTACACACGAAGTTCATTGTTTAACTCATGCATGCAGTTCACCTTTTTTGCTCACACATGCATACATCACGAATTTGGTTATTGCAGTCCATTTGCACCTATATTTGTACGTGCATGCAGTCATGTGTACTGCTAGTAGTGTACTTTTTCACGATTTTAATTATACTTTAAAATAACAATTATACTCCACAACAACTTTCAGATTGATGATGCGTACATTTTTTTTTATTTAGACTTTTAATACTACATGGCACTGTACTTGATACTTGTTCGTGATACCACTAACCCGATACTGATATTTCTTTTTGTGTTATATGATATCTTACCAAAACTCAACGATACCAACAATCTGATACCACCGATACCGACACTTTGTGATATATGTTACCTTTTTTCGATACTGAAACTCGACGATACGATCGATACCAATATTTTTTTTGTTTGTGATACATGATACCTTTTTCTGGTACCGAAACTCGACGATACCACCAACCTGATACCATCGATACCGATTCATTTTGAGTTTGCGATATATCATACCCTTATGTTACCTTTTTTCGATACCGAAACTCGACAATACCAACAACCTGATACTACCGATACCGACACTTTGTGATATATGATACCTTTTTTCGGTACCGAAACTTGACGATACCACCAACCTGATACCATCGATCCTCAACACACAGACCCGATACCTCAATGATACCACAAAACTCGACGTTACCACCAATCCGATATCACCAACCTGATACCATCAATCCGATACTTTTTTGTTTGTGATATATGATATCATTATGATACCATTTTTCCGATACCAAAACTCGACGATACCGCCAACCCAATACCACCAACCTGATATCATGAAACTTGACGACACCACCAACCTGATACCACCAGTACTGATACTTTTTTGTTCATGATATAATAACCTTATGATATCTTTTTTTCGATACCGAAACTAGACGATACCACCAACCCGATACCACTCATGCTCGACACCCAACCCGGTAGTTAATGATACTTCTGATCCGATACTTAATTTTTTGACCCGATACTTGATTTTTTGACCGATACTCGATGATACTTCTGATCGAATACTTGATTTTTTTGACCCAATACTTGATGATTTTTCTGATCCGATACTTGTTTTTTTTTACCTGATATTCAATGATGCTACAACTTTGATACTGCATACATGATACTCCAACTGTTTTTGTAGAAGAATAGGACATGTTTTGATACTACAACTTTGATACATGATACTACATATTTGATACTCCAACTTTGGTACTGCATATATGACACTCCAACTTTGATACATGATACTACATACCTGATACTACAACTTTGATACTGCACACATGACACTCCAACTTTTGATACTACAACTTTGATACATGATACTAAATACCTGATATGACAACTTTGATACTGCATACATGATACTAGATAATACCTTCAATACGATACTTGGTTTGTTTACCCAATAATCGACGATACCACCAACCTGATACCACCAATACTCAACACCCTCAGATTCGATACTTTTGTTCATATGATACTTCTGATCCGATACCTGATTTTTTGACCTGATAATCGATGATACTTCTGATCCGATACTTGATTTTTTATTTTGATACTCGATTATACTTCTGATCCGAGACCTAATTTTTGAACTGATAATCGATGATACTAATCATCTGATACTTGATTTTTTTTTGTTGACCGGATGTCCCGATACTTGATTTTTTGACTCGATACTCGATGATATTTTCCTAATCCGAAACTTGATTTTTTGGACCCAATACTCGATGATACTTCTGATCCGATACTCGTCTGTATGAGCAATTAGGAAATTTGCATGATGTAACTATTAAAAAAATTAAAACTATTAAAAATGGGTTGGTTAAGATTTTAAATGAATTATAAAATTTATTTTATGCGATTTAGACACCGAATAAAATAGATACGAAATTTTAAAGATGAAAATCAACCGAATAATAAAGAAATTCATGGAGAACTAGCTGGCTTTTTTCAACCTGCGCGATGCAAGCTTGGTCCCGTGCTGCGGGGTGCACGCGGCAAGGGATCGATAAGTGCAGGAGTGGGAACACGCGCAGAGGAAAGAGAAGGAGAAGCGCACTCGGAAGAAAACGACAAGTCTATAGCTGCACAAGGAAACGGACGTGGAGGCGCGCATACGAGAGACACGCGGCGTGCGGCTAGTGATCCCGTCGGGTTGCCCTCCCGACGGGATCCCGTTGGGAAGTAGCGCCCTTATATAAAGCAGAGTTAAACGGGGTCACTACATTAATCCTAAAATCCTAGAAAATCCCATGTTAATCGAAAAATGCTAGAATTTTTCACGTTAATCAGAAAAAGAAAAGATCTACATTGCTGGATGTGGAAAATGTTATGTAAATCTAGCGGTCAATATTAATCTCTATAACAAATTACTAAAGTTGATATAATATATTAGAGATAAACTCTAAATTTGAAAAATATAGAGTTTTTCATGTTACTTAGAATAAAGAAAAGATCTACATCGTTGGATGGGGATAATGTTACATAAATCTAGCAGTCAATATTAATCTATATAACAAATTACTAAAGTTGATCTAATATAT
>SPJY01000075.1:821178-844802 GCA_005191435.1 Raddia distichophylla
ATGGCTCACCGAATCAACGAGATTCCGCGCGGCGGTCGATTTGGGGAAACGGGGAAATTTTGCGGAGAACCTCAATTGGAGGCCGGCTCTGGATTTAGGGAAACGGAGAGAGGTGAAGTGGGTCAAGGGCAAGCCCAGAGCGGCACGGCTCGGGGTAATGGCGACACGACACGGCTGGGGCACGCCGGGAGGCCATGATGGCGAGGCACCGGGGATGGCAGAGCGACGCGACGGTCTAGGGGGTAGCCTTTTGGACTTTCGGAGCCACGGACATGTTTGTGGCGTGGCCGAACGGCGCGTGCTCGTACGGCATTGACGACTCGCCGGTCCATGGCTGCGGACCGAAGGTCCTTCGCGGCGGACCGGGCGGCGCGCAAGCACGTAGCCCGGACAGCACATGGCTCGGGTGGCGCGGCGCGATAGTGCAGGGAGCAGGCGGCTCAGAGCAAGTCAGAACCCGAGCAGGACAAGGCATCCGAGGGGGGGGGGAGAGAGAGAGAGGCTGCCTACAAGGTGTTCGGTGAAATGCTCAAAAGAGGAGTAAGAGAGAAGTATGATTTTCGTTTGAATAAAAATTTTATCTTTGGTTTTAAATTGGTCCAATTGGTTCAAGCTTTTCGCTAAATTACTCTTAACCCAAAATTTGGGGTGTTACAAACAGAAGAAAGGTGCGGGCACTCGCCAACCAAGTCTCAGCTCGATCCGTTCGCTCGTGGGACAGCGCACCAAGCTTCGCTGCAGCCCCATTTGGGTGGTGACCTGGCGTGTACTGTCGCTTCGCTAGCTATTCCACGTCCCTCCTCACTCACCGGCTCACCGCCATATAGCCCGGTCACTAGTGCCTTATGCGCCACTGCATAGCCTGCCTGCCGCCATATAGCCCGGTCACTAGTTCCTTAGGTCAACCTATTTTTTAGGATTGTGGTCATTGACAGCCATTGTCCGGTTAATTATATGCTCTTTACCCGATCATTTTGTGGGCGGTGCGAGGCGGCCTTGGCTAGCTAATTTTGAAAACCTGCCTAGGCGGCCACCAGGCGGACGTAGGTGGACCTAGATAGCCTAGGAGGCATGTGGTTGGTGAAGATAAGTGACGTGTTTTGGTTTAGACCCATCACCTATCGTTAGCCTTAGCTGATGGCTTTTCATTGAGACAAGTCACCTTTTTTGTCACGTGTAAATACGAGGCATTTGATTGGTGCAGATAGGTGACATGTGTTGGCTTAGGCACGTCATCTTTCCTAGGTCTTAGGTGACTATTTTTTTGTTGTCACACGTCATTTTTCATGTTATAAGTAACTTAGGGGGGCTGTGGTTGGCGAAGACAAAATGATGGTTGCTAGTCTAGACCATCACGAATCATGTAACTAGTGACGTGTGTATCACCGTCTTCTATGACTATTCATCGGTGACATGGTAGGGCTGACAGGTCACCCGTCCCTGTTAAGCGATTTTTATGTAGTGTCTTTCGCCCTAGGCTGCTATGGCCAAATTTCACGAAATTTCAATGAAATTCCGTCGAAATTTTTAATCCCTGATGTCAACAACAACACTATCGGCACCATTAGTGTCGATTGCAGTGACCGTGAACCAAACTTTAACCAAAAAAACAGTGTCGATGTCTAATGGGTTGTTATGAACAATTGTGTACGTAATGGTATGTCATGATTCCTAGTAGTGTCTAGGACCTAGTATTGGTATACCAAGAACACCCTCGCATAGTGTCACTTGCCCCAATCTGGCCATGGTCAATTCGTCACTGCCTTCCTCTAATCCAGCCATGTCCCATCTTGGAGTCCGTGGCAAAACACTAAGCTCACAAAGTGACCATATTCCTGGATATTGGCACTTCATCCCCTATGGCCCTATCGTCGTAGTCATGTGCCAGTTCAGTGCCGATGACCAAATAGGGCATTAGCACTGCCCCTCGCTCACATTGTCAAGAGCATGATGTCTGGCCATTCACACTACCTCCACATTGGCATGTCTTTCTCAGATCAATGACGACGGGCATTGTTGGAATAATTAGCACTTTTAGTTTTATTTTAATTGATTTAATCTGAATATAAATAATGAACAAAATATGATAAACAAGCAACATCATACAACAGACGTATATCAAAGATACACGTGCACATATGACAAACAAGTAATAGATATATATCCTAGATACACATACACACAAGGCACATGTATATCTCTCTGATATACTATACAGCAGCACAAATAATATTGAATTGAATAGGGCAAGGATGATGCGCACATACCAGACGTTGCCGCTAGTGTTGCTGTTGTTCTTGTTAATGCCGAGAGATGGTGAGGAAGACATTGGTGCAGATCACAACGACGACGATGAGGAAGCGCGATGAAGCGACCAGTCGCGCGAAGCGCTTCCCAAAAACCTTATTCGTCCTCTTCCAGTGTAGAAGCGCTAGGACGGGAGGTTCCGGAGACCTGCTCTCCCGTCGACGGTGCACGCCGGTGTACGGGATGGAGAAGCCTACAGCAGCGGCGCAATAGACAGGCAGAATAGAGAGAGGCCCAACCCTAACTTTGGGGCTATGCCTTTTGTCGGTGCATTTTGTGTGGTGGCCTCAGGCTATATTTATAGGGGATGAGAAGGAGTCCCTTCCCTACAGCTAGCAATGTGGTACTAAACCTTCCACCTGACAAGATGGGCCTCATGGGTCTTTGAGATCTATTTGGATTATCCTCAAATATATTAGGGCTAAGCCCATATACTCTAACAATCCCCCACTAGATCTCAAAGCCCATCATAAATTATGTTGTTCTCAATATTGTTTATATACTAGTGTTTCGGTGATAATGGACTATGCCTTAAATTGCACCTAAAACTCTAAGCTACACTCTGCATAACTTGGATAATGCACTACGCCTTGAATTGCAAGTTTTGTGTGGTCAAGTTTCACTTAGAGCCTTAACTGATACTTGGCCGCAAGAAAGGCTATCCCGCGGGTGGAGCATATACGTCGTACTCCGTGGTCTCTTCATGAGCTTACTAGAGATCACCCAAGTCTCATAGACTGCGACTTCCAACAGTCGGGCTCATATAGATGTGTTCTTTCAAGATGCTCTATGGGAAGACATCTTCGCTAATTAAAGCCAATAGAACACATTAAGGCAAATGCCAACCTGCCACATAGATCTAGGGAGTATTATTGCATCTTCACTTGGAACTAGTTAGGATATACTCTCCTCCAGTTAATCAATGGCTTGTTTTTCCCAGGACCTAATTCATAGGATCACCGATCACATAGACTGGGTTACCGCTATGGTGTAACTCACATGGGTCTCAAACCTAGTTCCTTCGATGCACTGTCTATCACATTTCATGATAAACCCTTAGTGAAAGGATCTGCCAGATTCTTAGCCGTGTGGATATAATCCAACGCTATCACTCCGGAGTTTCTCAATTTTCTGACAGATTTCAAGCGTCTTTTGACATGTCTTGAGGACTTCATGTTATCCTTAGAACTGTTCACCTTGTCAATCACGGTTTGATTGTCACAGTTCATAAGGATAGCCGGAAGCGGCTTTGCAACCACCGGAAGATCCATCAAGAGTTCACGCAGCCAACCTGCCTCAACAATGGCCGTGTCTAAGGCAATAAGCTCTGCCTCCATAGTCAAGTGTGTGAAGATAATCTGTTTGCATGACCTCCACGAGACGGCTCCACCACCAAGGGTAAAAACATAACAACTTGTGGCCTTAATCTCATCAGCATCGAATATCCAATTTGAATCACTATACCCTTCCTGCGCTGTCGGGTATCCAGAATAGTGAAGTCCAAGATTCATAGTACCTCTCAGATAGCGCATTACTCTTTCGAGTGCTCGCCAATGATCATCTCCTGGGTTAGAAGTAAACCGGCTCAACTTACTAACCGCGTATGAGATGTCTGGCCTTGTAGCGCTAGCTAGATACATCAGAGATCCGATGATCTAAGAATATCTCAGTTGATTCCTAGCAATCCCAATGTTCTTTCGAAGCACAATGCTAGGATCATAAGGTGTTGGGAAAATCTTGCAATCGGCAAAGCCAAAGCGATTCAAGATCTTTTCCACATAATGGAACTGCGAAAGAGTGATCCCATCCTCGCTCTTGAGTAGCTTGATGTTCAAGATAACATCAGCCTCACCAAGATCTTTCATATCGAAATTTCGGGACAAGAATGATTTAGTCTCATTAATCACCTCAATACTGGTCCCAAAAATCAATAGGTCATCCACATAGAGACAGACTATAACTCCCTCGCCCCCACCATAGCGGTAGTACACACACGCGTCGGCCTCATTAACAACAAAACCGGCTTGTGTGAAAGTTGAATCCAACTTTTCATGCCACTGCTTACATGCTTGCTTAAGGCCATAGAGCGATTTCAATAGCTTACACACCAAGCTCTCTTGTCCTGGTATTATAAATCCATCTAGCTGATCCATTGAGGAAAGCTGTCTTCACATCCATTTGATAGACAAGAAGGCCATGCGAGGCAGCCAATGATAGTAAGACCCGGATTATTGTGAGCCTAGCAACTGGTGAGTAAGTATCAAAATTATCCTCTCATTCCTTTTGCGTGTAGCCCTTTGCCACAAGTCTAGCCTTCTACTTGTCAATAGTACCATCAGGCTTGAGCTTCTTTTTAAACACCCACTTACAACCTACAGGTTTGCACCCATATGGTTTTTCTGTAAGCTCCCATGTCCCATTAGCAAGAATGGAATCCATTTTACTACGGACTGCTTCTTTCCAGTAGTCTGCATCCGGAGATGCATAGGCTTCCGAAATAGAAGTAGGTATATCATCCACAAGGTATACAGTGAAGTCATCACTAAAGGATTTTAAAGTCCTTTGTCTCTTACTCCTTCTAGGAGCTTCACTAGCATCATCCACAGGATTATTCTCAACTTGTGCAATTAGTTCGAGAATTGTCTCAGGGGTGTGACTAGAACTACTATGCTCATTCTTCATGGGAAATATGCTCTCAAAGAAAGTTTCATCTCTAGACTCCATGATTGTGCCGACAAACATGTCAGGCACCTCAGATTTAACCACTAAAAATCTATAAGCAATGATATGACGAGCGTAACCTAGAAAGACATAATCCACTGTTTTAGGTCCCAACTTACGCTTCTTTGTAATTGGTACAATGACTTTCGCCAAGCACCCCCAAGTGCGTATGTAAGAGTATGATAGTTTTCTCCCTTCCCATATCTCATATGGGGTTCTCTCCTTATTCTTAGGTGGAACTTTATTCAACAGATGACACGCAGTCAATAACGCCTCCTAGGTTGACCCGCAGTGTCTAACATCGCATTGATCAAATTAGTTAGAGTGTGGTTCTTCCTTTTAGTAACCCTGTTTGATTGGGGCGAATAGGGAGGCGTCCTCTGATAAATAATCCCATTTTCCTCACAGAATAAGTCGAACTTACTAGAGAAATACTCTGCACCACGATCAGACCTAATTTTCTTGATTTTTCTTTCTAACTGGTTTTCAACTTCAGCCTTATAAATTTTAAAGTGATCAAAAGCCTCATCTTTCGATTTCATTAAATAAACATAGCAGTATCTAGACGCATCGTCAATCAGAGTCATGAAATATCTCTTTCCACCTATTATCAACACACCATTCATCTCACAAAGATCAGAATGTATGAGTTCTAGAGGTGCCAAGTCCCTTTCCTCGGCAGTCCTGTGAAGCTTACGAGGTTGCTTTGATTGCACGCAGCTTTGGCACAAAGAACCTTTGACAGTGGAAAATTTTGAAATTAAATTTAAGTTGGCAAACCGAGACATTGAACCAAAATTCAAATAACATAACCGTGAGTGCCAAACATTGGCCTCACCTCCATTATCACAAACATGGTTCACAACTTTATTACAGAAATCAGCGAGTGACAAGTGGAACAAGCCTCCGCACTCATAGCCTTTACCAATAAATTGTCCATGCTTAGACACGACTATTTTATTGGACTCAAACACCACTTTAAACCCAAGTTCTTATTGATTGAGGGCACATGCTGCACGTTCTTGAGTTGCACGATCTTTCCCGAAGTAAACTTCAGATCTACCGTGCCAACACCATGAACAGAAGCATTGGACCCGTTTTCAATCTATACGGCTAAAGCCCGAGCAACCTGGTAAGAAAAGAACAATGAGAGATCATCACATACATGAACATTAGCACCAGTATCAATCCACCAATCGGTGGGTTGACTCACAGAAAGAACGGTAGATAAATTACCATACCCGTCAGTTCCTTCTCCAGTGTTGCCAATAATCATGTTGATAGACTTTGAAGCCTGTCCCTGATTTTCCTTCTTGTCTTTGCGGTTTGGACACTTTTTAGCCCAGTGTCCAACCTCACCGCAAATCCAACAAAGCATCTCTCCTTTGTTTATCTTCTTTTTCTTAAAGCTGGTGGTGTGGTTGACCTTGTTCTTCCCTTTGTTCTTGTCGTGCTACTGAACCAAATTGGCGCTGGAAGTTACCTCGACTCCTTTCCCAAATGTGTCCTTCTCCCGAGCTTTCTCCTCAACATCAAGAAGCGAGATCAGTCTCTTAACACTGATTTCTTGGTTCTTGTGTTTTAGAGATGTGGCAAACTTCCTCCATGCCGGAGGTAATTTGGCAATAATGCTCCCAGCCACAAACTTGCCAGGAAACACATATTTAAGGAGTTCGAGTTCCTTCACGATGGCCTCTATTTCGTGAGTCTGCTCGACCACAGAACGGTTATCAACCATCTTGTAGTCATGGTACTGCTCCATGATATAGAGTTCACCACCAGCGTCAGTGGCACCGAATTTATTATTCAGTGTGTCCCACAACAGCTTCCCGTCAGTGATATGCATATATAAATCACACAGACGGTCCGACAAGACGCTAAGGACTGCACCCAGAAATATTGCAGTGGCATCTTGGAATTCTGTATTCTCCTGAGGAGTGTAGACCTTTCCCTCAGTTTTGCCAATCGTAATATAGTACATGTTCATAGCCGTCAACCAGAGAGTGAACTTCACTCGCCATTTCTTAAAGTTCATACCGGAGAATTTATCCGGCTTCAATGCATTGGTAAAACCAACCCTCGTTAGACCTAAGCGCCTATAATAAGGTTTTTTGGATTGTTGGAATAATTAGCACTTTCAGGTTTATTTTAATTGATTTAATCCGAATATAAATCATGAACAAAATATGATAAACAAGCAACATCATGCAACAGACGTATATCAAAGATACACGTGCACATATGACAAACAAGTAATAGATATATATCCTAGATACACATACACACAAGGCACATGTATATCTCTCTGATATACTATACAGCAGCACAAATAATATTGAATTGAATAGGGCAAGGATGATGCGCACATACCAGACGTTGCCGCTAGTGTTGCTGTTGTTCTTGTTAATGCCGAGAGATGGTGAGGAAGACATTGGTGCAGATCACGACGATGACGATGAGGAAGCGCGATGAAGCGAGCAGTCGCGCAGAGTGCTTCCCAAAAACCTTATTCGTCATCTTCCGGTGCAGAAGCGCTAGGACAGGAGGTTCCGGAGACCTGTACTCCCGTCGACAGTGCACGCCGGCGTACGGGATGGAGAAACCTACAGCAGCGGCGCAATAGAGAGGCAGAATAGGGAGAGGCCCAACCCTAACTTTGGGGCTATGCCTTTTTGTCGGTGCATCTTGTTTGGTGGTCTTAGGCTATATTTATAGAGGATGGAAAGGAGTCCCTCCCCCACAGCTAGCAATGTGGTACTAAACCTTCCACCTCACAAGATGGGCCCCATGGGCCTTTGAGATCTATTTGGATTATCCTCAAATATATTAGGGCTAAGTCCATATATTCTAACAGGCATGTACTAGCTTAGGTGGATGACTAGAGAGGCATTTAACAACCACATATGCATTTAACGGTCACATGGGCTACCAACTCAGCACTAAACAGCTAACCGATTGGTTTTGGACCTCCCAGGTAAACGGTATACAGTGACAAGTTCGGGGGCTAAATAGTGCAAGTTTTTTGGGCTATAGTGCAATTTGCTTATTAATCATCCTTAAAAAAGTAATTATCCATAGCTTAAACTAATCTAGCATGGTTAGTGGCCTAGACGTGTGCCTATGAAAATCCTTGTACTTGCACAGTAGGCATGAACATATATATAAGACACATTTGTCAATCCAGTTCCACTATGGGAAATGAGATAGGAAAACACTATGGTGCATTACGTATATATGTCTCCTCATCTCGAATGTGATGAATGCATACTCATCTTGTTGGGTTTTTCTCAATGTAAGAGTGGCACATGAACATAGGAAAATGTAAATAGGCTCGTATAGCAGTTTGGATGCCACATGAATGACTAGTTTGTATTGAGAGAACACACTAAGATAATTGACCAATATATTCACACTCGAACGCAAGCATTCATGTGTTTTTTTCCCCGAAAAGCATATAATCGAAGTGCAGAAAAGGATCTCAGTCGTACTGTTGTGATAATTAAGCGTGCAAGTTAGAGCTGCTAGGTTAATTAAGAGAAGACATGTGTGGTCGCAACTGTTGATTCCGGGGGCGGAGCCAGGGCCTGGCTACCCTGTGGCACGTGCCCGGGCTCCCGGCCCACTAGCCATTTAACCAGGATCAAATATATTCCTCAAATGTATGTAGTGTATTATAGGCCTAGTAGCCATTAAAGCCGGGCACCGGCAGAAGAAATCGAGGAAGCCTGCAGCGTTCTCCCAATTTCAGCCCAAATGTCAGCTTGCCAGTCCCAATTGGCCAATTCCATCGGCAACAACAGGAGGGACCGAGATCGAGGGAGAGAACCCTAGGGCCAATTCCATCGAGAATAGCAGCTGCAGCTGCAGCTCGTGTGTCGTGCGTGTGGGGCCACGCTCGCGGCTCGCTCCACCTCCGGCCTCCCGCTCCTGTGCTCCTGCCTGCTTGACCCTGCCGGCGCTCGCCGGCGCACGGTGCAACCGCTGGCCGCGACCGCGACCCCGCAACCCTGCCCGGCCATCCCCGCTTCTCGTCGTCCAGCCAGGCGGCCAGCACGAGCCCGGCGACCAGCGGCCCGGCTCGGAGGCGACCTCCACATGGCCAGGCAACCCCGTGACCCCGGCCGGCTGCTCCCTACTTGGCTGCCTAGCCCAATCCCTCCATGCCTCCCTCAATCGGCCACTCTACTCAGGCATAGTTTGTTGGAAACTGTTAAACAACACTGTTGGAGCACGCGTGACCCACACTGTTTAACAGTTTCCAACAGTATGGATTCCAATCCTTTTACCAATTAACATCCTAGAAGATTTCACAAAACCATTGTCGCTTAGTTTTCGACTTTTCGAGAATATATTGGCAGATGAATAGTCGTTGTTGTTCTTGTTTCTTTAGTTCCCTTAGTAGTCCCTATACCGGTCATGTTTCTTGGATTATTTACAAGCGGTATTCAAGCTCTTATTTTTGCAACGTTAGCCGCAGCCTATATAGGTGAATCCATGGAGGGTCATCATTGAATTGCTTAGTTTTCGAAATACTCTTTTTTTAGCTTAGCTCAATTCATGCATGGTTCCAGATAATCCGCTTGGTTGGAAAATAAAATAGTTAGAAATGCATATGAATATACAACCTAGAGTTGTAGGAGAGAGAATAGACTATATTACGGAATTGTCAAAGTATATACGCATTAAGGGGGGGGGGCGGAGTCAGACTAGATCTATATCCTTAATGTCTATATAAGTCCAATCATCTTTTGTGCGGGCTTCCGCTTTAAGGAATGATTTTAGAATCCGAATCCAGTTCTATGCAGCATATTGTTATCAATTGTATATCTTGATTTAATTCCTATTGGATTTGGATTAGGTCGATTTCAATAGGGGTTCTTCCTCTATTTCGTCTTTTATTATGGATTAGATGATAGGGAAAAAAAGAAAGAAACTCAGGGATATTGAAGAGTAAAGAAAGAGGGATGGAATGAAAGAGTTGTTGGTTGGAAAGAAAAAGAAATAGAATAATGAGAGTCATATGGATTTACATAAACCTCTAATGATTAGAAACTAAAAAAGAGATCTCGAAGTAGTTCGGACAATTCAGATTATCATTTCAATTTGTACTTTTTAGTTACTTCTCCCTAATAAAGCTTAGAAGTATGAATTTGTTGGTTAATTGTATTATTAACCATTTCCTTTTTTTTGACACGAGGAACTCACCATGAATCCACTAACTGCTGCTGGATTGGCCGTAGGTCTTGCTTCCATTGGGCCTGGAGTTGGTCAGGGTACTGCTGTAGGACAGGATGTAGAAGGTATTGCGAGACAGCCGGAAGCAGAAGGTAAAATACGAGGTACTTTATTGCTTAGTGGAAGCTTTAACAAATTATGGACTAGTTGTGGCACTAGCGCTTTTATTTACAAGTCCTTTTGTTTAATCCTAAAAAAGAAAATGAGTCCTTTAGATTAGATACTTTTTTCTTTTTTTAGGAAATAGGAAATTGGTATTTACTTCTGCAATTCCAATTATATCAATACTTTACTCCTATTTATTACTCCCCGAATTCTCTATTTATTGGGACAGACAATATCCACCCCAGGAAGGGCAGATTTGAGGATGATCAATTTAGAGGATATGCTCGCCTTCTTCCTTCCCATCCTTAGTTTAGGGCAGTGGAAAGTTTTTTTCTTTTTATTTTAGGAATTTTGGTTTGGGAGCATTTCAACAAAGGGGATCCTTCACGAGTCAAACGAGACCTAAGACTTAATCTAAAAGAGATTACTAGATTGAATCTATTTGCATTAAAAAAATTGCATTAAAAAAACGATAAAAAAAGGGCGGGCGAAGTAAGTGATCGGAAAACTTTGTTCTTTGTTCGTCCTATTTATAAGAGGAGAGCATATGAAAAATGTAACCCATTCTTTTGTTTTTTTAGCTCACTGGCCATCCGTTTGGAGTTTTGGGCTTAATACCGATATTTTAGCAACAAATCTAATAAATCTAACCGTAGTGGTTGGTGTATTGAATTTTTTTTGGAAAGGGAGTGTGTGCGAGTTGTCTATTTCAAGAATAGATTGGATCTATCCGGCTGCACTTTAAAATATTTTTTTGTTTGGATAAATAAGAAAAAGGTGCATGATCTCGACGAATTACTTCTGAATAAATTCAAAAATCATATGGAAGAACCATAGCATTTCGCGACTCATTGGTAAATCAACTTTGATTCTCTATAAACTAATAATGTGAGCCCATTAACATGGTTAAAGCTAAACTGCTTGAAGTCTAGGCAAAAAGGGGTACTCTTTCTACAACTATATTAATACCGAAATGCTTTAAATTTAAACGGGAAATAGCTAATGTAGAATTTATCTGATATAGAACACTCATATCGATAAAATGGCTTGAACTATTTAATAGAAGGATACCCCGCCCCCTGTTTTATCCAATGCCGAATTGACGACCTATGCTATGTATAAAAAAAAGAGAAATTTTTTGGACTTGAAGAAAAAAAAAGGAATTCTATCAATTTCAATTTTCTATTTATTTAGGTAGTTTTTCTTAATGAAATTGAAATTTTTAACTAAAAGGCAAATACAAATAAAGAAACAACTTTGCTGACCATGATAGATTTTTATCTAGGCGAAAGAGTCCTCTTAATATTTATCTAGTCTTATATTCTTATATGGATTTCACTATATTGAAATATAAACAGAAAAGAGAATATAGAGGATAGGCTCATTACATAAAAAAAAGAAATGGAAATAGCCATAGCAAAAAAAGAAAAAAAGGAGCGTGAGAGCCAAATGAATCGAAAGATTCCTGTTTGGTTCGGGAAGAGATCATAAAAGTTGTAAAGTTAATAGCAAGATAATCTACTTTCATTAAAAGATTTATTAGATAATCGAAAACAAAGGATCTTGAGTACCATTCGAAATTCGGAAGAATTACGTAGAGGGACCGTTGAGCAGCTCGAAAAAGCTCGGGTTCGATTACAGAAAGTCGAACTAGAAGCAGATGAGTATCGAATGAATGGATACTCTGAGATAGAGCAAGAAAAAGAAAATTTGATTAATGCTACTTCTATTAGTTTGGAACAATTAGAAAAGTCTAAAAATGAAACCCTTTATTTTGAAAAACAAAGAGCGATGAATCAGGTCCGACAACGGGTTTTCCAACAGGCCGTACAAGGAGCTCTAGGAACTCTGAATAGTTGTTTGAATACCGAGTTACATTTCCGTACGATTCGTGCTAATATTGGTATTCTCGGGGCCATAGAATCCAAAAGATAATTAAATTAATTAGGCCTTGAACTTCCACTTTCGTTTAGAATTTAGGCATTATTTTTCCCCTTGCTTCCGAAAAAAAGAGTCAAGAAACACTAATGGCAACCCTTCGAGTCGACGAAATTCATAAAATTCTCCGCGAACGTATTGAACAATATAATAGGAAAGTAGGGATTGAGAATATCGGTCGCGTAGTTCAAGTGGGAGATGGGATTGCTCGTATTATAGGTCTTGGTGAAATAATGTCAGGTGAATTAGTCGAATTTGCAGAAGGGACTAGGGGTATTGCTCTGAATTTGGAATCCAAAAATGTTGGGATTGTATTAATGGGCGATGGGTTAATGATACAAGAAGGAAGTTTTGTAAAAGCAACAGGAAGAATTGCTCAGATACCTGTGAGCGAGGCTTACTTGGGTCGTGTTATAATAAGGACTTGACCAAAATGTCCTACCTCGCTGGAGGTGCATTTTTGCAGCCTAGTACTTTGTGTTGTCTGTATGAAAGCTCACGCATCAAGGCTTTGGATCAAGGGCCGTGTCCTCCACTGTATGTGTCGGGTTGGATTATTTGTAACTAAACATAGGTTCAAACCTATATATGATATCTATGTTAAATAACAATATATCAAATGAGTTTTACGGCGATGATGCTTTTGTCGGAAAGGGCCAAAAGGGTGTGGATTGTTGGGCTTTTGCCCTTTGCTCCTTGTGCCAGCCCACATAAGAGAGAGAGGGGTAAGGGGAGGGGGCAGCTGCGCCTGTCCTTCTGTTTGGTGGGTTGCCCGAACCCTATGGGGAGAAGGTGCCTTGCGGCTGGCGGCGCAGCCATCCTCGGATGCACGTGGGCGTGGGCGACGTCGCCTCATCGTCTGGGTTTCTCGCGATACTGGTACACTCCCCTCGCCTATTTGATGGAAGCCGTAGCGCGCTCTCTCTCTCCGCCCTCTCAGTTGGTTTTTTCGGCCTTGGTTTTGCTCGATTCCTTGCTGCTGCTCACTGGCGCTTTGGCGTCCTTTCCGGTCGGAGCTAGCAGATGGGGTGGTGGTCTTTCTCATCTTGGTTCCCGGTGGCCACGAGTCGGTTGATGTGTGCTCACAGCTGCTCCTCTCTGCACCTCGGGCTCCTTCTGTGGCCTTTGGCCGTGGTGGTGGTAACGACATCGTACCTCCAGGTCTCTTTGTCGGTAGTTAGTTTATAGCACGACAATTTGATTTATGGGACAGTGATGTCATCGCGCTTTACCTCTGCTTGCCATCTTGAATCTGGTGCACTGTAAGATCTTCGGCTTCTCTACTCTTATTGTGTTTGTGCGCTGTGCTGATTGAGGTGGATTTCGGAACCTTGTTGCGTGCAAAAGGAGCTAATTTAATTCATCTCAATTTGGGTGGAGTGCATTGCGTGGGATATAGTACCTCGAAGAATCGAAAATGCCGCTCCAACTTCCTCACTTCAACCAAGTATCGCGCCATTGAGTCATCGCGGCACTGATACTCTTTGTTTACCTGATTGATGACCAGCTGTGAATCTCCCTTCACAGTTAGCCGTTGGACACCGAGCGACTTGCATGCTCTTAGTCCCGTGAGGAGGGCGTCGTACTCCGCGGCGTTGTTAGTCGTCGCAAAGTGTAGTTGTATAGAATACTGAAGTTGCTTTCCTTGAGGGGAGATGAGAACAAAACCAGCCCACGAGTTTCTAGTGTGCGAGCCATCAGAAAACATGGTCCAGGGGGTTTCTTCTGGTTGCTCGGGAGCTTCCTGGGACTTGGGCGGGCAGTTCCACTCAGCGACAAAGTCAGCCTGGCCCTTGGATTTTATAGCAGTTCGGGCAGCAAACAGAATGTCAAACTCTGCTAGTTCCATTGCCCACTTAGCTATGCGTCCGCCTGCTTCCTTGTTCCTTAGGATTTCGCCCAGAGGGAACTTGGTCGGGACCAGTATTTGATGCGCCTGGAAATAATGCCGAAACTTTCTGGAGGACATGAGTAAGGCGTAGAGCAGCTTCTGGACCTCAGGGTAACGCTCCTTTGATCCATTAAGTACCTCGCTCACGTAATAGATTGGCCGCTGGATGCCTTCCCTTTCTACCGTCAAGACCACAGTCACCGCTTGTGGCATGCAGCCAAGTTACAAAAAAAGCTGTTCGCCATTTCGCGGGGTAGTCAAGACAGGTGGGTTGGACATGTATTGCTTTAGATCTTGGAAAGATCTGTCAGCCTCTTCCGTCCACTCGAAGCCTTTGTACTTGCGTAGGTCCTTAAAGAAGGGAAGCCCTCGTTCGCCTTGACGGGAAATAAACCTGCTTAAAGCAGCCATCCGCCCTGTGAGGCTCTGGACCTCCTTAACGGTGGTCAGAGCCATCATGTTTTCAATGGCCTCGATTTTTTCAGGGTTAGCAGAAATTCCTTGCGAACCTATAACATAGCCGAGCAGCATGCCAGATCGAACACAAAAGGTACACTTCTCTGGATTCAATTTAATTCTGTGCCTGGTGAGGTTATGAAACGTCTCGGCCAGGTCTTTTACATGATCCGGAGCATACTTGCTCTTTATAACTATGTCATCAACATAGACCTCGAGGTTCCTTCCGTGCAGTTTTGGGAAAGTCTTCTCCATTAAGCGTTGGAAGGTGGTACCAGCATTGTGCAAACCAAAAGACATGGTCGTATAGCAGAAAGTGCCGAAGGGGGTAATGAAGGCAGTCTTCTCTTCAGCCTTGGGGGAGATGCTTATTTGGTAATAACCGGAGTAAGCATCCAAAAAGCTCAAAAGCTGGGCATCAACAGTCGCGTCGACCAGCTGGTCTATACAAGGCAGCGGAAAATTGTCCTTAGGACAAGCCGCGTTCAAATCTGTGTGGTCGACACACATCCTCCACTTGCCGCCTTTCTTCTTTACGATCACAGGGTTGGCCAGCTACTCGGTGTGATCAACCTCGCGGATGAACCCAGCAGCGAGCAGCTTTCCAAGCTGATCCTTTATGATCCCCTGCTTGAAATCCGAAAAGCGACGAAGCTTCTGGCGAACAGGCTTTTTGTCCGGCCGGACTGCTTGTTTGTGCTCAATAACCTCCCTTGGGACCCCGGGCATGTCAGACGGCTCCCAGGCAAACACGTCTGCATTAGCTCGGAGGAAGGCGATGAGCTCGATTTTCTATTTGGGGTCTAGATTGGCCCCCAAATGAACTGTCTTGGAAGGGTCGTCAAGGGACAGCGGAACTTTTTCGGTCTCTCCCCCTGGCTGAAGAGAAACCTTGGGATGGGCAGACATAGTATGCGGCACTTCGGGACCACGCGGGAGAAGTTGGTTGACCAGGGCAAGGGACTGCTCATCGCAATCTAGAGCAGCCTTGTAGCTGCCCTTAACCGTGACCACTCCGCTAGGACCCGGAATCTTCACGCAGCAGTATGCATGGTGGGACAAGGCCATAAACTTACCAAGAGATGGCCGGCCCAAGATCGCGTTGTAGGCAGATGGAAAGTCGACCAAGTCGAACGTGATTAACTCGGTCGGGAAGTTGCTTGGACTGTCGAAGGTAACGGGCAGAACAATCTGTCCCAGCGGCCGAACAGCTTTTCTCGGAACAATCCGATAGAAGGGCATCGCGACCTCTTTGAGCTTGGAGCGAGGAATCTGCATCTCGTCCAAAACTTTTGCAGAAAGCAAGTCCAACGCGCTCTCGCCATCAACCAGGACTCGCCCGACTCTGGCGTTGCTGATGGTCGGAGTGACTACCAGCGGGAGCCTCTGAGGCTTGGTCATCCCAGTGGGGCAATCCTCCTTAAAGAAGGAGATGGAGACCTCACTCCACTTCATTGACTCGCGCTGTGGTTTGCCTTTTTCGACGTTGTGGACCTCCCGATCCTTGAGGCTGCGCCGAGTGGGATATGCCGAGGAGCCACCGAAGATGATAGCTATATGGTTCACGGGCTCTGGATAGTCATCCTCATCGTCCCGATCACCATCATCGGTTTGGCTCTTAGCCTTGCCGGCATCACCCTTTTCGGGGAGGGTGGGCATTGGGTATTTGCCGTTGTAGAATTCCTTAAGCTTCGCAACCCAAGTCCTGCAATGGGGTATATTGTGGCCGTAATTCTGGTGGAACTGGCAATATCGGTCACTTGGACCTTTCTTTCCTTGATCACCTTCCAGGGCAGGCTTCTTGCCCTTTTAGTTGCTGTTGGGCTTCTTCTGCCCGTTCTTAGGAGGAGGTGCGCGATCTATACCGGCGACGGTGTTGTCATGCGCACCTTTGTTCTTTTTCTTCTGGGACTTCTTGTCACCAGGATTGTTGTTGTTCTTCTTCTTCTCATCCACACCAGGCTGGGCGGGAAGCTCGCCCTTGTCGAACGCCTTCTTATACTGAACGCGCTCTGCCGCGCTGGCATAGCGATCAGCCGCCTTGAACAGATCGTTGGTGGTCTAGGACTCATTGATCTCGAGATCCTGGGTGAGCTGCTCGTTGCGAACACCATTTTTAAAGGCGCGGACAACAGATTCATCCGAGATGTTCGGGATCGTGTTGCAGATCTTAATGAAACGCTTCACGAAGTTGCGGAGGGTCTCCCCGTTCATCTAGATCATCTGGTGCAGATCATCCTCCTTGCCCAGAAGCACGTAACAGCGCTGGAAATTGGCGATCAGAGCGTCACAAAGCTGGTCCCAAGAGCGGATGGAACCTTCCTGCTGGTTGAACAGCCACGTATGAGCAGCGCCCTCAAGGACAGTCGGAAGGTAATTGGCCATGACTAGCTCGTCACCCCCCGGCTGCCATGATGGCAGTAGCGTAGATGGAAAGGAACTCCTCTGGGTTCCGAGTCCCATTGTACCTCTCCATGTGGCCAGGTTTGAACTTAGAAGGCCACCTGACAGCGCGGAGCTCGTCAGAGAAAGCTTTGCAGCCCGAGGCATATGCCCGACCACCTTCTCCTGCAGAACCTAGTCTTGAAAAGACATTGATCCTGTTGCCCGGAGGGACTCTGGTTGAACGGGAAGATTCTACCCGGAGGAATTCCCTCCTGGATAGTCCTCCGCGCTCCTTCCTCGTGATCGCCACGATGCGCTCCTCCCGAGGGATCATCCATGATCGCTGCGCGCTCGCTTGCCCCTGTGGTCGCGGTGACCACGGGGACTTGGTGAGCGTTGTCGACGAAGGGTATCTTGTTCGTAGCGAGTCGACCTTTGACGGTGACGATGATCACGCGATCGATTAGTCCGCTCGCTGTCCGAATCTTTTCGGGCTGGTTGACTACGTTGCCCGGAGGAGGTGTTAACTTCACCTATGGACTTGAGGCCTTCGGCCAGTCGCTCTAGGTGCGAAGCAACAGCGTCTTCCATGAGGGCGAGGTTGGCCTGGTTGGCGGATCTGACCACCGTTGCCAAGGCTTGAAGTCGTTCCTAACTCTGCTCAAGAGGTCCTGGGATCCCTGAGGCATCCGCGTTTTGCCCAACCGGGGTCTGGTTACGCGGGGATTCGTCCCGAGCAGGTGGATCTTCTGCCGGGGGACATGGCGGAGGTGCGCGAGGCGGTTCGCGACGTTGTCGCTTGCGCTGATTGCGAATTTGCGCCAAGGTTTGATTGATCGAGGCGTCCAGACTGCGGCGAATAACTTCTTGCTCGTGAGCAGCCGGTGTAGCCCCGTCTTGTTGCCGAGCGGAGTTAACAGGCTCGATCTCTTCGGCCGCCGCGGCCCGTGCATGATCCCCTGAGGTTCCTGCGCCGGCCATGTTGACGCTGCGACAGCCGTGCGATGGCACACTAGAGGAGGAATCGACCGACATAGCCCTAGAATCCGAGAGATCTAAACCATCGTAAAAGATCGTCGGTTTCGTAATCGTCGTCTATGACGGGAGCTTGATCTAAGACCATCTCCGGAACGTAGCCGGAGAATTCTGTCCCAGATCTAGAAGGCGATCGAGATCGAACGGATCGATCCGATCTGACAGGGGATGAGACATCCCGTCCTTCTAAGTCATAGCCTTCAGGAAGAGTTTCCTAGTCGCTGAAAGAGTTCGACATGCTCGAACAGACTTGATCTACTAAGATCCCCACGGACGGCGCCAACTGTCGACGATTGGGATATCGGTCCCAAGTCAACTAAGGTTCTTGAGAAAGGGAGATAGAAGACTTGTCGAGCAAGGCGAACAGCGATCAACAGGGAGACACAGGGTTTTTTTTATCCTAGTTCAGGCTTCTCGAGGAGATAATAGCCCTACGTCCAGCGCTTCTTTATATGAAAAAGGGATTACAGGATGAACTCAGCGAGACGAACAAGTCTCGATGAGATTATGGGTGTACAAGATGTAGTATGCGATCTTGCGCTTAGGTTGTGCGAAGATCTCGTGCCCTCTACATGCCGTGGGGGCCTTGTTTGTATAGTGTTGAACAACCGACCTACCGAGGGACAAATCCGGCCGGACTAACTACGAAGACGTAACGAATTCGTATACATGCCAAATACATCCCGAGGTAGATAAGGTATACTCCAATTATTGGGGATCACGACGTCTGCTCCAATCCGGGAAACCTGTGTCTAGGTCTTCACGTAGCCGTGCAGAACTCTTGTTCGAGTCGGACTCAAACATGAAGTCTTGGCCGTTACGCACCACGCCAACCCAGAGGCTGTTCGGCAGGATGCATATGGGCCTGATAGAACCTTCCAGGGAGGTAGGCCCTAGGAGGTTGTTCGATTGGGCCGTCAGGGAGTGGGCCATGGCTATGGGCCGTGATTTTATCCCCTACAGTTTTGTTTGAGTATTCGAGGCTTGTGCAGTTCTGCAGAGGGGCTTTCAAAGCCGAGCTCTCTGTGTTACATTGGAAATCTGTTCATCTTTATTAATTGTTCAACAAATGATTTTACAACACTTTAGTTTATTTGACTAGAATAGGTTTTATGCAAATTAGCCATCCTGTTCTTATTTATACCCTTGCATTCATATATAAGGATTCTTACTGGGTAACCATGTACTCACTATACAAACCACAAATATATCATTGTTCGGGAGAAGATTCAGGTCCGGTTTGCCCGCAGAATCAGGAGGATTCTGTATCGAATTTTGAGGACTAGCAGTCGTTCGAAGGGTTGGATTAGAGAGCATCGTCATATCTTTTATCCGTTGCATTTATTTGAATTTCCGCAACTCTGAACTATGCTATATCGTCTTATCCAAACTATTGTAATAAGTGGTTGTGTTACAATTACTTTTGAATTAATATGTTATTTTCTTAGTTAATCATGATTGTGTTGTGATGCTCGACCAATGTCGCTCATGAGTTGCTAGCATTGATCGCTGGGACTAGCAATGGATCATGGAAGGATCCAGGTGAAGCCGGGGTTGTGACAGAACAAGGAAAAGAACAAATGATTCCATCTAATAAAAAATGTTATTCTTGAAGGACAACTCTCTTAATTTCTATGTCTTGTGGTCTCTTTACCCAATTACTGGTAATTATTAACCACTCTCTCTTGATATCAAAATATTGGCACAACGGAGCTAATAGTTACATGTGTTGTTTTAATGTCGAAAATGTATATAGCTTTACATGTCTAGTGACTTCTGTTATGCTGTGAATTTAAGATAGTGAGATTATTTTTAAATTTGTGTTGTTCATGGTATCTGTGTTATTCATAATTGTGGCAACATGCTAAAGCTGCCAAAAATGGCTATCCATGGTATCTGTGTTGTTCATGACTAGAACTGGCACAAATGATTAGCGCATCTATATGGGTTCCAACTAGAAAACCAACATAGATGCCCTGGTTATCTGTGTCGATTTCAGTCACGAACTGACACAGATAACCTACTTTGTGTCTTTTTTATCCAACACAAATTATTGCCACCATCTCTGCCACATTGTTTGTGTCAGTTCAAGAATCAACAAAGATGTAGGTTATGAACAGGCACATATGCACTTTTGTGCACTAATGATACTTGAAAGATACTCGAGACCATGATTCGGACACTAGGAGTCTTAGGCCATCTCCAATGATGCCAAATTAGCTAGCTGCAAGGACTCCACCTTATCTTTTTGCATATGTGAAAGAGAAAAGGAGAGAAGAGAGATAGAGGCAGCACTTAGTTAATAGTCAGTGTTACAGCCAGCTGCAATCCTGCCATCTCAGTGGCCCAACAACAATCCGGCTCCCCCAAGACCAACACCTCATCTAGGACCTATATCCTATACATCTATTGGCCCAGCTAGAGCCACAACCATGGTCTTGGCCTAATTTGACTTAAAAGACTAGCATGATGGGTGATGGGCACCTTTTGTTGAGACAAATGTGGAGGGTCCCCTTGGGTGATAATGAATATATGTGACAAGGATGAATTTGAAATGGTTTTGAAATTGTCTTATGTGCGTGGTAGAGTCGTAGACTTAAGCGCTCGTGGCGTGGGCATAGCCGCGTGGTCGAACCGTAGACTTTGCCACTCATGGTGCCGGCCTAGGCATGTCATAGAGCCGTAGACTTGGGCACTTGTGTGTAGGCGTAGGCATGTGGCCGAGGGGTAGAGTTGGGCGATCAGAGCGCGAGCATAGCCAGGTGGTCGAGCCGTAGTCTTGGGCACTCGTTGCGCGGGCATAGGCGTGCAGCCAAGCCGTAGATTTGGACGCTCGTGCCGTGGGCTTTGGCGGGTAGCCGAGCCATATACTTGGTCGCTCGTGGCGCCGACATAGGCACGTCGCTGAGCCGTAGTGTTGGAAGCTCATGGTGCAGGCGTAGGCGTGTTGTCAAGCCGTAGACTTGTGCGCTCGTACCACAGTCGTAGAGAACAAATCAATATTCTGCTGCTTAAATTCAGGACAGCGTGCGCCGATCAACACCGAGCAGCATGCGCGTGATCGGAGACAATCTCCGTGTGGTTGGTGGAGCTTGACGAAGGTCGGTGAATGTCCTCGCTGGTTCTCAACACCCCAAGAGGTGTGGCATGACCGATCCTCATGTCGTGTTGAAAAGATAACGATATAAGATTTCCAACGCCACTAGAATGAACCCGAAACTCCTTCTGAGTCAACAGGAAATCATGACACAGTTTCCGTCCAAATTCTGAATGCGAACAAATCGCATGTTTTTATCGTGTTTGCCTCACGGTTGATGAAGCCAGCACCACACGATGGGTGCCACGAGCGTCGGGTCCGAGTGAGTTGCTGCGAATGAAGGCCACCATTCGAGATTCGTTCTCGATGGGTTCCTTGATGTACCCGAGTCGGGAATTGAGCCCCCGATGCACTACTCGCCGGTAGGCGGCGGCATTCCCCTACACAAACTGGAGTATCAGTGAAGCACTGTTAAAGTCCGTCCCAAATCAGATATTGTTCGACTCTGAAATAGTGGATCTTATAGTGTTGGTGAAGTCTCTCCAATATCGGATCTAGTCCGAGTCCAAAAGAGCAACCTTATGACTCTGGCGCATTACGCATTGGTATGCAGCGGCGGCGTTCTCCAACCCAAACGGGTGTCTGCACAAGTTGTTGCTAAAGTCACTTTCAGATCAGATCTAGTCCGAGTTCGGGATCGCGCGAGCTTGTCGAAGTTTGTTGTTGACGAAGTCAGAGCTCCCAAATCAGAAACCTAGCCAGGAATGAAGACAATGATGACTCCGGCCAATGCTGCCATCGAGCTTGATGAGATTGACCTTGACGCTGCCCCTACCTGGCGCGCCAGCTATCGACAAATAGTTTATCGGGGGTTGTTGTCAGCAATAATATATATGGAGATTTGTAGTGGATCCAAACTCGATGGAAACACGAGACAAAGGATTATACAGGTTCAGACCCTCGCATAGGAAATACCCTAAACATGTGCTTTGTGATTATGATAATGATCTGATGATCTGGTATTCTCTGGATGTATCTCGAACTAGGGTCCCCTACCCGTGGTCCACATATTCAACATGTGGCTTGTCTAATGTTAGACGAGGCAAGGTTAGGCGACAACCAAACAGGCCCTACTCGCTAGATAACCCTAGCTTGACAATAGGGATATTGTGGGTAAAACCGAACGGGATAGGTAAAAGATTGTTTTTTAGATTTCTTGTTGATTAAAAAACTCTGTTCTACAAATATGAGACCCCTTTGTAACTGGTTGCGCAACATATTGAGATTAATAAAGCTTTCCATCTCGTGTGTTTAGTTCATCTGTGGTTGATTCTTGTTATTGGTGATTAGTGATTTCTTGCGATTCATTAGTATTACAATAGTATTTGTAAAGTCATTGTAGAGTCCACATCACCTCTAAAACGACCAAATAGTGACTCCACTTCGACACGTGGATGTCCTCTTCAACGCCAAGCCACGCAAGTCATCCAATCATGATCCGCCATGGCGATCCTAAAAAATCTTATTATTTATAATTTCGTGTGTCAGTTTCTAGCTTTATCGGATCCATCATTGAACGGTTCAACCATCTTCTTAGTTTTCACATTCAACTCGCGGCCCTTCCACCTCGGCTTGTGAGAGTCGAGTGTGCATCTACATTTTTTTTAGAATGGAAAAAATTTGTGGCCTCCGCACCAGCATGCATATGACCAATGCATCTACATTTTATGCAGGACATTAATGTTTATTTAACTGGTAGGTTAAACATAACCATATTTATTGTGACATCGGTTGCGTGCTTCTACATCTATTGATAATTTTATTTAACTGGTAGGTTAAACCTAACCATATTTATGTGACATCGGTTGCGTGCACATTTGTTTTCAGATTCAAGGTACGTACATAATGGTTGTGCACTACTGCGGATCGGGGTAGGCCAAGCGGCTCGTAAGGCCTGTGCAAGCGGTTTTAGAACCGCTTGCAGGCAACCGCGACTGATGGCTGCGGGGCATCACAAGCGGCTCCTAGAGCCGCTAGTGAGGACCCTCTGCAAGCGGTTCGCAGAGCGATGGCGCGAGCGGGCATGGAGGCCACGTGGTGCTCTCTGCAAGCGGTTGGAGCCACGAACCGCTTGCAGAGACCATCTCCGTAAGCGGTTGAATAACCGCTTGCGCAAACGTGCAGTTTAATTGCCACCTTGTTAATTCATTTCGGGGCGGCGCAAATAGATATTTAAATATATATTTCGGCAGGGGATTGTTTTATTTGTCGTTTAAATTTAAATACATATACGATGAGCATGTAATTAGCGATCACACAAGCTTAAATATATTAGATAATACATATAATAATGTACACTTTATATGCACCGGCCAAATTTACAAAGTTTATAATTAATATACATTGTGCAAAATGGACCAAACAGTTCATTGTTTTCTTGCAGTACTCTTCTTGACGCTCTTTGACGACGTAGAAGTCGTCCCTAGTTCGTTCGTGTTGGAATATGGTTCTCGA
>SPJY01000075.1:845504-945414 GCA_005191435.1 Raddia distichophylla
CATAAAGTGATTGTACGTACACACACACTTGTAAGTTAAAATGAGCAAAGTGTCCCCGCTCATTCGCATAGATTTATGTCAAAAAACTTTTAAAAAATTGTGTATAAAAATATTCATGTTCATATTGAATATGGTAAGGTCTAGTATAGTCAACCTCAACCTCAACCTGAAACTCATTACGAATTTCTATTTCTTTTTGTTGATTTTATTTTAAAATATTTAATTGATCATGGTGAGACCTAACAGAGACAACCTCGATCTCATGTTTTTTATTTCTATTTTGTATTTTCGAACATTTGACATATACTCCCAATTATTTCTATTCGGTTTTGAAATTACGTAGTTGATATAAACTTCTTTTTATAATCTTGCAGTAGTTGTGAGAACTCATTTTCTATTTTTTGTTCTATTTTTTTTTCTAGTTGATATTACCTCTTTTTCTAGTCCCGTAGTTGATGCATATATACTCTTTTCCATTTTTTTATTTCAAAATTTAAGTTGTTTCTATTTTACTATCACAGTTGATATTGATCTCTTATTTTAATATATTTTCCCATAATCTAGTCAATGCTATGATCGATGATGTAAAAAAAACTCCTCTAATTTATGTGGGAATTTCTCTGAATAACGTGCATACTAGCTCTATTGACTCATGTTTTAATTATGTAGTACTTCCTCCGGTCACAAAAAAAAGTCGTTGTTAACTTTTAGACACGTTTTTGACCATTTGTCTTATTCAAAAAAGTTATATAAATATTATTTATTTTGTTATGATTTGGTTTATTATTGAATGTATTTTAAGTTCGTATAACTTCGTATAATGTATGCTATACGAAGTTATTACGCTTCATCGGCTTCTTGTTCGTCTTCCATGCTGGTATGCTCTACTTCGTCGTGGTGAGTCCAACATGTATAGTTTGGCATGAAACCTCTCATCAACAAGTGGCCCTGTATCCGTCCTCGCATTGAGTGCTCTTTCTCGTTCCTGCAATCTACGCACGGACACCGTACGAAGCTTCCTGGAGGCAAGTCTCGAAATACGACATCGAGAAAAGCATTCACGCCATCGATGAACTCCCTTGACCGACGATCCGCATACATCCATTGCCGGTTCATCTGCACCAATTAAATTAATAAGAACACTTATTATATTTTTCAAATTGAAATATTTAACTCAAAATAACTAATTGTTATATTTTTTAATTACCTCTAAACTTTCTACATTTTTAAAGCTAAACCAACTAAATCTCACAAATTAAAAAACTTTTTTCAACTATTTTCTATACTTTGCCTAAATTATAAACATATGTGATTTTTATTGTGTACCCCTCTAATTTTTTTAATTACATTTCATACACAAAAATAATTTATTCCCAACCTAGCAAAAAATCTAGATCTATTTAGCTCTATAGCAATTGAAATAATCACCCTACCTACTATTTTAAACTAATTTGAAACTAAAACCATCCAATAGATCACCACATTGCCTCAAAAGATCTAAAGGGGAGAGCTAGCAAAATAGACATCTTCCGACGAAAACTAAGGCACCAAGCTAGATCTAGCTCTCTAAAACAAATAATCACCCTACCAACTAATTTCAACATCTTATACAACATAAAAAGAAGGATACAAAACTAATATAGGACTTAAACCCCCAATAGATCAACATCTTGCCTCAAATTATCTAGAGAGAGAGAGCTAGAAAATCAAACACCCTTCAATTCAAACAAAATCAATTCAATATTTCTCCACATGCAATGCAAAAAGATAAGCAACATCTACATGAAAATGATGTTGGGACTATGTTTACTTACCTTGGAAACCTTAATTTGGAGCTATTAGCCTCAATTAAAAATTTTGGTAGCACCTTCGCAGCATGAACAGCTCGGTCCTTCAGTGCTACTGTGCGAGCTGCTCGGGGAGGAAGAAGGGCTTAAATGCCGTGGGCGGGAAGGGGAAAGTGCATATGCAAGCGGTTCAAGGTATGAACCACTTGCATTGATTTACCTCTCGAAGCGGTTCGTATCACGAACCGCTTACAGATTCCTGCAAGCGGTTCGTGATACGAACCGCTTGCACTGGCTTATCTTTGCAAGCAGTTCTTAATTGGAACCGCTTGTATATGCCCTTTACGGCCAACCTCCCACCCGTTGGCCATGAATCGCTTGTGGCGATCGGGTCGCAAGCGGCTTAAAGCGAGCCGCTTGTGATGGGCCGCTTTGGAAGCCCCGATCCGCAGTAGTGGTGCGATCTCCCCATGTAAAACGCTTAATGCTGGAAAAAGGATGAAGGCCCGTGAGCCATTCATATAGTGGGCTAGCTAAAAAAAATTTCTCGCTCTCCACCTGCTACATATACGTCTGCAAGTGTGAGCCAACGCTTTGTTTGTTTCAGGTTAAATTAAATTAAATAAAAATTTATTATTTTGTATAAGACAAATGATATAATGCTTGTTATTAATTTTTGTGCGGTTTTAAATAGTTCATATTACAGTTCGTAAAATAGCTTTTTATAATTTTTGAACTTTTAAGATGTCTTTCAAGTGGTTACAACTTTTTCAGATTAAAGTTTTCAGTAACTTTTCATTCAAACAAACAAAGCCCAAGTTTGGATGTCTTGTATAGCTTGGAAATGATGTAAGGATCAGCGGGGCAGCGAGGTGCGGAGGATGGGCCAACGACCAACGGTGGGTAGGAGGGAAGGGGGTGAGCGGTGTGGAGCGGCGAGCTGGATAGGTGCGCGGGATGGCAGTGAGGCGACGCAACGAGCAGGCGCAATAAGCTGGGAGGCAGGAGATGCGGGCTAGGCAATGGGACGGCGAGGCGATGGGTCAGCGACACCGAAAGAAATTATATGACATCCGGTGCCACCATGCATTGCATCAGAGAGAGATGGAGAGAGAGGGGAGAAAGGAGATAGAGAGAGAAAGAGGAGGAGATAGAGAGAGATATAATTTTCTTCCCAGCGACCTGGGGTGGCGCGGCATGGATGCAGCGGGCCGGTGCAACAACGTGGAGGCCGGCGACTAGGTGAGCCTAAAAGGCCAAACTAGGCCGTTTCTTGTGTCTCGACGGTGTCAGCTAGGCTATCTAGTGCGTGCAGTACCTCTGCATGACTCCACAGTTGATTCGTTATTTGACTTCCTGGCACATGGTTCCACCACCGATCTCACTACTGTGACTGTGATTTTCTGGCATATTTGGGCAGCCCGCAATGAAGCTATCCACAACCACTCTCTTGGGGGATCCTAACCACGTGGCCCAGAAGATTTGTGCTTATACAAATATAATTTTGCAGCACTGTGCTAAGGATGAAACTGCTCCTAGGTGTGCTCGTCCATCTGCTCCTCAAACCTGGACTCCACCGCCGGCAGGTACAGTTCTTATCAACGCAGATGCCGCCATTTTCAAACATGGCCGAATCGGCTTTGGCTTTCTGATCAGAGATCACTTGGGGCGATGCCTCTTGGCAGGCAATGAATCCCGATCCATTTCTGTCGCTCCTGACATGGCGAAGGCGATGGCCATCAGGTGTGCTCTTGGTGTGGCCAAGGCTGAAGGTTTCAAGAGCATTATTTTGGACACCGATTGCCTGGGTGTTATCAGCAAAATCAACTCAGCTAGCAGAGATCGGTCAGCGTTGGGTTGTGTTATTGGGGATATGAAGAAATATCTGGCTTCCTTCACTGGCACTATGGTGAAACATGTCAACTGTTTGTCAAATTTAGCGGCACATACTCTGGCTCGTAGTGCTGAGCTCTCTGGATGTAATATTTACAAATCTGTAATCCCGGAGTGTATCTAGGATGTACTGCTTATGGATGCTCTTTGATCTATGAAGTGCCGTGTTTGACTAAGAAAAAAAAGAGATGTTGTAGCAGCAGAAATTTGGCACGTTTGCTACAGTGAGCTTATTCGACCGTTGCCTCTCTGATACGGTATTTAAATAAATTGTCACTTAATTACAGGGATATATGATTTCTGTAGCAGTAAGTTCCCTCGCCTCTGAATATCGGATGCTTCAGCACTATCTTTGATGAACTAGTAAATCGGTCCCAAGTCTGTTCGAGTATGATCTGTTCAACTGGGGTACGGTGCATCTGCGTTGGTTGTTTAATTAAAGGATCTCTCTCCCGTCGCTGTGGTGTGGTCCGGAGCGGTTAGTAGACAGTAGTCAAATGCTTGCATATGCTACAGGATAAGTGCGAATATATCTTATCACAAAGTCTTGGATCACACGCTACAGGAAATCGGCATCTGCAGCTCGTTAACTATTCATCAGATACCAAAATCTACCTTTAATTTTATTTAAATACTAAGCAAACTACTCCAATAAATATAAGTCACAATGTTCGCGTGCATACTTGTTATAATCCTGCTAAATAAACCCAGGTCGGCGGTAGCGATAATACGAGTAAAACCGAATCGAATTAGATAAAAGGTAATATGACCGTTTTTTCTTCACGTTCAACCTACGTCTACCAATAATTAGATAATCCAATGCACCTACCGACCTACGTCTACCGATAATTTTATTTAAATGGTAGGTCAAATCTAAATACATCTATGTCACGTCGTTTGCGCGCTTATTTGTTTTTAGGTTTCAAGGTATGAACATAATGGTTGTGTGATATATCTTCCCCACGTAATTCGTAGTGCTGGAAAAAGGATACGGAGGCTCGTGGGCCATTAATGTTGTGGAGCAGCTAGGATTTTTTTTTCTCTATCTACGTACTAGGAATACCGATCAATAGTGTGAGCCGAACGTGTCGAGACGACACGCCAGCGACCGGCGACGGGGAGAGAGGGAAGGGTGTGGATGGTGTGACGTGGAGTGGCAAGTTAAGGATAGTTCATCGGAACGCGGGGGCGGTCCGATCTGAGATAAAAAAAAAAAACATGTTATTTTTGTTTCATGATGTAAAAAAATTCAATAAATTTAATAAAAATATAAATATTCTCTAATCAATATCAGGTCTCACATATATTTTTCATATTGAAATAGAAAATTTATACATCTAGCTTTCATTTAAAACGTTTATATATATCATTTACATTGATTATGTCGATCCGAATCAAATACTCGTGAGGCCTAACATTGATTAGAGAATATTTCTGATTTTTATTGAATTTATTGAATTTTTTACACCACGAAACAAAAATAACAAGTTTTTACCTCAAATCTAACGCTGGCCGTAGCAATGGGCGTTGGCCGGGGGAGCATTCGACGGGCGTCGGACCGCCCCCGCGTCTAGTTCATTGGGCACCAGGTCTATTTGGCCACATATGTTCTTTTGAATTGCAATTTTCATCTAGTTCTTTGCTTTATTAAATTTGTCTTGACATTATGGTCGTGATGTAATATATTATTAGATGCTATTTTGAAATTAGCATCTATATTTTCATTAAATAAATTAATTTACACATCTACATCCAATTTTATAAAAAAAATAATGAGAATCTTGAAGAGATGACGAGGAATCTGGTATACAACATGATGAATCAGTGTGGGTTCAACACTCCCAAGATTGCTCCACATTATACTATGCTGTATCCATCGGCTTTCAATGAGACAGACTTTCCTCATAAGTATCGAGTTCCTGATTTCGCAAATGCCAAATTCAGTGGAAGCAATAACACCTCTACGCGCGATAACACCTCAAATGCTGATTGTTCCCACTGTCTTTATCGGGATCGGCATTTAACTGGTTTACTTCGCTTCCTCCAAACAGCATTACCTCATGGCCGGATCTTGAGAAGAAATTCCATGAATATTTTATTCTGGAGAAAACGAAGCAAGAATTACCGATATTATGATGATTAAGCAGAAGTTTGGTGAATTGGTAAATGATTATCTGCGTCGGTTTAGGGAAGTGAGAAACTGATGTTACAGCCTTTCCCTGCCTCACAATGAGTTAGCAGAATTGGCTTTCAAAGTTTTATTGTCTGTCAATCAGAAGAAGGTGGGCAATCAAGAGTTTGAGGATATTTCTCATCTGGCCCATAAAATCACGCTGTATGAAAGCCGATTATCTGATAATTTCTATCCAAGCCAAAAGGAGTATCGGAATAATAACAATAATAAGGGTAAGGATAAAGCTATCAATGTAGTTGATACTGATGAGGTCAAGGACTCAGATGATTCCGGTACTGAGGATGTTGGTGCTTATGTCGCTGAATAGGTGAACAATAAGAAGGAATTCGAGCTTGAGTGGATAAAGCCGAAAGGCTCTGAAAAGAGCAAGTATTCTTTTCACACATCGAAGTGTGATCTAATTTTTGACCATTTATTGCAAGAAAAGCAAATTCGGCTTAAGCAGGGGTATGTAATTCCTCCACTTGAAGAACTCAAGAAGCGAAAATATTGCAAGTGGTATAATTCTTACTCACACGCTACCAACGAGTGCAATGTTTTGAAGCAAGTTGTGAAAAAAACGATTGAGAGCGGACAACTTCGATATCAAGGTAAAAATTCACAGATTGATACAGAACCTTTTCCAGTCGGCTTTGTTGGGATGGTTGACGCCAAAAGAAAAGCCAATAATTCCGGGGAGTCTAATCGGTTTAAGGTGCTCGTTGGCTCTAAGAGGATTGTGGTTGAAGAAAGGCCAGAATTGAAATTCCAAGCAGCGAGTCGACGGGGTGGTGAAAGAATTGGTGAATGGCTCGAGGTGAGGTGTGGAAAAGATAATCCGATTATAAAACCAAAGCCAAAACCAACTTTCAATCAGCTGTTAAAAAAATACGATCGGATGGCTAAGGATGTGCCTCGTAGAAGCATCAAGTCAAATACTCCTGAACCCATTCAGAGGAATTCAGGGAATCAAGAATGGGAGATGGAACATTGGGATTATCCTTTTTTTTCGATATTGTTGGGAAGAGAGGATGTCATTGCCTACTCTTAAAAATTGTCCCATGAACCATGCGTATATTCCGCCAAAGAGAACATCGGTAAAGGATCGGCTGGTGTTTCCTAGGGAGAAAGCCGAAGAAGCCCCAACAAATAAAAATACCGATGTGCATCGGCCTCCCATGGTGCCATTACCACAATGGTGTCTAAGTGGAATCACGAAATCTCAGAAGCGGCGTTTGCTGCGGATGAGAAATACCGAGGCGAAGGAGGCGGAAGCTGAAAAGTTCAGAGATGCTCTGTTGGAGCAAGTAAAGCCGATGAGGCCAGCCAAGGGCAGGCAGGAATGGAGGCCTAAGCTGAGATCGGCTGTTATTATAGATGCTAATGCAGATTCTGATGAAGTCTCGATTGCTACCAACATGGTTTGCATATTGCCCCGAGAATTCATGAGTGATTATGAAGAGGCTGCTGCAGAGTTGGTAGTTGGGGCTTAAGATGCTATTTTCAAGAAACCTGAGAATTCCCGTTTGCACTTGAAGCCATTGTTTATTATGGGTTACATGAATGGAAAACCGATTTCTAGAATGATGGTGGATAGTGGAGCTAATGTTAATCTAATCTCGTATTCTGTCTTTCGAGAAATTGGAAGATCTACAGAAGATTTGGTTAAGACCAATATGGTATTAAGCGATTTCAATGAGAATCCGAATGAAGCAAAGGGAGTTCTAGTGGTAGAGCTCACTGTGGGGAGTAAAACAATCCCAACAGCTTTCTTCGTGATTGAAGGAAAAGGGAGTTATCATGTGCTGTTAGGGAGAGATTGGATACACGCCAATTGTTGTATTCCATCAACGCTGCATCAAATTTTCATCCAGTGTATTGACGAGCAGATAGAAGTGGTCAGAGGAGAATCTCTAACCACAGAAACCAATTATGTTGAAATCCATAACAACTTGGAGGCATTATCGGGAAAACCCTTGGAGAAAATGCGATTTCATCAGTGTTAGTAAATTGGGCTTCAAGCCAACGACACTGCAAGCGCAGTCGGTAACTCAAGGACACGAGGGTTTTTTCTGGGAACCGCGGCTCTAGAGGAAATTGAGTATAAGATGGGCCAAGGTTTTATATCGGCTGATGAACTTGTGAAAGTCGATATCGGAACAGATGGAAAGGAGAGGCCCACTTACATTAGTAAACAGTTGCCGCGGGAATATAAAGATCGGCTTATTCAAATTCTGAAGGATTGGGTGGATTGCTTTGCTTGGGAATATCATGAGATGCCTGGTCTAAACCGATCTATAGTTGAGCATAAAATTAAAATGAAATCAGGGTTTCGGTCGATAAAGCAAGCACCAAGGTGAATTAGTTGGAAAATGTATGATCAAATGAAGGCTAAAATTCAAAGGTTGTTAGATGTGAAGTTTATTCGGCCATGTAAATATGCCGATTGGATTTTTAATGTTGTACCGGTTGGGAAGAAAGATTCTGATAAGATTCGGGTGTGCATTGATTTTCGGGATTTGAATAAAGCAACGTACAAAGATGAATATCCGATGCCGATTGTTGATCGATTAATTGATGCCGCTTCTGGCAATCGGATTATCAGTTTCTTAGATGGCAATGCTGGTTACAATTAAATTTTTATGGCCGAAGAGGATGTAAACAAGGCCGCATTTAGATGTCCTGGATCTATCGGCTTATTTGAGTGGGTTGTGATGACTTTTGGGGTGATTAGCGCTGGGGCTACTTATCAGAGAGGGATGAACCTGATTTGCCACGATTTAATCGGTAAATTGGTTGAAATTTACATTGATGAGGTAGTATTCAAATCCCAAGAAGAAGAACAGCACTTGGGTGATATTGTAACCGTGTTGGATCGGTTTCGAAAATATGGCATGAGGACAAATCCAAAGAAGTTTGCTTTTGGAGTATCGGCCGGCAAGTTTTTAGGATTTATGGTGAAGAACACCTGGCTGATATTGTAACCGTGTTGGATCGGTTTCAAAAATATGGCATGAGGACAAATCCAAAGAAGTTTGCTTTTGGAGTATCGGCCGACAAGGTTTTAGGATTTATGGTTCATCAGAGGGGAATCGAAGTGCATCCCGATAGAGTAAAGGCGATTCTGAACACTAAACCTCCAGATTCAAAGGTTCGCCCACTAGTAGAGAAATGATTTTCAGCGACACTATGAATTCGTCATCATAAGTCAGCAAAGTGTCATGACATATTTTTTGTGACGATCTTATGACGAAATCAGACTCGTCATCGAAAGTGCGTCACAGAAAACTATTACTGACGAATTGCTTTCTTTCGTCATAGAAAATACTATTTTCTACGACGCCTTACCTCTTCGTCATTGAAGAGTTATTTTCTGACGATAATAATCATCACGAAAAGTATGTAAAACGTCATGCAAAATCACCAATTCGTCATAAAAATGGTGTTGGTGGGCTACGAAGAGCGTTGATCAGATCTTTTGTGACAAAAATATCGTCATAATATGATGACACGTCGACATATTATTTCGTCACTAAACACTAGTGACACGTCAACGTCCACAATATCGCATGACGTGGCGTATGTTCCACGTCATGATATTCGTTGGATGATGATATGTCGTATCTGCCATGATATTTTTATTTTTAAATTGTTTTTATCTATTAATGCACACCCAACGTGTCTATTTGCCATGGCAGTATGATCAATTCACATAAATATTACACATCACAAACATTCAACAAAATGATAAGTAATTAAAAAAACAGGGATACAATAATAGTTCCAACATGGTATTTCAACTTCATAAATTCAGCACTTTACAAGACTGAGAGTAATAAATATTAAAATAAGTATTCCATGTCTAGGTTTTAAATCACTTCGGAAGGATGAGAGCAAAAGTATTGCTCCAAAGCACTTAGAATTCATCAATTTACTGCTGCCTGGGATTGACATGCAATGCTCCAAACTATGCAACGAACTGCATCATTAGCCTCAAGTGCATCATTAGCCTCTTGTCTCTTCATGAATTCCTCTATTTCTCTTTGGCTCCTAGCCACCGTTTCTTCTAATGTCTTTGTTTTTTTTGCTTATGGTCCTCAAGCATTGGCAGAATGGCAAAATGCTGAAATAAAAATAGAAAAGAGTCAGCGCAGGTTAAACAGAAATATACAAATATAAACTGATAGATGAAGATTTGGTCAAGGTGCTTATGAACAGCTTGGCAGAAATAAACTTATTAAAAAAGATATGCTGCCCAAGAAGATCCAAAATTGATTCGTAGCATATGTAAAGGTAAAAATACAGAAGGTAGCATCCTCATAACCGCGAGCAGTTCTCACAGCTACCAACTCATTTGCAGCATATGTGAAGGCAAAAATACAGAAGGTATGCATAGCGCCTCATAAACATGAGCAATTCTCACAGCTACCAACTTGCTTTATTAGCTTGCAAGCAGCGAATGCAAAATTTGCCTAAAAAAGGCCGCAGTAATTGACAGAGATTTATCAACTAATAACTTACTCAATAAACTGTTCCACTAAATAATGATATAGGTGGCAGAGATCTATGAACTAATAATTTACTCTATCCACCGACAAATGCAATAGCCCCATCTGATTTGCATGGCTAAACTTGACACTAGATTGGAACCAGAGGGAAACGTCCTGCACATAACAGACGATAGTGTTAGTGCAAATAAATGGATGGTTATCTAAAAATGAAATTAAAATAATTAATGACCGTCTGCATCCGAAGAGAGATAGAACACTGATCGAGCGAGCTCTTATTAGAAGAATCTAATAATCCAACCATCAAAGACATGACCACTTTGTGCAGCACATGTTGGCAGATTCTGTCAATCTCTTTTGCCCGCCAATGAGAATCATGTAACACGGCTCAAGAAACTTGCTATGCATCGAGAATGGAACATCATCAAACGTGGTTTACCACAACCCATAGCGGCATCCATCATAGCACCTGCTGTACAACTAAATACGAGCACTCGCGGCTAAGGATGATGAATGACGGCAAAGCTGAAAACAGAGCAGCAACAACAACAAGGCTCGTAGCTTCATACCTAGGCACCTGCAGCAGATGGAAAACCCGGCAAGGCTCGTAGCTTCATAGATAATAATTACTTTTCCAGTAGTGTGCAGATCTTGGGGGCCAGCGGTGCTAGAAAACCCAACGGGGCGGTGTGGGTCGGGAGGCCAGGGCGACGGGGACCTCGAGGCGGAGGCAGTGGCTGGCAGACTGAAGTTCGGGGCTGGCGACACGGGAGATTTGGCCGGTGGCAGCGTGCGCCGAAGGAGGAACGGCGCGTGACACGGCCGGAAGGCCTAGGGCGGGCGCCTGCGGCGGAAGGACCCAAGGAGGCGCAACGCGGGACGCGGCCCAAGTTCAAGGGTCATAGATCAGGGGGCGGCATGGCCGGCGGCGAGCTACAGCTTACAGGGGCAGTTGGGGCGGTGCGTGCATGGCCGACGGACCGGCAGCAGCGGATGCTCTGGGCGGCACAGTCGGGGCCCGAGGCGACGGGCGGCCTCAGGATGGCGGCGTCTTGCTTGGAAGAAGTCGGCAGCGTGAAATGCTCCAGGCGGCGGTGGCCTTCGTGGAACAGAGCACCCAAGGAGGCGGCGGCTGTATTGGGAGAGGGACTCAGGGGAGCTAGGGTTTTGAAAACCCAAAAAAATCCGAGCCTTTAGATTTGAATAAGGATTTTGATAGATGTCGATTTGGACAGGGATTTGGTTTTGGCTAAGGGTCGACGGGGGGCTGTGGTCAGATTTGATTTGGGCTGGGGCCCGATTTGATTTGGTTTGGTCTATTCTGAATATGAGATGAAAATAATGTTAAATCTCTAATGTCATTGAGCATTTTGTATGTTGTAGATCGATGTTAGGGCTACATAAAACCAAAATATATTGAAACTGGAGTTCTAGACTTAGAAAGGAAAATAAATATTTGTGCATGTCTTATGAAGTATTATCTGAATGGATGTTATTGTCCGTTGGTTATCAGCCCAACATCGATGTGCTAAAGCAGTGAACTAAAAGCAGGTCTTAGACCGGCGGTTGGGATCACAATGAAATGGTGCCAGAGGTTTCCGGTTCAAGTCACCGTATTGGCAAAATAAACACCAATAACATCACGTCTTATTAAGCTCGTAATGGGCGTATCAATATATATATACACGACGGTAATTCTAAACCACCAAGTGAACATCGGTTCCTCTGTTCTATGACAATATGTATTATTGTTTTATGACAGAATTTCATGTTTCGTCACTAAATTATATGGGCTGAGGGTTCTCGATGCTCGTAATGACGAACAAAAACAATTCGTCATAGAAACGTACATTTCCATGACAAAAGTTCATTCGTATAACTTCGTATAATGTATGCTATACGAAGTTATTACGATCGTGACGAACTGTTTTGTGACGGCCCAAGCATTGGTTTGGTCTATTCTGAATATGAGATGGAAATAATGTTAAATCTCTAATGTCATTGAGCATTTTGTATGTCGTAGATCGATGTTAGGGCTGCATAAAACCAAAATATACTGAAAGTGGAATTCTGGACTTAGAAAGGAAAATAAATATTTGTGCATGTCTTATGAAGTATTATCTGAAAGGATATTAATATTATTGTCTGTTGGTTATCAGCCCAACATCGATGTGCTAAATCATTGAACTAAAAGCAGGTCTTAGACCGGTTGTTGGGATCACAATGAAATGGTGCCAGAGGCTTCCGGTTCAAGTCACCGTATTGGCAAAATAAACACCAATAACATCACGTCTTATTAAGATCGTAGTGGGCGTATCAATATATATATACACGACGGTAATTCTAAACCACCAAGTGAACATCGGTTCCTCTGTTCTATGACAATATGTATTATTGTTTTATGACAGAATTTCATGTTTCGTCACTAAATTATATGGGCTGAGGGTTCTCGATGCTCGTAATGACGAACAAAAACAATTCGTCATAGAAACGTACATTTCCATGACAAAAGTTCATAGTGTCATGGAATATTCGTCACAAATAATGACTTTTCTTGTAGTGGCCTGCAAGAACTGATTGGTAAGATTAATTATTTAAGGAGATTTATTTCAAATTTATCGAAAAGAATTATCCCTTTTTCTCCCTTGCTTAAGTTAAAAAATTCCGATGGCCCTAGAGCAGCAGAAAGCGTTTGATAATATCAAAGAGTATTTGATCAATCCACCTGTTCTAGTTGCTCCAAGAGAAAACATGCCGTTTAAACAGTATCTATCGGTATCGGAAAAGACAATAGGGACAGTTTTGGTCCAGGAGATTGATGGAAAGGAGCATGCAATCTTTTATCGAAGTAGAAATTGTTAGACCCAGAAACCCGATACACGGTGGTAGAGAGATATTGTCTTTGTTTATACTTTGCTTGCACTAAGTTGAGGCATTATTTGTTGGGTGCTGAATGCAAAGTGGTTTGCCAAACCGATGTAGTCAAGTACATGCTTAATGCTCCAATTATCCAAGGACGTCTCTGAAAATTGGCATATACTCCCATCGAGTTTGATTTGACGTATGAATCTCCTAAAACCATCAAGGGGTAGGTATTAGCCGATTTTGTTACACACCATGAAGATATTAATATGTCGATTCTTTTGCCATGGGTAATGTTCTTTGATGGATCGGTTTGTGAGAAGGGATGTGGAATCGGTATTTTTATAGTTTCCCTGGTGATGTTTCTTACCGATTCAGTGTTACCGTAGATTTTTTATTAACAACCAATCAAGTGGAGTACGAAGCTTTGATTCAAGGATTGGAGTGGTTAATTCAAACTGGAGCTATTGCTGTGGAAGTTTATGGAGATTCACAACTAGTAGTTTTCCAGATGATCGGCAAATATGAATGTTATAGTGAACTGCTTCGAGAGTATTTCGAAAAGGCTTCAGATTTGGCTAAATATTTCAGTGTATTTAGAGTTCAACATATTCCGAGAGAACAGAATTATGAAGCCAATGAATTAGACCAAGAAGCGTCAGGATATAAATTACCGATCATGGAATTAGAGATTGTTCCAAGTGAAAGTTCGATACCACTGTGTTGGCAAGCAGAGATTATTGGTTATCTTAAGAATCCTAAAGGGAAGGCCGATAGAAAGCTGAAAAGAAAGTTCAGAGGTATGTATTGCTCAATGATAAGCTATATTACCGAAGCTTTGATGGGTTACTACTTAAGTGTCTGAGTGAAGAAGATGCTATAGTTGCAATCAGAGAAGTTCATGAAGAACTTTGTGGTACACATCAATCGGCATAAAAAATGAGATGGATGCTGAAGCATGTAGGATTTTTCTGGCCAACCATGGTTGAATATTGTTTTAAATATTACAAAGGCTGTATAGATTGTCAGAAGTTTGGGAATATCCAGTATGCACCTGCGTCTATTTTGCATCCGATTGTGAAACCGTGGCCGTTTAGAGGATGGGGAATTGATATGATCGGAGAGATATTTCCTTCCTCGTCCAAGGGGCATCGGTATATTTTAGTGGCTGCAGATTATTTTACTAAATGGGTTGAAGCTGTGCCATTGAAGAAAGTAACAGCCACTGAAGCAATCGAGTTTGTTAGAGAACATATAATTTACCGATTTGATATACCTCAAACGATCACAACGGATCAGGGATCGGTATTTATGTCAGAGGCATTCCAAGATTATGCTCGGAGTTTAGGAATCACCACGATCAATTCTTCGCCATATTATGCTCAAGCTAACGGCCAAGCGGAATCTTCTAATAAGAGTGCTATAAAGTTGATTAAACGAAAGATCGATGAAAGGCCGCGGGGTTGGCATAATACTTTGGCGGATGCGCTATGGGCGTCCAAGATTATGCTTGGAGTTTAGGAATCACCACGATCAATTATTCGCCATATTATGCTTAAGCTAACTGCCAAGCGGAATCTTCTAATAAGAGTGCTATAAAGCTGATTAAACGAAAGATCGATGAAAGGCCGCGGGGTTGGCATAATACTTTGGCGGATGGGCTATGGGCGTATCGGATTGCTAAACATGGAGCTACCAAAGTGTCACCGTTTGAGTTGGTATACAGTCAAGAGGCAGTTTTACCGGTTGAAGCCATCATCGGATCTACGAGGATTGAGGAACAGAACAATGTAAAAGCCGATGATTATAAGAATCTGATGGTAGATAAGCTCAACAATATGGTGGCAGTTCGGTTGAAAGCTTTGGAAGATATCGAGCGTGATAAGCAAAGAGTTGCTAAACATTATAACAAGAAGGTCGTGCCGATAACTTTTGAGGTGGGAGATCTTGTATGGAAAACATTTTTATCGATTGGTTCCAGAGATCCTAAGTACGAAAAATGGCCTCCAAATTGGGAAGGGCCGTTTAAGATCAATCGGATTGTTCCTGGAAATGTATATATTTTGGAGACGCTTCAGGGGCAAGTTTTCGGTAAAGCAATTAATGCTAAATATTTGAAGAGGTATTATCCAAGTGTTTGGGTTGGAGCTTGAGTGGAGAAGTTTATAAAACCCGATTTTTAAATAAATCTCCTATAGTTTTTAAAAGCTGACAAACACTCGGTCGAATTGATGTTGGCATTTTACTCAACGCTGATGTTGAGCAAAAACTGATTCTGATGAATCGCCTATAGACAAAAACATTGGTAAAAGTAGAAGGAAATTTGTATAAAGAAATAAAGTTATTGCAAAGGCACGATGCCTTGAATGTTTTGCGCCCAATGGGCCAAGTGTTTATCGGCAAACATTGCCGATCTATCCATAAAACAATGTTTTAAAACTGGCTCGCAGGCCATCTATTCACAAAATTCAAAAATGGTTGCGGCGGCGCCAGATATTGTGCCACGGATCTGGTTGACGGTATCGGTATCTTCTTCGACCGATCCGGGCACAATCGGAATTTTCTTCTTGGCATCTAGTACTGCCAAGCCGCAAGCCTTCACTATACTACAATGCTCTTTAGCCATCGATTTGGACTCCTCAAAGTTTTAGCGAGCAGTCGCTTCGGTTTTCTTTGCCTTCTCCAATTCTTGTTCCAAGGATTTGACCCTTGAAACTGCTTTGGAGGCAGCAGCTTTTGCCGATTCAACCTCTTGCTTTAGCTTGAGGAATTTATCATTTTGAGCGTTGGCATCTTGAGTGAGCGCCTTGAGCTCTGCTTCAGCGTCTTTAAGAGCTTCCCTCTGGTGGAGCCGATCCAATGCAGCATCGAAATCGGCTTTCTTCTCCCCAAGAGGCAGCAATTTCTGGATGGCTGAGACCACCTGCTCTGGATGAATTTCCTTGATAGAATCTGCTATCTCCCGTACAGCAGATGGATTGGCTAGAAGAGCCGATTCGTCGCCGACCAGCTCCCACATCTGCTTCAGCTTTGAGAGGGTATATGGGAGGAACCGATTAACCCTGGCTGGCTCTTGACAGGTGGCTCGACAATGGTGATTGGAGGGGATGGAGTCTTGATCGGTGAAGAAAGTATGTCCAGATCGTCATCATCAAGCCAATCCATGCTTGACAGGTCGAAGTTGAGCTCATCGGTTTTACCCCCATCATATGTTATCACCTGCATGGATACTACGGTTACCCGAACTGGGCTTCGAGGTTGAAACATATACTGGAAAAAGAAATTTTTAAAGTTACAAGGGATCGGAATTTAAGAATTTCATAGGATAAGGTAAGAAATTCCGATTACATCTTGGGGTTGAAGGCTGGTGGAGTCTGTGATGCCGGCGACGGAGCAGGAGTGGTGTCCTTTTTCTTCTGAACAGGAGGAGTGTCCTAAAATTACGATTCCGATGAAATGACAGGAAGGAAGTTGTGAAAATTTGAGGAAAATTAAGTGCTTACTGTGTCACATACAGACACCGTACTATCATGTGTACGCACCTTTTGCGGCCTTGGTTTTTTACTAGCCAGTTTCTTCTTTTGGCCGGCGTCACCTTCGGGTCTCCCTGTTGATCAAGAGTGAGAAATTAGGTTTTTGATTAAAATGTTACCAGAAGCCGATTGTACCTCTCTTCTTGGGTTGCTGAGAGGATCCTTCTGAGTCCTTTTTGTCATCTGAGTTCGATGAAGAAGGTCCTGACTCAGAGGAATTTTCCTCTTTGTCGTTGCTATCATCGGAATCATCCGAATCGGTGTTGTCATTGCTGCTTTTTTTCGATTCTGATGAAGATTCTGCTATACCGGCAATCTTCGGCCAGTTGGGTTTGCAAATCTCCTTCTTGCCAGTAAATTTTTTGATTAAGGTTATAGCTCCACCTTCAGTGGCAAAGATGTTCTTTGCAATAGAATCCCACCAAGTGTCGAATTTTGGAGAAGTTGCAGACCACATTATGAATTCTGTCGGCATTTCAAAATCTATGTGTGCAGCGAATAAAATTCCATATGCCGATTGAGAGTTTAGATCCTCTCTAGCATTTAGATGGCGGTATATAAACAAATCGGGGATATCTTGTCCGAGGTTGAATTGCAGAGCGAATATGGCAGGGTGATAGAATTCATAAGAACATTTTCTGATGTGGGTTCTTGTACTGAGAATGGCAAAGAAGATGCCTAGAGAGATGAACTCTTTATATGCTGACAAGACTTCACCACTTATAGTGTTATCGAATCGGAAAAATGAAGGAACCGAATATCTATCCATATCGGTATATGGGTTGAACTGCTCTGAACCATATTCCGATTCAGACATTGTGAAAAATGCAACCAAAGAATGGGAGAAGTCCTCTTGGTTCAGGCGCCTTCTGTTACAGTTGACTGAAGTCATCTCTCCGTAGGATCTGCAGGGGCGCTCGTTCCCATGGATTCTTCCTCATTCGGAAATTCTAGACCGAAGTCAAGTTCCCCTATGGAGTTGTATATCTGGAGTTTTAAAAATAGACAAACGAACCAGAACGGGCCACCCAAATTTCCAACAGAGTAATCAGATTTCTTAGAGCAGAGACCTTCCCTGATCTCATGCATCATCCGATAAGTTGCTCCTAGCAAATATTTGCCGATTGCTAGTTTCTGCCCTGCTGCTAATGTTTCGGCTACGCCTTGGTAAACTTTGCTGGGGCTAAGAGATTGGCCACAGAAAAAGAATCTGTCCAACCACATATTTAGAAAGGCGTTGTGCTCCTCATCTTCTACATCGCCCATTTTCTGATGAGTTGTGATGTAGCGCTGCCATCCGAAGTTCTTCTTGGGAACTAACTTGAGAGTGGCGGACAGATCAAAAGCCGATAGCATTTCGCCATCGGGACTTAGACCAGTCAACATTGCTACGTCCAAAAGTGTAGGGCTTATAGGTCCTGTTGGGAAGAGAGAAGCATTGGCTGTGTCGCACCAGAAATATGCCGATGCTGCCATGAAAGGTTCGTCCGCTGGAGGAGGATGCAAGGAAAAAAGAATGGCATCGGCAATTCCTAACTCGTTCCATTGTTCTTTTTTCTGGTTATAAACTCGAGTGAGCCAGTTCTTATATCCCTTGATCGGGCTAGGCCAGGAACGGAATGCCGATTTCCAGCTGTTCATACTAAGATCATCGGCAAACAACGGAAGCCTTGCTACCGAATGATATATGAAAGCTGTTGGGTCTCTCTCCCCTATTAGGCCCAAAGAATACAAAGCTTTAGAATCTGAGCAGCGGAATAGTACCTGAGACATATTTGATGATTGGAAGTTGAGCAGAAAGTGGCTGTGCGCTAGAAATCCTTAGAGCTCCGGAAATTCGATGCAAGAGGCTTGTGCGCTGGAGAATGGGTGAAAGTGACAGCAAGTGACCGCCTATTTATAGCTGTGGTAAAATTAAGGTTTTTACCGGGGGTTTCGGCGTTACTGTTTCGGCCCATGTCGCATAATGGGCTGACACGTGTTCTCTAAATGGGCCAGAAACGAGGAGTGCAAGAGTAAAACTGAGAAATGTTCCAAGATAATTTGATAAAAAACTGATTTTAAGTGAAAGTTCGACTAATGAGAAAACCCATTGCCAAACTTAGGGGCATATGTTGACACCCAAAGTTGGCAGAAAAATCGGATATTGCGAAGTGGCTAATTTCATAGGAATTATTGGGCCGAATCAGAAAATGGGCTTCATTGATAAAAGAAAGATGCATATTAGAAATGCCGATAGTTACAAGACTCCGGAAGAATTGCGCTCTGATCAGAAGATATCCTCCACGACGCGGTAAAATAGGTTGTGTCGGTTTCGGTTTTGTAGTAGTATAAATAAGCTCCTAGGTCTCGTGAGAGAGACACACGACATACTCTAAACACAAATACACTTTCGAATCCGATCGACTTCGTTGAAAGGCTTCAACTCACAGGTAGAGCTATCTCGAGGGGATAATCGATTCTCTTCTTGTAACCCGTATGCATGGCTGTATCGTTTTGATCTCATGTATACAAAGCGTGTTAGACTTTCTCGGGTTTTACCGATCTTTAACATGTTCTTGCATATTACACTGTCTCGTTCAATCGATCTGTAATATGTGTTTATCCTGCAATGCTGATTAGTGATTACTCTATATGTTTTTTCTGAATCCGATGTATGCAACTGTCTCGTTTAATCGATCTTGCGTATGCCTGTTTTAGGATCCTGCATGTATAGTTATTTACCGATCAGTGTTGTACTTACCCGTATTAGTTCTAAACCTTTAAATCGGTTTATCGGTTTACATCTAGATTTAGATTTGAATACTGTCTTGGCTTGAACAATCTGTTCAATCTATTCCTTGATTTAATCTGATAAATTGATCTGAAGATTTATTGCTAGTTTTACTTATGAAATACCAAAAAGAGATAAAGAGATTTATGTTTAAATGCTTATTTACATCTACTGCTCTATCAGGCATTAAGCCGATAGAATTTCAATCGGACTCTTTAAAGCCGATTCACAAAAAAACCTGATCTGGCTGTTTCTTAAAGCCGATTAGGGCCATGTCGCTAACAATTTATTCCTTGTCAACTTACAGGTCAAATTGACTGGCACGTTTGATTTTTAGTTGCGACGCAAGCACAGACTTGACTCTTCGACACTTGTGTTCATGAAGATCTCACTTTTCGTGTCAACAGGTATTCACCCGTTAATCTACATGTTTGACTATTTAAAAATGGATGGCAGATCGCAATGGAGCCTAGGCTCCATGGAGCCTGGAACAGGCTTCCTATACATATAACATGACACTTGTTTATGTTGGATAAGACCAAGAGCTATCCTCTGAAACTGCTCGGCAAGCTGGTCATCACCTCCTAGCCAAACACCAAGAGCATGCCATCGAGCCCGTGTTTATCACGAAACACGCCTACCTAACATAGCTTGCTGATGCAGCACGTGACAAGCTTACATATTTTTCCGGTGCTAAAACTTGCACCTTTGCTTGGCCCTTGACCATCTATTTATAATACAGAAATTACAAGACTGCTACTCAAATTAGAACTACTAATTCTAAACAAACTCTTACTACCTAATCCGACTGTTGCCTTATCTAGATCATCTCCAACATACTCCCTCTTAATCTAGATTAGGCTGCAAAATACGAACTCAAAACACGCATGTTCACACAGATCTGAACAAACTCATTGTATGACACGCTGTCATATATGAGGCCACACAGACCGTGTGAGCCTGTCACGCACACCGCGTAACGATGAAGATTACCACACCGATAATCCCGGACCTTTTCTATAGATTACCACACCGATAATCCTGGACCTTTGTTGGAGATTACCACACCGATAATCCGCGGGACGACACTTCAGCGATGCACGGACGGCAACGCAGCAAGGCGGCTTTCCGGCGGCGGCACCTCGGCGGCGCGGTGGCTGCTCCAGTGGGGAGGGGGGTAGGGCGGCGGCGGAAGCTCCATGGGGTAGGGGCGGCAGCGCTCCATGGGGCAGGGGCGCGGCAGCAGGGCGGCACGATGGCGAGGGGCGGCTTCGGCGTGGGCAGCGCGGCTAGGGCGACGGGTGGCGCTCCGGGACGGCAACGCTCTGACGCGGCGGTGGGGCGGCACACCGACGACGTAGAGCGGCGGCTCCCGGCAAGGGCCGAGGTGGGCATAGCGCGCTGGACCAATGGTGGCGGCCCATTCGGCATGGCGGCGCAGCGGCAGCGCGCCCGGCAAGGTCGCGACCTGGGGCGGCTGCGGCGGGTCGGCACGACGGCGGCAAGGTAGGGCGGCGGTGCTACGAGGTGTTAGCAAAACACCCTTCTCCCTCAGGATGAACACACGCAAACACTTAGAACAACAAAGTACAAAGACAACGATTGGTACTTTTTTTTTTACCATAATAGCATCATCCAGTTTGGAATCTAGATTGACATATCTTGCAGCCATCCCGCTGAGTTTGCTAGCTTATTCATCTAGGGTTTCTCCCTCCTTCCCACGCATAGCATCGAACTCGCTTTTCAATGTTTGGAGCCGTGCAGTCTTGACGTGATCAGCACCGACGAATCGTGTCTTGAATGCATCCCAAACTTCCTTGGTCGTCTTCTTCGTCACAACCTGGAGAAGAAGATACTCCGGTAGAGCTTAAAATAGGAGGGCCTTGGTTGTTTTGTCCTTCTTCGGATTAAACACGGCGTTCTCCACCGGGCCTCCATCATAGCTTCCACCTTAATCCCATGTCGTGTAGTTCGTCGCAGTAGGAGCTAAATGGGTGTTCATCCGGAAGCGGGATGAAAATCACCAGGTGGTGGGATATAAAGCGAGGTTTGTGGCATAAGTGTTCACACAGAGACCGTATTGATTATGATGAGACCTACTATCCGATCATGAGTGGAATTACCTTCCGGTACTTAATATCTCTGGCAGCAACTATGAATTTAAAAATGCAGTTAATGGATATGATGACCGCATATTTATATGAGTCATTAGTTTCGGAGATTTATTTGAGAATCCCTGAAGGAATAAATATCCCGAATCAAGGGCATAGAAATTTTTATAACGTCATGTTGAGAAAATCGCTATATGGGCTAAAACAGTCGGGTAGGATGTGGTACTTGACTAAGTAAGTTCCTCCTGAAGAAGGGATACACGAATAACGATGATTGTCACTGCGTGTTTATAAAGAAATCACCTAATGGATTTTGTATTACTTTTGTCTATGTTGATGATCTGCATATCATCAGAACAGCAAAGGACATCTGTGAAGCTAGTGCTCACCTAGTGATGGAGTTTGAAATGAAAGATTTGGGCCAAACCAGATTTTGCTTTGGCCTGCAGCTTGACCATTTGTCCGGAGGAATTTTTGTGTATCAGACTGCCTATACCCAAAAGGCACTAGAGATGTTTAATATGAATAAAGCACATCCCCTGAAAACCCCATGGTGGTCAGGTCCATTGAAGTGGAAAAGGACCCTTTTATATCTAAGGCAGAGAATGAGGAATTATTGGAACCAAAAGTTCCCTATCTTAGTGTCATTGGTGCACTAATGTATCTAGCCAATTGTACTAAGCCTAATATTGATTTTGCGGTAAATTTTTTGGCTAGATATAGCGCGGCTCCAACCAGAAGACATTGGGCCGGCGTTAAAATTGTCCTTATGTACCTGCAAGGTACGCAGGATCTTGAGTTGTTTTATGAGAGTAACGAGCCCAATACCATGGTAGGATAAACAGATGCGGGATACATGTCTGACCCGTATACGGCTAAGTCTCAGACTGGATTTGTTTACTTGTACGGTGGTACCGCGATTTCATGGAAATCATGTAAGCAAACACTTGTGACTACGTGCACCAACCACTCTGAGATAATATCATTGTATGAAGCTGCACTTGAGTGTGTATGGCTGAGGAGAATGGTAAATCACATTCAGAAGTCATGTGGCATTGATAACATCGATACCCCCACTATTATTTATAAAGATAATGTTGTCTGCGTATTATAAATGAAAACATGCTATATTAAGAGTAATATCATGAACCATATTGCTGCTAAATTGTTCTATCATCTCGAGCTCCAACAGAGTGGTGAAGTTGACATAGTTCAAGTGAAGTCGTGTGATAATCTGGCAGATTTATTCACTAAGGTGTTGTCTACCTTGACATTACGTAAATGTGTCCAAACCAATTAAAAGCCGAGCCCAAGAGTGACAGTGGGAATAATCGGCATTTAAGAGTATCCTTTGCCGCAGCTTCTCCGCAGAGCGCAAGAAATCTAGCAATATGTTCGCGCGTAGACGTGTGATCACTTCCGCTAAATTTGGCGTTAGCGAAATCAGGGACACGATACTTGTGTGGATATTCAGTTTCATTAAAAGCCGATGGATACGGCATTGTGTAATGCGGTGCAATCTTAGGCGTGTTGAACCCGCATTGCTTCATCATGCTGTAAACTAAGTTCCTGGTCATCTCTTCCAGATTCTCATTTAGCCCTGGATTAATCGGCTGATACACCGGCTCTGGAGTCGGGATTATAGCCTGATTACCCGATATCATCTGAATCGGAGTAGGGTTGATAGTCAATGGTGGACTTGGTTGGGAAGCTCCAGCATGTGATGTTCCTGCTTGAGTATAGGCTGGATACTGGTTCCCAAAATTCATCCCCTGCGGGGAATTTCGATTCACTTGAGGGGCTTGCCCAGTCATGATATTATGTAGCGCAGCACTGGTGCCCTCTTGGACGATTCTGCCCAAAACCGATGATTGGTCCAGCAACGATCGGTAGACCGAATTATTGATTTGATCTCTTATCACCTCGGAATAATCTCCGGTCAGCAGTGGATCTCCGATGGAGGTCTTGCTAATCTGGCCACTATGGGTTTTCCGATAGCCAGTAAGCATCCTTTTTTTATTCTCCTCGTGGATCTCTGCGAGCCTATCCTCGATTTCTTTCTTCTGATCTGGGCTCAGTTCATCAAACGTCACCGCTTCAGCAGCGTGCTTGAGCGCTTCCAATGCAGCCTCGGTGCCGGTACGCGTCATCGCGTCGGATTCGATTGTTGGTGTCCCACTGGGCGTGCCAAAAAGTATGTTGACACAAAAACGAGGATTTCTGTGAACACACGTGCAGAAGCGTCGATTCAGTGATCGCGTCGTAGCTCAAACCAAGCGTGCCAATTGATTTGACCTGTAAATCAACAAGGATAAAATCGTCAGTAATATAAGCCTAATCGGCTTTTAAATAGCGAGATCAGGTTAATCGTAATCGGCTTGCTCGATTCCGATTACAAGATCTATCGGCTTTAAGCCTGATAGAGCGAATAAATTTAAATGGACATTCAAATATAAATCTTCTATTTCTTTTTGGTATTTTCGGTAATATCATTAGCAATAAACCTTAAAATTGATGTATCAGATTAAACTAAGAAATAGATTGAATAGATTGGTCAGGCCAAGACAGTATTCAAGTCTAATTCTGGATATAAACCAATAGACAGATAAAGAAGGTCTAGAGACTAATAAGGATAGATGCAATACAGATTAGCAAACGTTTCACATGTAGGATCCTAAACAAGACATACACGAGATCGATTAAACGAGGCAGTTGCATATATCGGATTCAGAAGAAAACATATGAAACATTCAATAATCGGTATTACAGGGTAAACACACATTACAGATTGATTGACTCGAGACAGTGTGTAGGAAACCTAGGCCGAGAGGGGGGGTGAATCGGACTCCTAATTCAAATTTTAAACTTGTTTGTGTGATTGTTTAGTCCAATTTTGACCCAAGCTACCGATGAAGTCCTAGTTTCTAGATGCGGAAGTGATGGCACAATTAGTCAGCAGAAGTAGTGGCTCGATGGCTCACACAAGCAATGCACAATAAAGATAATGCAAGAGACGAGGAGACGCAAATTGATGATTTCTATCGAGATCTAAGGTCCTATTTATAGTATTACAAAGTCGATACCGATACGACCTATTTCTCCACGTCACGCCTCCGATCAGATCGTATTTCTTCTGAAGTCTTTTGCCAATCGGTATTCTTTAATATGTCTTTCTCTTTGCCGACGAAGCCCATTTCCGATTTGGCCCAATAATTCCAACATATTCGGCCTCTTTTGAATATTCGATTTTCTGCCAAATTTGGGTGTCAACACAAGGCAAGAAAGATACGCACGTGCGCGTAGCACGATCAGCGGGGGCGTGAGACTTGGCAGAATTAGCCAACACATGATGGGGGCGGCGCAGCAGAGGCGGACGACGGGTATGGACACCGACGGCTAGGATAGGGTATGACTTGATCTTTTTGATTTACTGGAGATAGAAAGATGAAGAAAGAAGATGGTCAGTTTGGATAAAGGTTGAGAATGAATTCATGCGAAAATTGGATTCCAGAGAGATGTTGGCTCGGGGTTAGAGTTTTGGTCGAGAGACTGGTCGGTTGGACCATGATGGTTCGAGTTTCGGTCAAGGGTCGAGCTAGGGTTTCGATCGAGAGAGAGTTAGGGTTTCGATCCAGAAGGAATAAAAGCGAGGAAAGAGCTTTTGTATTTGAAATCGAAAAATTGGGATTTTGTAAATCATAAATTATGATGGAAACAATTAATAAAATAGTGTGTGTGTGTGTGTATATGTATATATGAAAAAGATTGTTTAAAAGTGTTGGGCATTTCATATAAGAATCATGATAAATTAATTTAAATTTTGCTTTTCTTTTAAAAGAAAACTTGGAACATTCTAATATTTATTAGGATGTCACATGGCTATCATCGGTGCTCCCCACCGATGTGCGCGCACGTACACGCTCTTCGTATGTCTTCAAGCCCACTGGTTGCTCGAAGGGCATTGTGTCGAGGTGGCAAAATTGCTCCACTCTGGCAATGATGGGATAGTACTTATCTGGCATGAATGATATTGAACAACTTTTTTTACCATAATAGCATCATCAAGTTTGGAATCTAGATTGACATATCTTGCAGCCATCCCGCTGAGTTTGCTAGCTTATTCATATAGGGTTTCTCCCTCCTTCCCGCGCATAGCATCGAACTCGCTTTTCAATGTTTGGAGCCGTGCCGTCTTGACGTGATCAGCACCGACGAATCGTGTCTTGAATGCATCCCAAACTTCCTTGGCCGTCTTCTTCATCACAACCTGGAGAAGAAGATCCTCCGGTAGAGCTTAAAATACGAGGGCCTTGGTTGTTTTGTCCTTCTTTGGATTAAACACGGCATTCTCCACCGGGCTCATAGCTTCACAGACTCCCTAGGCCTCAATCATAGCTTCCACCTTAATCCCACGTCGTGTAGTTCGTCGCAGTAGGAGCTAAATGGGTGTTCATCCAAAAGCGGGATGAAAATCACCAGGTGGTGGGATATAAAGCGAGGTTTGTGGCATAAGTGTTCACACAGAGACCGTATTGATTATGATGAGACCTACTATCCGATCATGAGTGGAATTACCTTCCGGTACTTAATATCTCTGGCAGCAACTATGAATTTAAAAATACAGTTAATGGATATGATGACCACATATTTATATGGGTCATTAGTTTCAGAGATTTATTTGAGAATCCCTGAACGAATAAATATCCCGAATCAAGGGCATAGAAATTTGTATAACGCCATGTTGAGAATATCGCTATATGGGCTAAAACAGTCGGGTAGGATGTGGTACTTGACTAAGTAAGTTCCTCCTGAAGAAGGGATACACGAAAAACGATGCTTGTAACTGCGTGTTTATAAAGAAATCACCTAATGGATTTTGTATTACTTTTGTCTATGTTGATGATCTGCATATCATCGAAACAGCAAAGGACATCTGTGAAGCTAGTGCTCAACTAGTGATGGAGTTTAAAATGAAAGATTTGGGCCAAACCAGATTTTGCTTTGGCCTGCAGCTTGACCATTTGTCCGGAGGAATTTTTGTGTATCAGACTACCTATACCCAAAAGGCACTAGAGAAGTTTAATATGAATAAAGCACATCCCCTGAAAACCCCATGGTGGTCAGGTCCATTGAAGTGGAAAAGGACCCTTTTATATCTAAGGCAGAGAATGAGGAATTATTGGAACCAAAAGTTCCCAATCTTAGTGTCATTGGTGCACTAATGTATCTAGCCAATTGTACTAAGCCTGATATCGATTTTGCGGTAAATTTTTTGGCTAGATATAGCGCGGCTCCGACCAGAAGACATTGGGCCGGCGTTAAAATTGTCCTTATGTACTTGCAAGGTACGTAGGATCTTGAGTTGTTTTATGAGAGTAACGAGCCCAATACCATGGTAGGATAAACAGATGCGGGATACATGTCTGACCCATATATGGCTAAGTCTCAGACTGGATTTGTTTACTTGTACGGTGGTACCGCGATTTCATGGAAATCATGTAAGCAAACACTTGTGGCTACGTGCACCAACCACTCTGAGATAATATCATTGTATGAAGCTGCACTTGAGTGTGTATGGCTGAGGAGAATGGTAAATCACATTCAGAAGTCATGTGGCATTGATAACATTGATACCCCCACTATTATTTATAAAGATAATGGTGTCTGCGTATTATAAATGAAAACATGCTATATTAAGAGTAATATCATGAACCATATTGCTGCTAAATTGTTCTATCATCTCGAGCTCCAACAGAGTGGTGAAGTTGACATAGTTCAAGTGAAGTCGTGTGATAATCTGGCAGATTTATTCACTAAGGTGTTGTCTACCTTGACATTACGTAAATGTGTCCATGGGATATAAGTAAGAAGATTTCACGAATTGCAAAGTTTAGGGGGGAGAATCCCTGAGCAAGAGCATGTAATGATCCAAAGGATCTAGAATTGTACTTTTTTTTTTCTCTTAAATGAGTTTTTCTAAACTTTCTCGTAATAAGGTTTTTAATGAGGCAATATCGCAGTGTGGCATGCGTGTGCGATATACTCTTTTCTTCAATCCTTTTTTCCCACTGGGTTTTTGGATTGATTTTTTAATGAGACATTAGCATATCATGGTTTCGACCAAGAGGGAATGTTGTAACCCTAGGTGATTTACGGGCCGGCAGCCCATCCCTATTGGGGTTACCTTATGGGTACTATGAGCAAAATTAAATGTAGGATAGGCTATAGATATGAAACCCATTATACACAAGAGATAATTATCAATAAAGATCAATCATTGTGCTTGGCTTTTCTCTTTCTAAATATGTGTCTTTAATTATTGTGATTGTGTTTGCATGCCACAGCTGGAAACTGCCCCATGCGTCGCTCCCGCTCCCCTTGGAGCCTTGGAATTGGAGGGTGTCGCACTGTGCACGCGTGCTGGTTGGCTGTGCCACGCTGTCCGCGCCCCATGCAGGGGTCACGTCACGCGCGCGTCGGAGGACCGCACCAGGGGTCGCGTTGCGCGCATCAAGGGCAGCTACCGCCGGTCGATCTACTACACATTGCAGCAACAGTTTGAACAGTATGTTTATTCAATAACGACATACTAATAATGTGTTGTCATGCAACGAATGTCGACATGTCGCCAATAACCGATCACAATATTCAATCACAGCTAGAGAATATATACATAGATGTAGAGAGAACGCGCGAGGTGAAAATCTTTATTAATCTCAATATAATCAATGACCAATTACAGAACGTGTGCCTCATATTTGTAACGGAGAGTTTATTGACCACGAAGAAACCTCATGGTATAATTCCATATCTATCATGATTTGGTTTTTCCCACAATACACCTACAAATAACCCTATCGGGTCAGGCTTGTCTTTATTACGACAAATATAAATATACTATAAATTGTTACATTAATCTAGAAAAATAGAAAATCTATAACATCAATTATTATGGGATCAAATTATAACTGCTTATATTGAACAAAAGCTAATACAATAAAAATACAAATTTAAAATAAAAAATCAACCATGAAGATCATAAATGGGTCCATATTAACTAAATTAAAAACATAAATTTGGAATTAGAAAAGTACATATCAATTATAAAACCAGCCGTATAAATACGCAGCACACTATGTCCGATATATTAAAATAAAGACTTCACATCGGTTACAATAAAATGATACATAAATCATACTCTCTCCGTCCCAAAATAAGTGATTTTTAGCTTTGTCCTAAGTCAAACATTTTTTATTTTTAGCCATCAATTTCTAAAAATTTGTGTAGTTTAACACCATAAGATTTATGTTTTTAGATTTATCATGAGAAATACTTTCATAATATATAATTTATATGATATTAAACTATACAAATTTCTAGTAATTGACGGTAAAAGATAGCAAAGTTTGACTTAGGACAAATCTAAAACATCACTTTTTTGGAACGGATGTAGTAATAAATTAATGTTCATGCCAGATAAAAGTTTGATACAAGTTTTGGCACACAGATGTGTGGGACATCCTGCTGCTTATTCGTAGGCGACGTTATTGTTCTGTTCATCACATTTCGGAAGATCTACTGGAGGTGGAGGGAGACTCGTGCCCAAAGTTGGCCCGTTTTCCACCACGAATGCTGCCGCCATTCCCCCGCCCACATGAAACTCGTAATGACAGTGGATGTACCACACTCCTGTTATCATTATACATATGCACGATAAAACTAGCACGATTTGACGATAATTAGAAGGGATACTAAATAAATATAGTATATCAAATTCGCCACCCGATGAATTTGAAACTGAACGAACAATACCAGGGAAAAAGGCTTCCCAGGCGGTTGGTAAGCGCCCTAAACCGCTTGTAAGCAACCGCGACTGATGCCTCGCGGAACATCACAAGCGGTTCAGAGAACCGCTTGTAATTGTGTAAAAAGACAAATAAATATTGGGTAATAGTGTAAAAAGACAAATAAATATTGGGGGAGGTGGGATTTGAACCCAGGACCTCTTGACTCACACAGCTAGCCAACCCACCCACGCGCATTATCTGACAGAATGGGGGGAGCTTTCCTTTTATCTATTCGAAAAATGGGTCTCTAGAAGCGGTTGGGGCTATTAAACCGCTTGTAAAGCCTACCATCCTAAGCGGTTCGTGTTCCCAACCGCTTGTAGAGGTATAGCAGCGGTTGGGGACACAAACCGCTTAGGATTTTAGGTCTTTAGAAGCGGATCGTGCCTCCAATCGCTTCTAGAGGTCATTTTATGGCTTGAGACTGTTTTGAGGCATTAAACCGCTTGTAGAAGTTTGATCCTTTTTTTTTGAACCGTTTGAGAAAGCTTGTTCCCTAGTAGTGAAACAACTCATGTACGCATAACTAAATTCAGTGTGCTTAATTAAATTACCTGGATTGTCCGTGACAAATCGGATGGCGGCCCACCCAAGCGCAGGGACCTGAACGGTGTTCCTCAGCGGCGGATCGACCAAATTGTACCTCTCCACATCCCTCTGGGCGTCATAGTTCCCGAGCCCCTGCGCGAGAACGAAGAAGTCGTGGCCGTGGAGGTGCATGGGGTTGGCGCCACCTTGCTGCACCGCGGTGCTTTGGAACACAACCTCCACCGAGGAGTTGAACCGAAGCCTCTTCACCACCGTCGCCTTCGATGATGTCTGGAGCCATGCCGCTTTGGCCGCCATATCTGGAATCATCTCCTTGTCGGTGTAGTTGTATGGCGTCGGTGGCCTGTCAGGAAACTCCTGTAGTGTCTCCAAGCGACTCATGTTGCCGTGGTAGTGTGCATCAAGTAATGGCGTGCGTGCTGGAAGCTCAAAGGAGACGTTGTTCATTGTTGTCACGAGGACTTCTCTACAGGCTTTCGAACTGCGATTGCATGGCAAGGAGGATGACTCTAGCCTGTTGATGGTATTCAGGGCGAGGGTGATGAATAGATGCTCGTGGACGAGCACCGGCAGTGGTGGCAACCACCGATGAGGTAGGCGGGTCAAGTTGCCATGGAAGTAGAAGGATGTCATCAGATCATGTTGGTCGGGCATCACAGGCATCACCGGTGTTTTTGTGGTGCCTCGTACTGGATTGTATTGCATGACACCTTTTGAGATGTACATAGAGATCTGGATGTCGGGCTTCGGCGGTTGGTTGGCTAGGGCAACCATGTAATACCTGCCGGGAGTCATGTCGGCGACCATCAGGGCATCCACCGTCTCGCCCGGCGCAATCGCGATGGTGTCTGTGATATACGGTTTGACATAATTCGCATCGGCTGCGACCACCGTGAACTTGTGCCCTGCGATCTTCAAGTAGTACTCTGAGTACAGCGCAGCGTTCAAAATTCGCAGTAGATAAGTTTTTCCATAACGCACGTTCAAAATGTAGTTGTCTTCCACTGCCCCTGCACAATTCGAGTAGTACCAGGATACATGATGATTTAAAAAGGGAATGCAAGAGTCGTTCATAATAAAATGTAGAGCTATTTTGCCGTAGACCATTGGAAATTTGGTTCCCCACCCTTCTTACTTATTAAACGGGATCAGCCAAACCTTTTTTTGATGAGATTTATCTTTCTAATATGTCGCAAATCATATAGGTTAGATGGATATACAGAGTGATTTATTCTTGTTCGAACCTCCCACATTTATGATAATAGCACTATTCTAGTGGAATTTTGAATGCGTGAACAAGAGCTTACATACTTTAATCTCTCCCTTGCTGCCTCGGCACAGGGTACATACCTATACACCCACTCCACGACTCAAACGCAATTAATCTACCGATTAAGGGACAATATATTATACATAGTTATGGTGATAACAGTGCATTAATCCGTCGTTAACGATACTGCTCGTGCCAGCAAGGCTTAGGTATGTTCGTGGGAATAACTTCGAAAGGTAAACTGAAGACATGTATTTCGGGACGAAGTTTCAAGCGGTATTTGTGTAATTTAGGTCCGTTCTTCCTGAGTCCTGACATATCTTATTTGATTATTTATTTATTTAATTTATCCATGACTTTGAGAGTTATTTTATGTACTTAAAAGCCGGTTTTTTTTTTTGCTAATTTAACTTGCTTTATAGAACTTTTAGACATGTCTTCAATATAAAGAAGAATTGAAAAAATAAATTATTTATATTTAAATAAAATAAGTAATAGGAAGATAAGTCAAATAAATCAAATAAGTCGTAGAGAACTGAACCGTAATATTTTAACCAATCCACGGTATCTAGTTCCTGAGGCTTCAATGAAAAACTACTTCGAGCGATATTAGTGTAATTTAGTATTTTAACCAATCCACGGTCTAGATCCCGAGACTTCAATGGAGTACTATTTGATGGACCTTTCCCGTTAGCCTTTAAACTCAATGCACAGATTGGTAACGCACTGATGAATAGCTCTCGCAGCATCGGGTAAGAGCATCGCCAGCAGGATCTCTATATTTCATTCTCTATATCATTTTTCTAAATTACTATTCATTTCTATACTTTTATCTTCTCCCGCAGAGTCTCTATCCGCGAACAGATATAGATATCATATAGAGAGCCTCTGAATATAGAGAGCAAAAAGGGACAGTTTCTAAGAAAAACTGATATTGATCGCAGTAGAGTTTTATACAACCATCTAGACATCATTTATTGAAAACGGTGTAGCGATGTCAAAAGGTTTGCCGCACCTCTGAATGACCTTGCCCGTGGAGAGCTCAAAAATTTATAGGCCTAACTGGAGCAAGATATTGGCATGTAGGCCTTAAGGAAATTGGCAATGGCCTTAAGAGTATAGGCTTCAGCAATGGTCCAGTAGTCCATATAGACCCAAATCAGACAAAGAAGTTGAGGCTGCCTTTGAGGCTTTGAGCCTCCCCAACCCGATTCAGAGTCATCATAGCCACCCGGCCGCCCACCCTCGACTATATGGGTGTCACATATAAGATGGTGTTATGACCATATTATCATAGGATGTAGTTTTATGCTCAGACTTCATGTGCTAAGGAATTTCCACCCCCATCGTAGAGTCCAATAGATGATGCTCGCACACCGTGATCATCGAGCAAGGACTCCGATCCCATGTTTGGTGTGACCCTTGATATAGTACATGTCACGATGCACGAGATAATGGAAGACATAGAGGTCTTGATTATCGAGCGAATGTGGCTGGCATTTTCAAAGAACTCTCCGATGGCGAAAGATTTAATCGATTCCCATGGATGGCACCAGCCATTGATGACCTAGAAATTGGATCAATTAGGCCTGCTTTTTGTAGAAATTTAACTTCTAAGATGACGCGGATCATGTAGGATTGGATGAATATGGACACGGTGGCATGCCCTGATTTGGGTCTTTTATGGTGTGTTTGGTTTGAGGAGTGGAATGGTGAATTGACTTCCTCTTTGTTTGGTTTGAGGAGTGTAATGATTCCATCCATCACCATCTCATCTAACAATTAGCTCAAAATGAGGGATGGTGTCATCCGACCAAATTTATAGAATGAATCCATTCCACTTGGGATGAGGTGGTCTCCCAAACCAAACACCCCTTTAGTGATTGAGATGGTAGTCCTATTTTAGTGGTATTTTTTGATATGTGAACAAGTGCCGTGAGAATTTAACCCCTCCCTTCCCGTTTGTGCAAGGGGTGTTAACGTTTTTACTTGCACACTCATGACACCGCTCAAGATGTTATAGGTGGTGTGTTGCTAAACTCTACACTACAACGCAAATCATATAATGTTGTACATATGTATATGTGTTGCAAAGCAGCAACATAAATTTAGCACCACATGTATGCACAGCATGGGGGACATCTCTCAGCATCAAATATATGACCTATTGCAACACAACAAAATGTCCATGCAATTATTATTTTCTATTTTTTGTTTGATATATTTGACTTAAATATAAATATCGTTTTCGTTCGATAATATAACACAATTAAATGGGCATGTGTGTGAGATAGTCAGCATGTGTTTTACAGCAACACAAACCGTATATGACCCCTCTACTGCCTCCGACCACCGCCCAATAATCTTGATACACAGCCTAGGAAAACTTTTCACCAAGATCCATGCATCTCGCCTTGCCCCTTACATGGATGCCCTGATTTCTCCTTGTCATAACGCCTTCATCAAAAGACGCCATATCCAAGACATTTTTCTTTTCGCCCAGGGCAAAAGGCCTCTCCATCGCTCCTGTACTCCGACCCTTCTTTTCAAGCTTGACTTGGAAAAGGCATTCGACTCAGTCCCCTGGCCCTTCCTCCTCAACAATCTCCGGGCCAGGGGTTTTGGGCCTCGGTGGTGCAACTGAATTGCCTTATCACTAGGCCCCTCCTCTTCCCGGGTGCTCCTCAATGGCCAGCTGACAGACCCCATCCACCACCGCAAGGGACTCCGGCAGGGGATTCCATTTCCCCACTCATGTTCAACCTTTCCATCGAGCCCTTCATCGCCCTCCTGCAGCGTGCCACGGAATGCGGTACTGTTGCTCCCACCTGAGGGATCCCCCCAACCTCTGAGTTTTGCTCTTTGCGGATGATGCGGCCATCTTCGTCAACCCTGCCCAAGACGTTTGTAACCTTGCCTCCATCATTGGGGCTTTTGGTGATATTATCGGGCTCCGCTCCAACTTCTCGAAAAGTCTGGTTGGTCCCCATAAGATGCAAAGGCCTAGACCTTGACCCGATTCTTGAGGACCTTCTGGCTGAAAGAACCTCCTTCCCCTTAAAGTACCTAGGTCTTCCGCTTTCCGTCAGACACCTACGACAGGTTCACTTCCAACCTCTCCTCAACAAAATCTCCAATTGCCTGGCTGGCTGGCGTGGCTCTATAATGTCAAAGGGCCGGAGGCTAACCCTCCTTAAAGCAGTTCTTTCCGTCCTACCTACCTAAATCTTGTGAGTGATCAACCCACCCAGCTTCGTCATAAAGAAGCAAGATTTGGAGGGCCTGGCTTTGGCATGGCGGCTTATGCAGCTAATGGTCACTACCGAGTAAACTAGGACGCGGTTTGTTGCCCGTTCTCCCTCGGGGGCCTTGGAGTTCTCGACCTTCACCGTTTTGGCCTGGCACTTTGTCCCCACTGGTTTTGGTGCAACAAAACCCCACCTTGTCCTCCCTGGGCAGGCTCGCTTGATCCCTTCCGGATCCCGAGTCTGAGCTGCTTCAAGCGGGGTATACTATTTCACTTGGGGATGGATCAACTCTCTCCTTTTGGAAGGACCCCTGGCTTGAGGGCTCCACGCAAAGATTCCTAGCCCCCCATCTATTTGCAACGTCCCCTCAGAGAGTCAGAATGGTCAATGTTGCACACATGCAAATGAAAAACTACCTAACTGACTTCCAGGGCTGCCTCACTCCATTGATGGTCCCGAAATTCATCTAGCTCCTCCGACATACATCTCAAGCCACCCTGACTGAGGGACAAGATGACCAACTTGTCTAGCATTTCATGACAAATGCGACTTCTCGGTTTGGTCCGCCTACAGGATGTAATTCATCAGCCGGTGCCTCACCCCTTCCCTGAATTGGGTCTGGAAATCCTGGGCCCTTCCAAGTGCTAATTCTTTCTTTGGCTTCTGCTTCGAAATCGGGTCATGACAGCTGATGACTTTATGAGGAAGCATATCCCAAATGACTATTTCTGCCCTCACTGTCGGCGCAACATAGAAACCCCTGAGCACTTGTTTCTGCAGTGCGACATTAACGCCTTCATTTGGAGACAGCTGGCTTGTCACCTCCACTTGGACCTCGTCAACCTTGATTGATGGGGGAACTCTCCACTCATGACTGACTGTTGAGAACTTGACGTTCTGTCTGCCTCCCCGTTTCGTGGCACTTTGTCAGTCATTTTGGCAACATTTTGGGCTCTATGGCTCGAGAGCAACTCCCATATTTTTCGTTCGGTGGATAGACCACAACCTAGAGCTCGAGAGCAACTCCCGTATTTTTTGCTCGGTGGATAGACCACAACCTGTTTTCCTCCGGCACTTGTTGGATGACATGCGGCTTTGGTCGACAGCTGGGGCTCATTTTATAATTAACTAACTTTTGTATGCCTCCGAGGAAGTGGCAAATATTCCCCCCCTTTAAAACTCCTCTCTTTTGACCAATATATGGTAGTTCTCGTACCCGTATATGATGCGAAGGGTGTGCTGTTATAAGCTAGACTTCTTGCAGTGGATGTGTCGCTGCCTGGATGCAAGGTATCTCTGTCCTCAGGCATAGAGTATGCCTCATCACTACAGAAATCCAGATAAACTATTTACGACGGCTTCGAAAAAACCGACGTAAATAAATACGTATTTACGTCGGCTTGACGTAAATAAATACGTATTTACGTCGGCTTTTTGAAGCCGACGTTAATAAAGTTATTTACGTCGGCCTACAGAAAAAGCCGTCGTAAATACTTGATCCATGACTCCAGCCATGTCCACACCCTATTTACGTCGGCCCGTATATCTATTTACATCGGCCTGGCCAACGTTAATAGAACACGTGGCTGTCTACACGTATTTACGTCGGCTAAGCTGACGTAAATAAGACACATGTCTTTATTTACGTCGGCATGGGTAGCCCATGTAAATAAGCCTGGCTTTATTAGTTTTTGTCCCCACGCCAGCTGGCTGTAGCTAGCTAGGGTTTCCCCGTGTTCACTGCCGCCCCCGCCGCCCCCGCGTCGCCGCCGCCCACGCTCGCGCCGCCCCGCCGCCCCCTCCGCCCACGCTCGCGCCGCCCCGCCGCCCCCGCGTCGCCCCACCGCCGCCGCCCCCGCGCCTCCCCGACGCCGCCCCCGCGCCGCCGCGCCCGCGCCCGCGCCCGCACCGCAGCGCCGCCCCGCCCCTGCGCCCCCTCGCTCCAGCGTCACCGTGCCCCCACGCCGCCGCGCGCCGCACGCCGCGGCCACGCCGCCCCGCCCTTGCGCCCCCCCGCATAATCCTCGCAAGGGAACTCCATTCCATTATATCACTTATGGAGCCGCATTTGCAGAAGTTGAGATTGACACTCTAACTGGGGATTTTCACACAAGGGCCGCTGATATTGTTATGGATCTCGGCTATTCAATTAATCCAGCTATTGATATTGGCCAGGTATGTTTACGTCCTATTTTGAAAGAGAAAAAATTACACCTTGTTGAAGAGGCCTATTCAAAATATTGCAATGTAAAATTTGCTGTTTGTGCTGGGGTAATTTTCTACAACCAATGCACGTGATCAGCTGATACAAGATTATGAGGGTAATTTAGTTTAACAAGGTGGGGATCCCTGTTGCTACAAGTTGATTCGAAATATTTTATAGTTGATTTAAAATGTTTTCTGCTTTCCTTAGAAGATAATATAACGTTTTCACTAAGCTACTGCAAATAAATCCATCTATTCTCTATTCTATTGATGGATTTTTTTAACTATTATTGGTTTATCATTAATATTTCTGTTTATCGTTGCCGTTCCACTTTGTTTTGTCTGTAGTGTTTAAATGAAATGCTGCTGCATGACTAGCTTGTCAATGAAACATGCTATCTAGATATTGAAAGGAACTAATTTTTTTTTGTGAATAAATGTGATTCGTACCTGGCATGGTGTTTTCTTTATCACCCTAGTGGCTGTAGGGTTTACATTAGAAATGATGGCTAAATATAGATGTTAGGAATTCGTAGATGTCATCCATATCAAATACTTGATTTTTAATGTAAGAAACGAAATGGAGGGCATCAGGGCAGTAATTGTAAATACATTCATACCCAAATAAAATGGTAAAGAAAGCAGCAACATGAAATCTCCATGTTGGCGTGAATACAATAGATGATTGTCTACAAATTAGCTTTGCTGGGTTTTCTTGTTGGTGCTCCTGAACTGTGTTGTTTGTGAGTGTATTTATGTTTTGATTAACTGAACATTACTTTCTTCCTTGCAGGGCGTTCCAAATCCAAAGGCCATCCACTCATCCAAGGCAGTGGGAGAGCCACCGTTTTTCCTGGCCTCCGTTTTTCTGTTTGCGATAAAGGATGCAATCGCCGCTGCAAGAGCTGAGGAGGGTCATCTCGACTGGTTCCTTTATATGGGCGGTTTGTATGTGATGGACTTGTATGTGATGGACGGTTTGTATGTGATAGACTTGTATGAGCGGTTTTATATGTGATGGACTTTTATCACTCTTTTGTGATGCACTTGTATATATATATGTGATGTGAATTTGTTTCCATTTATGATGCATTGAGATGGCATATATTAATTGGATATGCATATAATGTGATATAGTATTGTGAAATGTATTTGAATTCCAAATAAAGCAGCAAAATTGCTGGAACTCTGTTGTATTTACGTCGGCTAAGGCCCACGTAAATACAGCCATCACCAGCAAATGCTGACGTGGCTTGTATTTACGTCGGTTTGTGGCTCACGTAAATAATCGCCACGTTAGCTTAGGGAGTGTTCGTTAAATCTGACATGGCACTTATTTACGTGAACCAAGGGTCGACGTAAATATAAGCCACATCGGCATTCCCCGCCCGGCGGAGACCGACAAAAACATATTGATGCCGGCCTTATGGCCGACGTATTATTTACATCGGTCCCGACGTAAATACTTGTATTAACGTCAATGAAATTACGTGAGCTTATTCACGTCGGCATTTATGTCGGTTTTGGGCCTATTTATGATAGTTTGTGGCCCACGTAAATAACCTGGACTTGTAGCGCGTGTGTAGGAACCACGTATGCCACATTTAGCGCGTGTGTAGGAACCACGTATGCCACATTTAGGCACAGTGTATGCCTATGACAGCACAGTACTGCTCATGCCATGCAGCAAGGCTAAGGCTATAGGCTCGTGGGATTCTCTTGGTAACAAATTTCAGGGGTAACTGAAGGAATATAATTTTGTACACATGCCGGGCTATTGAGTTATCTACATATGCGCCTATGTGGGTAATTTACATTGTTGTATGAGACTGTCATGTGTGACTTATAATATGTATCAGCTACTACTCTGTCTTGAATATATGTTATGCTATCCATGATGGTCAAGCATGCATACAACTATAAAAAATCCTAAGCGATTTTAACTGTTAGATCGACAAAAAAGACACGGTCCACACTAACTTTGATGTAATGTAAAAGTGACCTAATAATAATGTTGTTGATTACTGTGGTACTGACAGTACGTTACCAGAGCAGTTGCGGAGATCTCCAATCTTCCCATTGATTGTGGCTGCAGCCGGAAAATATTCAAACTCACCAGCCAAGAAGTGCCGGTCTAACTGAACGAGGCCCATCTCCCACCATTCACCTGCATTCAAGAACTCTTCAAGACCTCGTGTTGCAAGCATAGATGATTATCGTTTGCGATCTGGAAGGCAAAAGCAGACCTATAACAATCGGGATTTCTTTGTCAGGCTTAGGAAATGGATATGCACTGGGGCCCCCTCTAGGCCGAATGACCAAGGCGCCATGAACAGATCCCCGAAGGCAGTGGACGTGAGCGTGCCACCATAGCGTGCCCTCCTGGCCGGTGACATCGAACCGATAGGTGAAGTTGTTGTTGGGTTGGATGGGGCACTGTGTTATCATCCCTACCCCATCGTTCCAACAATTCATTCTCTGCTTCACTCCATGCCTGAATATATATTTCAGGAAAAAAAAGGGTAATAAAAGCTTCTTCTTTATCTGAAGGATGAACAGCGTGTTCTCTGAAAGGAGCTAGCTAACCAGTGTATTGTTATTCCCTGTGGTGACTTGTTGACGACATGAACAACGACGGAATCTCCTTCTGTGACCTCTATCACTGGGCCTGGGAGCTGCCCGTTCACCACGGTCATGACCGAGTCCTTGCAAGGCTGCCGCATACGCACCTGGCTCACCTGTCAATTCGAGCAAATCACAAGAACATCAAGGATCAAGCCATTGCCGATTGCATGAACAAGGGGATGATCGAGTTACGATAACAAAACTTGGCGAAGAATGCTTACGACGAACGTATGCTCGACGACGGCCGCATCGCCGCCGCCTGCCGTCCATAGGGCGGCGAAGAAGAAGAAAACGAGGGCAACGGCAATGGCCATGGTGAATTGGTGATGGTGTCCCCTGCGATGCTGATCCAGCACTTATATTGATTGATGCAGGTGAAGCCAGGCTGTAACTATCACGTGGTATGTAATTAAATGAGAAGGCGTGCATAAGCATGCAGGTGATCCAATCGAGAAGATGAATGCGTGCGTGCATAAGCATGCAGGTCATCCAATCGAGAAGATTACATTAACAAACAGATAAGACTTAATGATCGCTCGATGGAAGAATTAGAAAATTGATCTGAAACAGGATCGATGGTCAATGAGATCATAGAGGTACACGTACGACCAACGTATGCTGTGTTAAGAAACCTCGCTACTGGGTGTAGTCCGAGGTATAAACATAGTCGAACAATCACAGCAAAAGAACAAGAACACAGAAGACACTCCCCTCTTCTTTTATAGTGTTGCTTAGGGTTTAGGCCAGGTCAGCGTGGGACCCATCAGGAGGAGCGCCGGCCCTAGGCCAGGCCGAACTGCCTCCTAGGTGGTTTCCCAACACTCCTCCCTAGACCTTGCCAGCGAGATGCATATGACACATCAGAACTCCATAAACCCAGTGAAAAAAAAAGAATTTGAGAAAGAGTACATCGCATACGCTTGCTGTGCGCACGATTTGCATCATTAAAACCTTCTATGATAAAACTTCAGAAAAAACTCAATAAGAGAAAAAAGAGTACAAACCACCCAACATTGCATACGATCTTCTAGATTGAGTTGGGCACTCCGGCTTCTTGCCAAAGTTTTAATTCAGAGCGTATGAAGTATCTCTCCCTAAATTCAACATTTTTTTGAGTCTGATCATTTCAATGCCTCTTACACACCTATAAAAAGGTGACGGTAGGCAATGATTTAGTGAACACGTCAGCCAAATTCTCATAAAATTTGGTGTGCTGAATACTTATTTCATGCAATTTATGTAGAAGAACTTGGGGTCGATATGTTTAATGAGTTTACTTTTCACATAACTCATTTACATTTGTGCAACACAAGCGGCATTATCTTCATAGATAATTATAGGGGTTAGCTCAATAAGTAATCCACATGACTGCAGGATGTGTTTCACATTTTTCTCAACCATGCGCATTCACGAGATGCTTCATATAATGCAATGATTTACGAGTGGTTAGTGGACGTGGTCACTAGCGTCTTCTTGGACGATTTACATGACATTAGGTGCCACCACATATGAAGACATACCCAGTTTGTGATTTACCAGAATGCGGGTCTGAAAGATACATAGCATCGACATAACCAACAATATTCATAACTTGGTTCTTCTGTAAAACATGCCAAGGTCAATGCTTCCACGGAAGTATCGAAAGATAACATTTATTCCGTTCCAATGCCTCTTCGTGGGCACTGCACTGTATCGTGCCAACGTGTTCATGATAAATGCTATATCAGGCCACGTACTGTTAGAAAAATATATAAGTGCTCCTATTGCACTCAGATACGGGACTTCCTGACTGAGAATTTCCTCCCCCTCTTCCCTAGGTCAGAAGGGGTCTTTATCTTTCTACAAAGATCTCCCTATCATAGGGGTTCTTGAGTAATAGGCTTTGTCAAAACCAAACTTCCCTAATACTTTCTAAGTATAGGTTGCCTGGTACACTAAGATCTTTTGGGGAAAAAGTTCGAGCTGCAAGTCTAAGCAGTACTTAGTCTTACCCAAGTCTTTCATTTCAAACTCAGACTTTAAGTAAGAGCATGCTTGTTCAACTTCTTCATTTGTCCCGATGATAGTCAGATCATATACATATTCGGAGATTATGTAAAACCCATTCGGGGATCGCCTTATAAAAATACAGGGACAATCTTCATTATTTGCGTAGCCTTTTTTATAGAGAAAGTCACTTAAGTGATTACACCACATCCTCTCAGACTGCTTTAGTTCATATAGCGACTTCACAAGTCTTATACTACATAGATTTCTATTGGCTCTTTCGTCATTCGGGATGGGGATACCTTCATATAGATTTCAGAATCCAAATTACTATAAAGGTAAGCGGTCATAACATTCATCAGTTTCATTCTCAAGTTCATATTAACTGCCATTGAGATAAGATATGTAAAGAAATATTGCCCATGACTAGAGAGTAAGTTTTCTTGAGTCGATTCCAGAACATGGAGTGAAACCTTAAGCTACCGGTCTTACTTTGTACCTCATGACTACATTACTTTTATTCCTCTTGCGAACAAAGACCCACTTGTACCTTACATGGTGTATGTGGTTCGGTGTACGGCATACAGTCCCGAACACTTGTATATTGTTCAAGGAGGTGAGTTCTGTAGTAATTACCTTTTTTTCATTCTTCCCAATCCAGCATTCATTTACATTCTGCTAGAAATGTAGGCTCGGGATCATTTTCAATAATGGAGGCAATTTTCTTTACCTAGTAAATGTCAATTATGGTTGTGGTTCTATTCATTACTTTACTGGATAATTCATAGTTTATGGCCATTTCATCATGGGTTGCTTCGGGCAATTATTTACCTTGCTTTTCACCCCGTATCCCCATAGCGGGAGCAAGCTCCTTTAGTTTGTTATAGCTGATGTGTGCGCTCATATTTGTTTCGGCATTATGCATAGGTTTCTGCTGTGGAACATTTTCTGCTTCTTGCAATGGAACCTTCAAATCTGGGAGGGCCTCGCTAGCAGGCTCCTTACCGGTACCGGGTCTCAACCGGCTCAACTTCCCACGGCAATACGCTTTTGTGACTGGTTGTGATAAGCTATCCTTCCCTATTTTCCTCAGTTGTTCCTGGATACTTGGGGTTGGAGTAACCAGACTCTCTGCTCTTTTCTTAGGCCATTGAGCAGGTTGAGGGCTACCTTATTTTCTTTGATACTGCAACCTTCTGTGGTGCATTGCGTGCAGGCACAGCAACTTAATCACTATCTGCGAGTCACAAAGTGATCAGGCAATGTATTTGCAAGTTTATTCAAGTCTAGGATCTTCTATACCTCATCATTTGCTTCACTAGTGCGTGGGTCTAATGCTGCCGCACAGGCTGCTTGCCAGGTGATTTCTCGGCATTCATCTTCTAGTGGCTTATTCTCTTCCCTAATGACGGTAAATTATCCTCGTCAAATATGTAGTCAACGAACCGAGATGTATACAAATCTTCAGTCATGGGTTCTAAATATCGGATTATTGAGATACTCTCATATACAATATAAATCCCAAACTTTTAGAGAGGGCCTAGAGCAGCACGCTCTGGGGGTGGTATAGGTACATATACCTTACGCCAAATTTACTTAGATGGAAGATCTTGGGGATCATACCCTGTGCTAGTTGCATAGGTGAATAGATGTTGTGGGCCGATGGTCGATACTTGATGAGATTTGATGCATGGATGACCGCATGTCCACAGCAAGCGTTCGGTAGGTTATATTGAAAGAGAAGTGGCTGGACAATTAATTTAATTATTTTAATCAATACCTCTGCTAACCCGTTCTGCGTGTGAACGTGTGGTACCGAGTGCTCAAGGTAGAATCCCCAATGCAGTGCAATAATCATGAAAAACCTTTGAGGTAACTCTCCGGCGTTGTTCATCTAAATAGATTTGATGTTATGCTCGGGGAACATATTTCTAAGACAGATAATCTGTGAGATTAGCTTCACGAACGCATGTTTCCTCGTAGAGAGTAAACGCACGTTCAACCACTTTGAGGAATCGTCAATAAGCACCATAAAGTACCGAAACGGCCCCTTACAGGGGCTGAATGGGTCCACATATGTCCCCTTGAATCCGTTCAACAAAAGCGGGGATCTCATCTCTAACCTTTAGGACCGACGGCCTAGTATCCAGTTCCTAGTGGCACTGCTGGTGCGCACAAAATCTTCATGATTCGAAAAATTTGTCACACTGATACGATGACCTTGCGAGTTTTTCATAATTTCTCTCATCATTCTAAGAACAGGGTGGCCAAGTCTGCTATGCCAGAGGAAAAAGAGTTCAGAGCTTCTAAATATCATCTTAAGGGAGGTGAATACAACGGGTGCTCTAACGCTAGTGTGGTATAGCCTAGCTTATAAGGAGGCGAACTTCTCAAGATTTCACTTCTCACATCCGTTGTGCTGCACGATGCACAATAATTCATTCCCATTTTCTTCTATGGTTTCTACATGAAAACCATTGGCACGGGTGTCGCGAAAACTCAATAGTGTTCGAGTGGATTTATGGTATAATAATGCCTCTTTCATTTCAATAATAGTTCCCATAGGCAAAATTATAGAGGCTCTTCCCGAACCTACAATGCAAGTGTAGCTTCCAGCAATAGTGGTGATACAACCAGTATTTTTTGAGATAGACTGGAAGTATTTCGATTCTCTCATGATACTATTCGTAGTACCACTATCCATAATACACAATTCCTTCATGGGCTCTACATAAATATATATAGTCTCAACAGGTAATGTCACAAACACATGTGCAAAGCATATTAATTAATGCAAATATTAAAAATACTTCAAGTTCAATCATACTAAAATGCAGAGTTCTTCAAAACCATCCACGAGAATTAAGATTTTCTCTCCTAGAGCTTATAACGCAAGGGACAAACGAGACGACTTATTTAAATATTTTCTAACGCAACCACTCTTAGATAACGACAGCGACAGGCTGCAAAAGAATACTAGATAGACTCAGTGAACATGGCGTCCACACTCTGTCGGATGTCGGAGTCATCAAAGTGATCTGTCTTCACGGCGCTCTCACGGACAGGGCCAGGAGGGGCAGTGAGAGAGATGCCTGTTCCTCCCCGAGGAGATCATCCTCTTCAAATTCGTTTTCAGGTTTGGTATTTTCAACTTGAAGCTCTGCTATATGCGCTTCAATGGGGACGCTTCTTCTTGGTTTGGTGTGTCGTGACAACTTTCTTGGGCTCACGGCAAATCCTAGACCAATGCCCTTTAGGTCGCAGCGAAAGAACATTTGGTTCTATTGGCCATACGGCTTGCGCGGCCCCCTGATTACCAGACTTGTGAGTTGCTGCCCCTTTTCTCCTTTCCCTTTCTTGCCTTTCTTATTGGGCTTCTTCACCTTGTAACTATTGGCATTAATTTCAGTGTCAGCCGGCTTATTTGGTGCTTGAGACTTAAAATTCTTCATCAGAACATTATCATGAGTTTCAGACACCATCATCATATCGATGAGAGTGCTATACTTCTCAATGTTGTCCTAGCGGTGGCTGCGGCCTAGCTGAATTTCATTGTGATGGAAAGTAGAGAGGGTTTTCTCAATCTTTTCTTACTCTGTGACTGGTTTGTTATAGAGTCTCAGATTGGTGCAAATGCGATGCAACATAGAGTTGTAGTCAGCAACATATTTAAAGTCGGCCATCCTCAGGCGATTCCAGTCTTGCTGGGCTTGTGGGAAAATTGAGCACCTCAACCTCTCAAAGCGCTTGCAGAGCACATTTCTTAGCTCAAGGGGACATGTCACTGCCATGCACTCACTTTTGAGAGTAGGTGACAAGTGGTCCCTACGGAAATGCAGGGCCTGGTAATTTTGTTCCACAGTGGGGTACTGTTGACACCCAAATTTGGCAAAAAATCGGATGTTCAGGAAAAGCCGAATGTGATGAGGTTTGTTGGGCCAAATCGGAAATGGGCTTTATCGGCAAAGAGGAAAGGCGGAATACCGATATTTTTAAGACTTCGAAAGAAATACGATGAGATCAGAAGCGCGTCGCAATAGAATAGGTCGTATCGGTATCGACTTTGTAACACTATAAATAGGCCTTTAAGTCTCGGTAGGATCTATCTACAACACTCAATACACAAAACAATTTCTCGAATCCGATCGACTTCGTCGAAAGGCTTCAACTCGCAGGTAGAGCTATCTCGATGAGATAATCGATTCTCCCCATGTAACCCGTATGCATGGCTGCATCATATTGATCTCGTGTATACAAAGCATGTCAGACTGTCTCGGGATTTTCCGATCTTTGATATGTTCTCGCATATTGCACTGTCTCGATGTAATCGATCTGTGATATGTGTTCATCTTGTAATGCTGATCATCAAGTACTTCATATGTTTCGCTAAATTCGATGTATGCAACTGTCTCGTTTAGTCGATCTTGTATATGTCTTGTTTGGGGATTCGCATCTGGTAATACTTGCCGATTGGTGTTACATCTACCCTATTAGTCTTTAAATCTTTAAATCGGTTTATTGGCTCACATCTAGCTTTAGATTTGAATACTGTCTTGGCCTGACCAATCTATTCTAATCTATTTCTCGATTTGATCTAATGCGCTGATGCGAAGGTTTATTGCTAATATTATACCAAAAATACCAAAAAGAAATAACCGCCAGTCACTGTACCATGCCCCTTTTCCCTGTTCTCTCTCTACCTCCGCTGTTTCTCTCTCCCTATGCCAACCCGCGCCGAACGGGCGTCCTTGAGCACTGTAGCCGTGCTGCGTCGCCGTGCTGGCCGTGCCTCGCACTAACCCCATCATGGCCGCGCTGCGCATGCTTCCTTCCGCCGCGCCGCGCCATGCCCTGGCATCGCCGCCTACTGCCGCGCCGAATCCGCGCCGCCTTGTCACGCTCCACTGCTCCCTCTGCGCCCCAGAGCACGTTCCTGTGTCCCCCACCTTATTCCGGCGGCTATAAAAGCCCACGCGGAACCACCGGCGTCGATTTCTCCATTTTCCCCCAAATCCGAGCTTCGCCGGCGCCGAAGGATTCCCATCAAAACCGTGAGCCTTCCTGCAATTCGTCGCGCATAGAGATCCTCGGGAACTTTCCTCACCTTTTCCCTCTACCAATTTCTGGCGAGGGCCTCGGAGTCGCCGTACCGGCGTGACCCCTGTTTCAGCCGTCGCCGCGGGCTTCTTCGTCAATCGCCTCCGCTCGGTCCTGTGCGTCCTCGAGAGCTTGGTGAGCACCCCCCACAATCTCCCCTAGCTCCCAACACACGCATGTGACTTGTAGATGCTTATCGCACGCTCTCGCCGCCGGTGAGCTCATGGCTCGGTCGCTGCTGTTGCGCCGCCGCGTCCGGCCACCACTGGCCCCAACGCGAGCACCATTAGGGTCCTTAGGGCCACTAGAAGCCCGCGCGTGCATGCACATGCCCGGAGCAGCCCTGTAGCGCCGTCGCTTTTCGGCCACGTCGACGGCCAGAGGAGGAAGACGAACCAGGAGCCGTCCGATATAGCAACGAGATTCGTGCAGGGGCCAAGCCATAGAGTCGCTGACACACGGGACCCTCGGCCAGAGAACAATTCGTGCGCTGGGCCTGAGCTTGAGTCGCTGCCAGGTGGGCCTCGGTCCTACCCGTCGGGTTTACTGGAGGCGCTTGCCCGGTAGGCGTTTTCTCCTCGCTAAAGCGCCATTCGAAAGACGCCTTCCACGTCCCTCCACCGGCCAGCGCTGGCGCAGCGCTCGCTAGGCCGTGGGCCGATTTTGCTTCGTCGGCCGCTCGTGAGTTGGCTCGGCCCGAAGGATTTAATCCGTTTTTCCATCGTTTAATTGTTTAATTAATCCCAGAAATAGTTAGTGCTTTAGCTAATCACTCCCATAAATTCTGGAAAAATTTGGATAAATAATAGAAATCATCTATGATTTTATAAAAATGTGACCACATCCACTGTATAAAGGAAATTGCCACTGTTAGTTGAAAATAAGAACCTTCTTATATAGAAATGATTAAGTTGATTTTAGAGTAATTGTTTGTTTATTAATCAATGACTTAGATCCCAAATAATCATTAGAAAAATATATTATCTAAAAGTATCGCAATAAATCTAGGAATATTTCAAAATAACATTTCCACTTAAATACATATGTGTAATTATATTTATATACACTCATGGGAATACTTTATTTCTAGACACCAACCATTAACTAGCATTTTCCTTAAAGTAAATTGTTTAAGGTGCTGACTCAGAAATATATATACAAATAATGCTTAAAACCTAGGATAAACTCTTTACCTAGGATGCTTAGGTATGTTGTCAACTTCGTTAAACTATAAACCGAACATAGGCGAAACTTCTATTAGTCGTCATTTTAGGCTACCGAGAAACCCTAATCCCACTGTCGCGAATTTAACGTACAAGGTCGTATTTTGGGGTTTAGTAGACTAATATATATATTTATAATATTATTTATTAATGCTCTAGCCATGCATAGCATATCATAAGATAACCAGGTTCGATAATCGATCTTAGGCATAATGACGAAGCTAGGACCTAGAACGAGCATGCATCATGATTTTCACTGCATTATTAGTAGTAATTATTGGTTGTTGGTATGATTAGACGTAGGCGACCCCGAGGGGAGATTTGGGGATGTTGAAGAGGACCACCTACCGGAACAAGGCGAGTTAACACTTACTCTTTAGATGTGATCCGTATTAGGGAGAGACAGCGACTTTCCCTAGTGCGGATTAACATCACTAATATCATGTTCATTACCAAGTTTTCCTTAAACTATGTTGTTTAATTATTAAAAGATGCATGCTTAGTAGATTACCTATTCGTTAATCATGTTACACTTATACATGCCTGCCTTGGACTATATAGCCTTAATGACTGTCTTGAATGTCATTGCTCTTATTATCCATGCTTCGTCTGGTAACCACTTTAACCCTACCTAATGGGTAAAACTTGCTTAGACCGGCTTAGGCTTAACAAATCTTCTAGCTAATCACCACGGAACGGTGAACCGATATTCACCGGACATTCATGATTCTCATTTAATATGATTTGACATGTGACAGTTAGGGCTGGTAGATGCATGTTGGGTTGCTTGTGCTTGTGGGTATGGATATGTGGGGACTTGGTCGGTTTGGGTCAGTCGGTTGAGAAAGTCCAAGTGTGTGGTGTGGTGTGGTCGATGATCGTGGAAGTAGAGAAAGAATGGTGGGTTGCCCTTAGTTGGATTTGGACATCCTGAGGGATGATTAAGGCACGAGATGCCTAGTGCTGGGTTTAGCTAGGGCTTACCCAGGAGGAGCGCGGATATACACGAGTAGCGGAGATATCGCTGCCCAGGTTGGTTCCAACACAATGTGTGGCCATCGCGCGGAGCACGGGACGTGGATCGCCAGTTGTGAGCACTCTGCGGAGGCCCTCTGGGACCAGTCTCGTTAGGGGCAGGTATTGGCCCTCACTGGATAGTGATAAAGGCCACACATCCCTAGGGTGACGGTCGGCTAGGGAGGGCCGGCAACCCTACTAGGCTGGGGTGATCACGCCATGGGATGTGTGGTCAGCAACAGGATTCGCCAAATCCTAGAAGGATGGTAGAACTAGGATTGGTTGTGGGCAACTAGGAGAAAGTCTGTAAAGTATCAGCAGGTACAGTGATTGTGTAAGCTGGTTGAGTCGATGATCGAGGGTTGGTCAATTTGTGTGTTGATTGTGTATAAGCTGGTATGGATTGAGGTGATTGGGTAAGCTGGTTGGGTTTATGGTTGAGGGTTGGTCGATTTGTGTGTTGATTGTCGTGTATGGCTGATAGTTGGGTTCGGGATGCATGGTTATGATGGAAACCTCTGATTTATTCGTAACAATACAAGTGATAGTGAATTGCTCGTTAGGTTGTTTCCAAAAGTCTTATTAACTTGTCTTTACGCAAATAAAATAACCCTCTCCTTCAAATAAAGCCTCCTACACTAAGATGCATTAAGGGAGGTGTTAACTAGCCAGCGTTTGGATGACGCTGACCTCACCTACTTACCTTCTTTAGACGATGGCGTCGGAGACGACCCTTATGCGTGTCTCGAAGACGACAGACAAGACCATGGTGGACCCGAGGAGTCTTAGGGGCCGCTCCAGTCGCTGAGGGACCGCAGTCGATAGGGATTCTTTTGGGAAGATATTTTGGTGTCCGCTGTACTCTGAACTATTCTTTTGTAATTTAAGGCGTGTATGGGCCACCTGACTAAAGTCGCCTAATGGCGCAACTCTGTGATGTAATATTCAGGAATTTATTCTATCAATGTATGCTTGTATCGGCTACGTGGTCTTTTGTGCTAGATTACTGATCCAGGGACTAGCGCACGGGACCGTCGACCCTCAAGGTAAGATAAAATTGAGTGGTGACACATCCACTCATCCAAGGCTGTGGGAGAGCCACCGTTTTTCCTGGCCTCCGTTGTTCTATTTGCGATAAAGGATGCAATCGCCGCTGCAAGAGCTGAGGAGGGTTATCTCGACTGGTTCCCTTGTATGGGCGGTTTGTATTTGATGGACTTGTATGTGATGGACGGTTTGTATGTTATGGACTTGTATGGGTGATTTTGTATGTGATGGACTTTTATCACTCTTTTGTGATGCACTTGTATATATATATATATGTGATGATTATATATGTGATGTGAATTTGTTGCCATTTATGATGTGTTGAGGTGGCATATATTAATTAGATATGCATGTGATGTGATTTAGTATTGTGAAATGTATTTGAATTTCAAATAAAGCAGCAAAATTGCTGGAACTCTGTCGTATTTACATCGGCCAAGGCCAACGTAATACAACCATCACTAGCAAATGCTGACGTGGCTTGTATTTACATCTGCCTGTGGCTCACGTAAATAATCGCCACGTCAGCTTAGGGAGTGTTCGTTAAATCTGACGTGGCACTTATGTACGTGAGCCAAAGGCCGATCTAAATACAAGTTATTTACGTTGGCCTCGACATAAATACTTGTATTAACGTCAATGAAATTACGTGAGCTTATTTACGTCGGCTTTGGACCTATTTACGACAGCTTGTGGCCCACGTAAATAATCTGGATTCTTGTAGTTCGTGTGTAGGAACCACGTATGCCACATTTAGGCACAGTGTATGCCTATGACAGCACAGTACTGCTCATGCCATGCAGCAAGGTTTAAGGCTATAGGCTTGTGGGATTCTCTTGGTAACAAATTTCAGGAGTAACCGAAGGAATATAATTTGTACACATGCCGGCCGGCCGGGCTATTGAGTTATCTACATATGCGCCTATGTAGGTAATTTACATTGTTGTATGAGACTATTATGTGTGACTTATAATATGTATCAGCTACTACTCTGTCTTGAATATATGTTATGCTATCCATGATGGTCAAGCATGCATACAACTATAAAAAATCCTAAGCGATTTTAACTGTTAGATCGACAAAAAAGACACGGTCCACACCGAGTTTGATGTAATGTAAAAGTGACCTAATAATAATGTTGTTGATTACTGTGGTACTGACAGTACGTTACCAGAGCAGTTGTGGAGATCTCCAATCTTCCCATTGATCGTGGCTGCAGCCGGAAAATATTCAAACTCACCAGCCAAGAAGTGCCGGTCTAACTGAACGAGGCCCATCTCCCACCATTCACCTGCATTCAAGAACTCTTCAAGACCTCGTGTTGCAAGCATAGATGATTATCGTTTGGGATCTGGAAGGCAAAAGCAGACCTATAACAATCGGGATTTCTTTATCAGGCTTAGGAAATGGATATGCACTGGGGCCCCCTCTAGGCCGAATGACCAAGGCGCCATGAACAGATCCCCGAAGGCAGTGGACGTGAGCGTGCCACCATAGCGTCCCCTCCTGGCCGGTGACATCGAACCGATAGGTGAAGTTGTTGTTGGGTTGGATGGGGCACTGTGTTATCATCCCTACCCCATCGTTCCAACAATTCATTCTCTGCTTCACTCCATGCCTGAATATATATTTCAGGGAAAAAAAGGGTAATAAAAGCTTCTTCTTTATCTGAAGGATGAACAGCGTGTTCTCTGAAAGGAGCTAGCTAACCAGTGTATTGTTATTCCCTGTGGTGACTTGTTGACGACATGAACAACGACGGAATCTCCTTCTGTGACCTCTATCACTGGGCCTGGGAGCTGCCCGTTCACCACGGTCATGACCGAGTCCTTGCAAGGCTGCCGCATACGCACCTGGCTCACCTGTCAATTCGAGCAAATCACAAGAACATCAAGGATCAAGCCATTGCCAGTGATTGCATGAACAAGGGGATGATCGAATTACGATAACAAAACTTGGCGAAGAATGCTTACGACGAACGTATGCTCGACGACGGCCGCATTGCCGCCGCCTGCCGTCCATAGGGCGGCGAAGAAGAAGAAAACGAGGGCAACGGCAATGGCCATGGTGATGGTTTCCTCTGCGATGCTGATCCAGCACTTATATTGATTAATGCAGATGAAGCCAGGCTGCACTATCACGTGGTATGTAATTAAATAGGAAGGCGTGCATAAGCATGTAGATCATCCAATCGAGAAGAATGCGTGCGTGCATAAGCATGCAGGTCATCCAATCGAGAAGATTACATTAACAAACAGATAAGACTTAATGATCGCTCGATGGAAGAATTAGAAAAATTATCTGAAACTGGATCGATGGTCGATGAGATCATAGAGGTACTCCTACGACCAACGTATGCTGTGTTTAAAAACCTCGCTACTTGATGTAGTCCGAGGTATAAACGCAGTCGGACAATCACAGAGAAAGAACAAGAACACAGGAGACACTCCCCTCTTCTTTTATAGTGTTGCTTAGGTTTAGGCCAGGTACAGCGTGGGACCCACCAGGAGGGGCGCCGGCCCTAGGCCAGGCCGAACAGCCTCCTAGGTGGTTTCTCAACACTCCCCTCTAGACCTTGCCAGCGAGATGCATATGACTCATCAAAACTTCATAAACCAAGTGGAAAAAAAGATTTGAGAAAGAGTACATACCATACGCTTGCTGTGTGCATGATTTGCATCATTAAAACCTTTTATGATAAAACTTCAGAGAAAACTCACTAAGAGAAAAAGAGTACAAACCACCCAACATTGCATACGATCTTCTAGATTGAGTTGAGTACTCCGACTTCTTGCCAAAGTTTTAATTCAGAGCGTATGAAGTATCTCCTCCTAAATTCAACATTTTTTGACCCTGATCATTTCAATGCCTCTAATACACCTTTAAAAGGTGACGGTAGGCAATGATTTAGTGAACACGTCAGCCAAATTCTCACAAAATTTGGTGTGCTGAATACTTATTTCATTCAACTTATGTAATTCGTGCGCATAAAAGAACTTAGGGTCGATATGTTTAATGAGATTACTTTTCACATAACCCATTTACATTTGTGCAACACAAGAGATATTATCTTCATAGATAATTCTAGAGATTTGCTCAATAAGTAATACACATGACTGCAGGATGTGTTTCACATTTTCTCAACCATGTGTATTCACGAGATGCTTCATATAATGCAATAATTTCCGAGTGGTTAGTGGACGTGGTCACTAGCGTCTTCTTGGACGACTTCCATGACATTGGGTGCCACCACATATGAAGACATACACAGTTTGTGATTTACCAGAATATGGGTCTGAAAGGTACTTAGCATCGACATAACCAACAATATTCATAACTTGGTTCTTCCTGTAAAACATGGCAAGGTCAATGGTTCCACGGAAGTATCGAAAGATAACATTTATTTCGTTTCAATGCCTCTTCGTTGGCAATGCACTGTATAGTGCCAATGTATTCACGGTAAATGCTATATCAGGCCACGTACTGTTAGAAAAATACATAAGTGCTTCTATGGCATTCAGATACGGGACTTCCTGACCGAGAATTTCCTCCCCCTCTTCCCTAGGTCAGAAGGGGTCTTTATCTTTCTGCAAAGATCTCCCTATCATAGGTGTTCTTAAGTAATAGGCTTTGTCAAAACCAAACATCCATAATACTTTCTGAGTATAGGTTGCCTGGTACACTAAGATCCTTTGGGGAAAATGTTCGAGCTGCAAGTCTATGCATTACTTAGTCTTACCCAAGTCTTTCATTTCAAACTCAGACTTTAAGTAAGAGCATGCTTGTTCAACTTTTTCATTTGTTCCGATGATAGTCAGATCATCTACATATTCGGAGATTATGTAAAACCCATTCGGGGATCGCCGTATAAAAATACAGGGACAATCTTCATTATTTGCGTAGCCTTTCTTACTGAGAAAGTCACTTAAGTAATTACACCACATCCTCTCAGGCTGCTTTAGTTTATATAGCGACTTCACAAGTCTTATACTATATAGATTTCTATTGGCTCTATCGTCATTCGGGATGAGGATACCTTTAGGTACCTTCATATAGATTTCAAAATCCAAATTACCATAAAGGTAAGCGGTTACAACATCCATCAGTTTTATTCTCAAGTTCTTATTACTACCATTGAGATAAGATATGTAAAGATAATAATGCCCATGACCAGGGAGTAAGTTTTCTCAAGTCGATTCCAAAACGTTGAGTGAAACCTTAAGCTACCGGTCTTACTTTGTACCTCACGACTTCATTACTTTTATTCCTCTTGCGAACAAAGACCCACTTGTACACTACAGGGTGTATGTGGTTCGGTGTACGTCATACAGGCTCGAACACTTGTCTATTATTCAAGGAGGTGAGTTCTGCAGTAATTGTCTTTTTCCATTCTTCCCAATCCGACCTTTCTTTACATTCTGCTAGAGATGTAGGTTCAGGATCATTTTTCATAATGAAGGCAATTTTCTTTACATAGTAAATATCAATTATGGTTGTGCCTCTATTCATTACTTCCATGGATAATTCATAGTTTATGGCCATTTCATCACGGGTTGCTTCAGGCAATTGTTTACCTTGCTTTTCACCGCGTATCCCTATAGCGGGAGCAAGCGCCTTTAGTTTGTTATAGCTGATGTGTGCGCTCACATTTGTTTCGGCATTATGCATAGGTTCCTGCTGTGGAACATTTTCTGCTTCCTGCAATGGAACCTTCAAAACTGGGAGGGCCTCGCTAGCAGGCTCCTTACCAGTATCGGGTCTCAACCGGCTCACCTTCCCACGGCAATACGCTTTTGCGACTAGTTGTGATAAGCTATCCTTCCCTATTTTTCTCGGGCGTCCCCGCATACTTAGGGTTGGAGTAACCAGACTCTCTGCTCTTTTCTTAGGCCATTGAGCAGGTTGAGGGGTACCTTCTATTTTCTTTGATACTGCAACCCTCTGTGGTGCATTGCGTGCAGGCACATGCAACTTAATCACTACCTGCGAGTCACAAAAGTGATCAGGCAGTGTATCTGTAAGTTTATTCAAGTCTAGGATCTTCTGTACCTCATCATTTTTTTCACTAGTGCGAGGGTCTAATGCTGCCGCACCGGCTGCTTGCCAGGTAATTTCTCGGCATTCATTTTCTAGTAGCTTATTCTCTCCCCTAATAACACGAAATTATCCTCGTCAAATATGTAGTCAGCGAACCGAGACGTATGCAAATCTCCAGTCATGGGTTCTAAATATCAGATTATTGAGATACTGTCATATACAACATAAATCCCTGACTTTTAGAGAGAGCCCAGAGCGGCACGCTCTGGGGTGGTATAGGTACAGATGGGAGATCTTGGGGATCATACCCTGCGCTAGTTGCATAGGTGAATAGATGTTGTGGGCCGATGGTCGATAATTGATGAGATTTGATGCATGGATGACCGCATGTCCATAGCAAGCGTTCTGTAGGTTAGATTGAAAGAGAAGTGGCTGGACAATTAATTTAATTATTTTAATCAATAACTCTGCTAACATGTTCTGCGTGTGAACGTGTGGTACCGAGTGCTCAAGGTAGAATCCCCGATGCAGTGCAGTAATCATTAAAAGCCTTTGAGGTAAACTCTCCGGCGTTGTCCACCTGAATAGATTTGATGTTATGCTCGGGGAACATATTTCTAAGACAGATAATCTGTGAGATTAGCTTCGCGAACACATGGTTCCTCATAGAGAGTAAACTCACGTTCAACCACTTCGAGAAATCGTCAATAAGCACCATAAAGTACCGAAACGGCCCTTACAAAGGCTGAATGGGTCCACATATGTCCCCCTGAATCCGTTCAACGAAAGCGGGGATCTCATCTCTAACCTTTAGGACCGACGACATAATATCCAGTTTCCCAGTGGCACAGCTGGTGCACACAAAATCTTCATGATTCGAAAAATTTGTAACACTGATACGATGACCTTGCGAGTTATTCATAATTTCTCTCATCATTCAAAGAACAGGGTGGCCAAGTCTGCTATGCCAGAGGAAAAAGAGTTCAGAGCTTCTAAATATCGTCTTAAGGGAGGTGAACACCGCAGGTGCTCTAATGGTAATGTGGTATAGCCTAGCTTATAAGGAGGCGAACTTCTCATGATTTCACTTCTCACATTCGGTGTGCTGCACGATGCACAATAATTCATTCCCACTTTCTTCTATGGTTTCTACGTGAAAACCATTGGCACGGGTGTCGCGAAAACTCAATAGTGTTCTAGTGGATTTAGGCTGTCGGGGATAAAATCACGGCCCATTGCCATGGCCCACTCCCTGATGGCCCAGTCGAACAACCTGCCAGGGCCTAGCTCCCAGGAAGGTTCTATCTGGCTCATATGCGTCTTGCCGAACAGCTTCCTGGCTGGCATGATGCGTAACGGCCAAGGAATCGTGTTTGAGTCCGTCTCGAACAGGAGTCCTGCACGGCTACGTGAAGACCGGACGTTGGTTTCCCGGATTGGATTAGGAGTCGTGATCCCCAAGAATTGGAGTTTACCTTATCAACCGTGGGATGTATTTGGCATGATACGAGTTCGTTACGTATTCGTAGTTAGCCCAGCCCGATTCTCCTCCGGTAGGTTGGTTGCTTACCACTATATAAACCAGCCCCTACGGCATGTAGAGGGCACGAGTTTCATGGCCTAATCATCGCATCGAAGCTTAGATCTCATATTGCTTCCTGTACACCCATATTCTCGCCCAGACTTATTCATCTCGTCGAGTTCCCTCTTGTAATCTTCTTTGATATAAAGAAAGGCTGGACGTAGGGCTGTTATCTCTCCCGAGAGGCCTGAACCAGGATAAAAATCCCTGTCTCCCTGTTCGCTGTTGTTCGTCTTGTTCGGCATGTCTCCTATCTCATTTGTTAAGAACCTTAGTTGACTTGGGTCAATATCCCAACCATCGACAGTTGGCGCCGTCCATGGGGATTTAGCAGATCGAGCATGTCGAACTCCATCAGCGACCAGGGATCTCTTCCTGAGGACTACGACTCAGAAAGACAGGATGTCTCGTCCCCTGTCAGATCGGATCGATCTGTTCGATCTCGATCGCTTTCCATATCTGGGACAGAAATCTCTAGATACGTTCCGGAGATGGTCTTAGATCAAGCTCCCTTCATTGACGATGAGTACGGAACCAACGATCTTTTAGATCTATCGGATTCCAAGGCTATGTCGGTTGATTCCTCCTGTGGCGACACAGTGATGACACCATCTAGCGCGCCAACGCACGGTCGTCGCAGTGTGAACATGGTCGGCACAGGAACCTCAGAGGATCATGCACGGGCCGCGGCGGTCGAAGAGATCGAGCGGATCTATTCTGCTCGGCAACAAGATGGGGCTACGCCAGCTGCTCACGAGCAAGAAGTTGTTTGCCGTAGCCTAGATGCCCCTGTCAATCAAACCTTGGCGCAGATTCGCGATCAGCGCAAGCGTCAGCGACGCGACCCACCTCGCACACCTACACCAAGTCCCCCGGCAGATGGTCTACCTGCTCGGGTTGAATCGCACAAGCTCAGTCAAGTTGGTTGACTCAGAGCAAGAGCGCCTACTCGAACTCGATCTCCTCGAAGGCACACACGAACGGGCACAAGTCAGAATGGCGCGCTACCGGCAAGATCTTCGCCGGCACGCTGCCAAATTAGTTCGACTAAGGGCCTTGAAGGCGGGCGACCTCGTTCTGCACCGTGTCCAGAACCTGTCCAATGCCAACAAGTTAACTTCCCGTTGGGAGGGCCCGTTCACGGTCGCTTCTACTGCTCGCTCGGGGGCTGTTCGCCTGGCAATGGAGGACGGGAGAGAGCTGACCAGCACTTAGAACATCGACCAGCTACGTAAGTTCTTTGTGTAGGTCTCTCGTTTTCTCAAACTTCGCGCCTTAGTTCGTCCAAATCCCTCGGGCTGTCATGTAAAGTTCAATCCATTAAGCGGTGAATGTTCACGGGCCCCTGCGGTCCTTCTCACCACACGTCTTCTCAGACTACTTTCTCTCTGGTAACACTTGATGGCTGCCCGGTCTTGCGAACTCTTGGCTCCGTGATTTTCAGGGTTTCCCTGCCCGTATCTAGTTTCAACGAGTTCCTAAACTCAGAGTTGCGTAATACGGCTTCCAGCCTTGCGGCTAAGTCTGCTCTCGTAAGCCCTCCGCGGCAGAGGCACTTACCGCTCACGGCACAACCACTTGGCAAAGCCTGCTCTCGTAAGCCCTCCGCGGCAGAGGCACTTTCCTTGTTCGGTTACCCTGTGAATCGCCTAACTTACGTTAACGAGCAGTTCCTGGAACGAGTCGATCAGGATACGGGTGTCGCTCTATCTCTCTACGCACGGTCATGGATCAGCGATTTTCTACTAGTGATGTTTTTTTCCTGGTAGTGTGATCTTTTTATTCGAACTGCGCTTTACTACCGTGCGATTTTTTACTACCGGCCCATTACCAACGGTCATATGCAAACCCTCAGTTGGAGCTCGTGATACGAACCGGTAGTATATTATATGGATTAATTCACTACCGGTTCGCGATACCAGTCGATAATAAATAGCCAACAGACACTGTTTGAACACAGTCCTTTTCCTCCTCACGCTACCACGTCACGAGGTGTTGGGGGAAGTGGTGCCCAATTGACTTAGGTTTGTTTTTACTCCAATTGAAGTGCTTCAAGGTAAGTAGAATCATTCTCACTTCGTTTGTAGTTAAATTTAGGTGGTTCTTTGCTTTTGATTGATTTGGAGAAATCATGGTTTTTTCCATGATGAAGGTGCTTCTTTGCTCTTGAATTTTGATTATAGAACTCTGTCGGTGCACTGCGCACCGGGGTACCCACGACAAGGAAGAGCATGACGCGTGGCAGCTTGGCGTAGAACGGGCGATCAGACCCCCACGCCGAGTCCGAGTAGGACGCTCGGCAGCTCGGCGTAGAGCGGGCGATCAGACCCCCACGCCGAGTCCGAGCAGGATGTGTGGCGGCTCGGCGTAGAGAGGGCGATCAGACCCCCACGACGCGTGGCACCTCACCGAGCATGTGGGCACCGGCCCCACTAAGCAGGCGTTCGCGCGAAAGGAGGAGGAAGTTTTTCGGCTAAGGCGTCCTCAACGTTCAGCGTATCAGTGGCATTAAATGTAGGATTCAGGCGTGCGAGACCGAGAGAGATGATTGGCTGCACTGTAGCCCTGTCCGACGCACTGTAGCGGACATTCCTTCACTGTGCGATGGCAGAGCAAAATGGCACCTGTGTTAGGCGTCTCCCACGTCCCGTAAGGCCCGGCGATCGGAGGAAGCAATTAAAGATATAGACGTCAGCAGGGGCAAGTGGGGGGTGTCGTGACTAGAGTCCAACCAATGGAATGTCCTCTCTTTCTCTCTCTCTCTCTCTCTCTCTCTCTCTCTCTCCGTCCATGCGAAAGAAGAAAGAGAGGGAGGGTGAGGCGGCGCTTGCCCTTGGAGCAGGCGATGCCCGCCTAGAATCTCTATGTAGCGCGAGCCCTGCTAGATCACCCTCCTCTCCCGGTGGTGGAGGGTTCCCCGGTGTCCCCTTGGCTAAGGGACCTCGCCCAGCTTGTTGGCACGGCCGCGGTGGTCGTGGAAGCTTCGGGTGGTTGAAGGGGGCGACCGCGTCGCGGTCATATGCCTCTCGTTCGACTTCCCCCTTTTGCGAGGCCCGTCGAACGGGGAGTGCAAAGGGCAAGAAGAAGGTGGTTGCGTCTGTAGTGACCCCAGTTCCTCTCCCACCCCGTAAAGGCCGGGGGATCGTGGGGACCTCAGGGCGCATCTGGAAGACCGCCACCAGCGGAGCGAGGGTGGCTTCCTCGACGCGCTTTGGCACCTTCGGCGGATGGAGCAAGACCGAGCGGCGTGCGGGGATCTGGAGGGCCACGGGAGTAGTGACCGTGCAGACCCCGATGACCATGACGACGACTACGACTACCACGAAGATACCGCGTCTTCTGGTTCTTTGCGATCCTCAAGCCGAGAAGGAGGAGAGCGAGTTGAGTGTAGCAATGGATGCCTTCGTCGCAGGCTACGGCCTTAACTCCGCCGCGCTGCCTTTCCAGTCTATGGCCGTTTTGCCGTCGGCGTACGCGGTCCCAACGACGGCCAGCTTGCCGACAACACCGGTTGATTTCGTCCAGCCGCAGTGGCTTTATCGCCACTGTTGTGCACTGGCGTTGTCTGTTGCTGCGGCACGAGCGCAGCAGCAAGCTGCAACCTCTGCCGGCCGTGCCGCAGCCAACAAGTTACCTCGTGCCATGCAATGCCATCGCCCGGCTCCGTCTCCGCCGCTAGTCTGCGCGGCGCCGTGGCATGGGTGCCCCCTGCGTTGCTGGCGCCGCTGCCGATGAATCGATGCTCCGTCAAGGAGATCAGTAAAGACAACCAAGGAGAGCGCCGGATGCAAGAGGTCAACTTCATGAAGGAAGCCCGTGACCGAGCAGCATTACGGGCGGGAAGATATCAACAAACCCTAAGGCGATACCATGCCACAAGGGTACGCAAGAGGACGCTGACGGTGGGCGATCTCATCCTGCGAAAAGTCCAGACGCAGGCAGGCCACAACAAGTTATCTCCCCTGTGGGAGGGCCCCTATAAGGTGGTCTCAATCTCTCACCCGGGATCTGTCAGGCTCGCCATGGAGGATGGTTACGAGCTAACCAACACTTGGAATATCGAGCAACTGAGGAAGTTCAACCCCTAGGTGCTGTAAGTAAAAGCCGTGTTTTGCTTGGCCGGCTAGCAAAGAGTTCCTCTTCCCTAGCTAGCCAGGGGGCTGGGGGCTGTCTGTAGTTCCCCTCTTTTGCAGTGCGAGAGTTTTCGTTTCAGTTTAAAACTGTTTTCTTTTGTTGTTTCCCTTGTTTTGTGCTCGCCGGGCAGTCTGGTCGCAAGTACCTTGGTCAGATGGCCCCTTGTCAGCAAAGGTGATCACTTAGCTATGTGCCGAGCAAAGGGGGCCGATTGGAAGTCATATCTGGCATGGCGTTTTCGCTTGGCCTGGGCGCTATGCACCACCGAGGGCGTCGGCATTCTAGGATCGCTTCTAAAAAGTTTTAGGCCTTTGCCACACAAGGTTAAGGGGAATCCGAAGAGACTGCGGGATTTAAGTCCTAAACGACCTATGGAAAGAGCGCTTGCCCTGGTCAAAGCACTCAGTTTGTTCCGTTGTGGTCTTTTTGCATAACGTTTTATGTCATCAGTCCGTCTTGCAGCATAGAGTAGCGTGCATGGCAAACGAACAGACTTCAAGACTTAATAAACAATGGTAATTCATAGTTGGCACGCTTAAGCGCGTGCTAGCAAAAGTGCAGGGGTGTACAAGCCTCGTCACTCCGCGGACACAGCCTCTTCTACTTCTTTGTCGGCGGAGGCTTCGGGCGCCATCGACATCAGCCTTGCCACGTGGTCGGCGGCCTCGGTGATACGCCTCCACAGCGCCGAAGTTGCCCTGCACGCCGGCGCGAACCACCGAGGTCGAAGGCGGCGTCGCGGTTGGCACAGCAGGCCAGCACGTAGCGCACCGCCCCGGCTGTGGCGGCGCGTCCGTCGCTCGCCAAGTGCTCCCTCAGCAGCTGCGGTGGGGCGAGAAGGGCTTCAGCGGCGCGGGTGACGCCGAAGGCGTACTGCGCCGCCGTGGGCTCCTGCGGCTCGTGACGATCAGCACCCAGTGGCTCGAGGCTCTCGCGGAATCTCTGGTAGACCGGGCGCAACATCTCGACAAGAGAGCCGAGCTGGCAGCGTAGCTCATCTTGCACCGCCGCAGCCTCGGTCGACGACGTCTATGCAGCTGCGGTGGCGGCTTGGGCCACCACCCCGCTCCTGACGCATTCCCATGCCAGGTCGGCGCGCAGCGCCTCCACCGTCTGCAGGAGGTTGGACTCCCGGCGTGCCGTGGATCTTGCCCAAGTCCACGACAAGGGCGTCGAGGTTGGCGGCCCCAGCGGCAGGCGCGACGGGCCCAAGGGTCTGCTCTGGATCGGCGCCAGGACGCTCCTCCTCCACGCCTTGGGGCGGTTTGGTGGCGACGTCGGTCGAGGCAATCGACAGGGGCGCGACGGGCGGGACGCTAGTGCTGGAGGAGGTGCCGGCGTCGCCCCTGGGAGAGATAGGAATATGCTCAAAAAAGGTACTCCGAGAGCCAAATTTAAATGCGGTTTCTTTTAGGGCTAACCTGGCAGGTAGCCTCCCAAAGTGAAAAGCTGAGGGGGGGCAAGGCAATTCCACGCGTCAGAGTTGGCAGCTGCGCGGCCGGGCGTGACGTCGGCGGGCCGATGGCCATCGCTGCAGGCACTGAGGCGGCCACCGGCGCGGCAGCAGGCGAGGCCTCCAGTGCGATTACCGGAAGAGAGGTGGCTGCCGAGGCCACCGGGGCAGAAGGAGCGCCGGGAGCCGTCTCCGCGGCAGCAAGGGGCGCTGCCAGGGGCGGTGGCGTCTCCGTCGTGGCGGAGCTTGCCGCCACGGTCCCGCTCGAGGGGAGCTTGGCGGCATCAGAAGAAGGCCTCCCGCGAGCGGGGGGGGGGCCCCACAATACCGTAATAACTTCGTATAGCATACTCCGCCGTTGTCAACAGCCACCGGGCGTTTCCCGCCGGCGCGGTCGACGTCCAGTGGCTGGTCCCGGATCTGGAGCGGGCGGAGCTCCTGCTGAATGGCCAGTCCTGTGGCCTCCATGGGTGGGACTTCGGTCAGGAGGTTAAGGCGATCCGTCGGCGCCCACTCGCATAGCGGGATGATGGCGACTGGCCAGCAGTGGCCTATGGAGGATTGCGGGACTAGTCCCGCAACCCAAGTGAGGAGGACGTCTTCCGACACCTCACCCGCGGCTGCAAAAGACAACAGAAGACCAAACCGTGAAGATCAGAGCAAGAAGACAAAGAAACAGTGCAAATCGGAGCAAAGGATCGGGATACTTACAACCTGGGTGGATGCAGGTGCAGTCGTCAACGCCCGTGTACATCCATGCGCCGCGCACCCTTTGGCGCAGTGGACAGAGCCACCGGGCCAGGAAGTCTATCACCACCTGGGTGCCGGTGAGTCCGGCGCAGCGAAGTCTCTCGACGCGGGTGTTGACACCCAAATTTGGCACAAAAATACGGTTATTTTAGTGGCCAAAAGAGGGTGAAGAAACAGCATATTCGGTCAAAAAAGGAGCTAGATCGGCATATATTCGGATGTCATTATTAGTTGATCGGCAAATATTTGGAAGAGATCATGATCGGCTTTTATGCATGCGTATATACACAAAAGGATTAGATAGCCGATCAAAGGAGAGTTCATATGATACAATTGGCTTTTTTATGTACGTTAATGGAAACATGGATCGGCTTATATATACATAGACATGTGCTAGTTAATAGCTGATCATGGTAAGATAGCCGATTATGTTTAAGCTAGGTGGAGTAATCAGCCATGTATATTTATACACAGGAAAATATTAGTACATGGCGTACTAATTGTGGCCAAGATACAAGGATTATATACATACGTATATGTATATAACGGGAAGCTAGAGAGCCGATCGGTGTTCACTGTATTCACCCGTTTGGCCATCTATACACCAGACGACAAAAATCGAGCTTCAGACGCGTCCGGTGGCGACCGGACGGTCCGGTGAAGGTGATTCCAGAAGGGGGTGTGCGCGACGTTGCCTATGTACGGTTTGTGTACGGGCAGACGACCGGACGCGTCCGCAGGGCCTCCGAACGCGTTCGGTGAGGTGTGCCCTGGAGCGACCGGACGCGTCCGGTGAGCTCCGGACGCGTCCGGTGAATTCCAGATCAGATCTACCAGTTCATCTCGCGTGTCCATTTGAACTCAAGGCTATCTGGATTTGTGCCACGTGTCTAGCCCGTGTTGGGGTCTATATAAGGAGCTCGTTGCTGGTGAGAAGGGGTGAGAGAGCTCTTCATTTGGTTTCCTTCTTGCATTGGTGTTCTTGAGAGCTTCTCCCCATGGGGTTCCCGTCTCCCATTGCCACCTCCACCTAGGGTTAGGGTGAGAGAGAGAAGAGGAGAGGGAGAGAAGGAGCAAGGTAAGCCATGGTTCTCCCACGTCCTCCTCGGTGTTTTGCCCTGTTTTTTCTCGTGTCTTGGTGATTCTTGGTGGTTTCTCGGTGTTCTTGAGTCGAGTGCTCTTTGAGGTCTTCCCGCCGGAGTTGAGACCTCCCACCTCACCGTGTTCGTGCCTCACCGTTCGGCTTCGTCAACCGTACCTCTTCACCGACGAAACCGTAGCCTCGAGCTTTGTCACTCGGCTCGTGACCATGTGCTTCCTCTTCGCCAGGCTCGAAGACCGTGGGAAGCCGTGCCACGACATCAACTCCGGGGCACGAGGAAGTCGTCCAAGTTGTCGAGTCGCTGAACGTGACCAAGACTCCGTCGTCTCCGCGTCAAGACCAAGTCTTCCGTCCGCGTCACGTGTACAGACACGTCCTTCGCGGGGGTAGGTACCTCTCCGAGGTGCCGGGGTACGTGTCGAGAAGCTGCCAACTTGTGGTGGAGCTCGGCAGCGGTGTACGGGTCGAAGGCGAGCCTTGGGCTTTTGCCCTAAAAGCCAACCAAGTGGATTGTGGGCACAGGACGAGAGTGTCCCGGTCTCTATTTGAGAGATTCCGCATCGAGGAGTAGGTGCTTCGCGCCGAACCTCGTTAAAAAATCGGTGAGCCTCCTTTACGTTTCCGCACTTCAATTCTCGCATTTATTATTGCCTCGGCTATTCCTTTAGTTATCCCTTTGGGTATTAGAACTAGAATTTTTATTCCGCTTATGCGCTTAGCTCTAGCTCGAGTAGATTGTCAAATTAGGTTTCAACCTAGGGTTAGATAACTTAATTTGACTAAACCAAAAAGGAACAAAAATATTAGGAGGTTAAAATCGGCTAAATTCATCCACTTCACCCACCCTCGTGGCCGTAGATCCTTTCAGGCACACACGTCAGAGAACGGCGATGCCAACCCTGTTGTTTGAGTAGAGGGGTGACGTGCGCCCACACCGGGGCATCCACGTCAGAGACGACAACATCTACCCCGTTGTTGGAGTAGAGGGGCAGCGTGCGGCCACGCTGGGGCATGAACATCTTCACGTTGATGGAGACGACGGTGCGCGACCCCGCGAAGGGGACCAACCATCGTGTTTAGAACACGTTTGTTCATCGTTTAATCATCGTCTTCAGGTTGGGGGGTGACGACGGTGCCAGGTTCCGCTCAAAGGAACCGGCCGTCGTTTGACGAAGTTGACGTCGCACGATCCCGTGACAGTTGTTGGCCGTCGAATTATTCAACTTGACATGGACGACGATGCACGACCCCGTGACGGGGGTCGGCCGTCGTTTTGATGAAGTGGACGGCGCACGACCCCGTGACGGGGGTCGGCCGTCGTTTTAGCGATGACGGCGCGCGACGATGCACGACCTTGTGACGGGAGTCGGCCGTCGTTTTGACGATATGGACGGCGCACAACCCCGTGACGGGTGTCGGCCGTCGTTTCTGCATTCAACTCGGTGGAGACGACGGTGCACAGTTCCACATGGGGAAACCGGCCATCATTCTATTAAACTTCGGTGAGGGCGACGGTGTACAGCTCATGTGAAGAACCGACCATCGTTTTTACTAACTTCGGCGACTATACGAGTATATACGAACACATGCGATACACTCCGTACGACTATACGAGCTAGCATATACGAACACATGCGATATACTCCGTACTCCGTATTCATCCATACGTGCATGGACATGTTTTAGCACAGCACGTAGTACAACACATACATGCATGCAGTACATACAATAAACGTGCTCCCTTTGCTTTCCATGCTTTCTTAGTTGGCCCATGCACATGACACGTCGGCGCCCTAGGATATGACGGCGGCGGCAGTAGATTGCCCGGCTCATGCCAGGGCCAGGCCGGGAGACGTCGGCGACAGCAGCGCGGATCGTCGGCCACGCCCTGGCGCTGGAGCAAGGGAGACGGTGTGGCTCGCCGGCCACACCACGGCAGCGGAGGCAACAGAGTGCCTGGCCCACGCCGGGGCCGAGGAAGACGGTAACGACAGAGAGTCTCACCGCCGTGCCATGACACTGGAGCGGGGAGAGACGGCGTGGCTCGCCGGCCACGCCATGGCAGCGAAGGCAGCATAGTACCCGGCCCACGCTGGGGCCAGGGAAGACGTTGGTGACGGCGGAGAGGCTCACCTGAAGGGAATATGCCCTAGATCAATCATGAGATGATTGTATAATACGTCTTTGTTCATGTACTTTTCGATAACTAGCTTATCAGGTTCCATGAATAATGGTCATAACTTTGTTCATCAAGTATGACTTGGTTGTGAGACGCAGTATGCCCTCAGGTGAAGTAGACGGCATGGCAGAAGAGGCATGGCGCGCGGCCCTCGGAGACGGTCGGCGGCGTCGCGATGGGACGGAGACGGCGGCGTCGGAAGTGGGCTAGCCACGGCGGAGATGGCCGGCGGCGGCGACGGTGCGACGGGACGAAAACGGCTGCGCCGAAGATGGCCGGCGACGCGGCGGTGGCGCGCCCAGCGCGGAGATGGCTGGGACAACGCGTGCCCGCGGCGAGGAAGTCCGGCGTCGTGCGGCGGGCACGTCCACGCCCGCGTCGGTGTAGAAGGCGGCGAGGTCATCGGAGCCGGCGTTGCGCCGGCGTGGCCTACGGGACGGCGGCGTTGTGGGGGATGCGGCGCCGGTGAGATGGCCGGCGTTGTAGATCGAGGCGCAGGCGACGGCCACGACAGCGTGGCGTCCGGCAGCGGCGCGCCCCGGCGATGGAGGAGACGCGGCACGGCGGCGCGCGGCTCGCTCCCGTGGTCGCGTCGGCGGAGAGGCATAGCGAGGTGGCGGCGGCACGGCAGTAGATCGGGCCGGGGGTGGGCTTGCCGGCCCACCCCCACGGCGCGCAGGCCGGTGGGAAGACGAGGCGCGGCGGAGGCGACTGGGGAGGGCATGCCGGAGATGGCCGGAGTCGGTGTGGGGCAGCCGGGACGGTGAGGACGGCGTGGACAGAGCCGGCGGCGCGGCGGCGTCGCACCCGGCGCGGAGATGGCCAGGACGGCGCGTCGGAGAGGGAGAAGGCCGGGCGGCTGCTCAGCTTGGTGGCTGCACGCCGGGCGGCGGCGGCTGCTCGCCGGCCCTTGTGCCCTTTACCTCCGTCGACGCGCCGATGATATCCTGGACCGAGGGTGGGACGACGTTATTGCCACGGAGAAGCCCGAGATGGTTGCACCCGCTGGTGCTCAGCTGTTGCACGAGGGCCACCCCAGCAACACGGGCACAATAACCCCCGTATAAATGCATGGCGTCACCAACCTCACCAGGATTCTGCTCAAGCCACGCCAGCTGGGCCGAGGCTTCGGGGTTTCTCTAAGGTTACCACAGCGCCGGCAGAAGATAAGCCCTCGGCGTAAGCTTTCCCCGAGCGGTTAATACAGTCGGCCAGCGCTCCACGCTCACCAGCAAGGTGGCCTCGCTCAGCAACGAGGACTCGAGCTCTCCAATCCTCTTGACGTCCTCCGTGGCCCTCTCCTTAAGCCTGGCGATCTCCTCCTTGGCCTCCTCGAGCTCAATGTCTGTCTGCTCGGCGTTGTGCTCGAGGTTCCTCGCGAGCAAAATCCCCTACATAAGACAAGCCAAGTTAAAACGAGGGCCAAAACGCAAAATATATAAGCCACGAACTTACCGCCGCAAGGTGACCACCAATAGTTTCGGACAAACTACGAAGGGTGCACTCCGAGAGATCAGGCAATACACCCTCGTCGCCAACAGCATAAGAAGAGTGCCGGAAAAATCGCTGGAGCTTATCAGAGCATTTGAGGCTCTTGCGCGTGAAGTTGGCCCCGAAGCTCGGACTGGGTTTGAAGCCTCCTCCCCCTAACCGTGCCATCATCTCAGCTGTCAAAATTTTACCCCGGACGAAGGGGGAACGGAGGGCATCAACCTTACCTTCGCTATGTTCGGGCCCGGACCACTCAGAGCCCTCCGCCCCAAGATCATCCTCCGGAGGACACGTACGGAGGGGGGTAGCATCAATGGCGTCCTCTTCAAACGCCTCCTCTTCAACATCCTCAAAAAATTCATCTCCGTCCTCCTCCCCGCCGCTGTCAGGATCAACCTCGAAGGCGGACCTTCCAAGCTGCACCTGCTTCGCCTTTTCGGCGGCGGTTGCACGCGGGGCGGCACCAAGAACAGGGACAGGTGCGCCCGAAGTAGACTTCGGGGGAAGACTGCCTCGAGGCGAGCTCGAGGCCTCGTTACCAGAACCCCCCGCAATATCCACAGCTTTGGAACTGGGGGGAACTTCTTCTTCACAACCCGCACCCGGGGGGCCTGCACGGCAGGTGCTGTTTCCGAAGCCTTGCGCTTCGTACCACGGGCCCTCGGGGGCTCAGGCTCCGGACGAGGGGGAGAATCGGCCGCAACACGGTTCGAACGCCCGTCGCGGTAGGCAGAGGACAGGCTGCCGAACTCTGCAGGGGTCAGGCGCCCAACAAAGTTGATGGCGCGTTTCTCGCCCTCGGCAAGAGAGAACGCTGTGCAAATATACACATTGGTGAAATAATACAAACAAGAAGAAGAAGAAAACAAGAAACAGCCCAAGTAAAACTAAAACTCACGAGGGCGCCCGCCGCTAACACGAAGGGTGACTTGGGAACCATTCAAAACAACGTCCACCCTAAGGTCCGGATGAAGAGGGCTAGCGCGGAGCATACACATCTCCTCAGCAGCGTCCAGTACTTTGTTAACTTTCAATCCCTTCACAGACTCCTGAATCCGCCATAGTTAGAGGGCATTCCCTCAAGCCAGAAGGGCAAATCATCAGTAAACCCCCTCCGGCTCGCAAAACACTCCCCTCCCTCCAAGCTCGTGAGGCTGAGCTGCTCGCTACAGGAGAGAGAGAGGCGACTTCGGGGGAGCAGAGCTTGGCGGCGCGGATCTGACCGGCCCTTGCCGCCGGTGGCCTCCGGGTCGCCGCCCTCTCTGCTCTCCGTCACTGGAGCCTAGCGGCTGGGTGTGGGCGACAATTGGAGCTGTTGGGGATTACTAACCCTAAAGGCCTGTACTTGCTTCGATCTTGGAATTTTGGGTGGGCCGGTGGGACAGCAGTAAACATTGAGCTGGGCCTTCGTTTCATTTTGGACCAGCAAAGTGTCCAGCAGACATAGCCAAGGAAGAATCGGCCTACCAGAGAAGCCGCATTCGGGTCTTTCGTTGTGTATGCCTTCCCGAACTTCTCTGTGCCATGGGTACAGATGGGTCGTCCTACTTTACCAAGGCCGACCTTATGGCAGTCGTCTCTGAGCTGACCAAGACACTTAAAGTCGAGTCCGTTGACGTCAAGCAACAACTCCGCGAGCAACAGATCACCATGGCTGTGCTCGACGTCCTATCCAAGACAGTGGAGAACCTGTCATTTCATTTCAAAATTCATGTAAAGCCAAGCATCCTAAGCGGTTCGTGTTCCCAACCGCTTGTAGAGGTATAGCAGCGGTTGGGAATACAAACCGCATAGGATTTTAGGTCTTTAGAAGCGGTTCGTGTCCCCAACAGCTTCTAGAGGTTATTTTTTGGCTTGAGACTGTTTTGAGGCTATTAAACCGCTTGTAGAAGTTTGTTCTTTTTTTTGAACCGCTTGAAAAGCGCTTTTCCCTAGCAATGAGACTCATCCGAAGCATCAGGCCGCTCGCACCACGCCATCCAAGGAGGCCATTGCTCCAACTCTATCTTGGCTCGACGCCATAGCTGTGGCTCCGCCTCTTCCTCGCCAACCTGCGCCGTTGTTGCCACTGGCTCGGTCTCATCGCAGCACTAGGAGCTGTGCTTTCTCTCCCCGTCCACCAAGGGCTCGCCTCCGCAGCTGAGGTTCAAGTGGTATTTTACCTCTTCAAGCTTCTGGCTGGGGTCCACCAACAGCCGAGGATGCATCACGAATAATGTGTTTCGCATTTTAGTCCCAAATAATGTAGTTAAGCCGAGATGTAAAAGGCTTAATCATGTGTCACGTCGAGTCGTTGTGAGATGAATATGCTGCAACTCGAGGACGAGCTGCTTGGAAAGGAGGGAAGAAGTGTTATGGGCCAGCCGTAGGATTAGTTAAAAAGATTAGATATGGTTGGATAGGAATAGATTGGATCTTGCTTAGGGGTCATGTAATCCTCTCTATATAAAGGGAGGCAATGTATCAATTATAATCAAGCAATGAATTAAGAAAAGAGTTGGTTTTCAACCAGCTAGCTGCGCCATGCGCGGCCTACCCATAACAGATCTCTGCTCCTCTTGAGCACTGGGATCCATCACCCAAACCCTAGCTAGCAACCGGAACACTAACACATTATACCAGACGATAAGCAAGGCAATAAGCAAAAGATTAATCTAGGACAAAGCGTTGAAAGGATAAAAATCCAAATACTTTAGTTTTGTATGTGATAAATCCATCGGTACCATTTCCGAATGGTAACTCGAAATGCTTTGATTGCAGTACAGAAATAATGAACACTAAATATATTTTCCAATGAAAGATTTTGCTATATTCAGGATGAGTGCAGTACATGAGATCTCAGTCGATAAACCATTATACATTTATACTATCATACCGATGATACTGGAACTCATTGATCATAACATGCACTCATCATTCTGTACATTACATGGCCTAGGAGTATTGTCTATGAGAAGAATAAATCATAGGCCATAAACACACAACAGTTCTGCTCAAAAGATAGGCATATTTTAGCATGCGAAAAACTATAAACGGCATGAGTTATCAATGGACAGTGGAGCAAATGCACAGAAAACCACAAAGAGGGCATGTGTGGGGTTTGAAGATGCCTGCACCTTACCACCTTATTCGATGAACAAAATTAGTTACTACCGCTCTTGAGCCACCAAAACTTCAAAATAAATCTATAACCAGGTTGCGACTGTAGGAAATTTTTAGACATGCACACCAAATAAGCATGCAAAATGGAATTACACGTAGACGGGAAAAGGCACAATAGACATGCACACCAAATATACTATATACCTGATGTCTAGGTCATCAAGCTTTTGTTCCATTATCTACCGAAATTGAAATATGTGTTCATAGAGGGAAAACTGTCGTATTGATAATTGATACGCAACCACCACTACAGGAATGTCACTCTATGTCGGGGGCCAAAACCGCCGACATAGACACCCATAACCGCCAACATTCATCTTTGTCGGCGGCTGGCCGCTGACACAGCCTTGCCGACCCAGAGCGGCCGACACAGAGACTCAATATCGGCGGTCCCCCCGACACTAATTCAACTAGCGCATTGCTACCGTGCGGTAGGTCTATTTCGGCGGCCTATATAGCCGTCGACATAGAACTTGTCAAACGGGGCCGAGCCCGTCACGGCGACCTAACTCGTGGGGTCCATCTCACCCGCGAGATTCCGACACGTGTCCAGCGAGCCGGCTCCGTGACCCTCTCGAGCAGGAGTAATATCGGCGGCTAGAGACAAAACCGCCGATATTTAGTCAAGGTATATCGGCGGCATATGAATAGACCGCCGACAGTAACCCGGTGATTTATGGTCATGGCCCAGTTGGTCCTAGACGACATGATGGCTTTCGTGTTAGAGCGGTTTACGGTCCCAAAGGAACTCGCCATATAGAGGTCGACCCAACACGGCAATCCCAGGGCCAAGGAGGCCTCATGCCAACAGCATGACCTAGGAAGCCACTTGGCACCTAGCCTAGACCCGTGGGCCCAGGTGAGGGCGAAAGAGAAGGCCAGCTTGAGTGGGAGGGTCTATGTCGGCGGCTACAATAAATACCGCTGACCCTGACGGACCTATATCGGCGGCTGGACAACTGGCCGCCGACACAGACTCTATCAGAAACATACAGAAGACTGTGGAGCCTATACGTGTTGAATAAAAAAATTTGCTCACTTGGTTATCAGCGCGCAGCGCGGCGCGTGCTCCCTGCAGGTTGTGGGTTCGAGCACCGCCGCGCCCCCTATTTTTTTATTTTATCTATGTCGGCGGCTACGTTTCAGCCGCCGACACAGATGCCTCCCCAGGCTACGGTTTGGGCCCGCTTATTAGCGACCTCGCCTGACTGACACGTGGGTCCACATAAACGTCCACCCTTTATCCGTCCGTCTTTAGAGGGAACAATGTCGGCGGCTAAGGACTAAGGTCATGCCGCCGACACTGCATAATTGGCGGGAGCAAAATTTTGAAATTCATCCGGCGGGCGAGAGGTGGCTGAGAAGTGTCGGCGGTTTAAATATGGCCGCCAAAACTGATGTGTTCTGTGTCGGCAGCTTTGTTTGGGCCCCCGATATTGATTTGTCGGCGGCATTTGGCCGTCGACACTGAATTTTCTGGCCGCCCACACTTAGAGCGTTTTCTGTAGTGCACTACTCAACCATTCTTTGAGTAGAACACTACTCTACTCGACTATTAACAGTAGTACTTTTAGATTTATGCAATTTATTTCTGTAGGAGCATAGAACGGCAACAGATTTCATCATTCATCACTGATCGCTTTTTTCTAGCTCTTGCATGTATAAAATACGACAAATACGTTGATGACCATAGCAACCAGTTTTGGAGGGATGGTTCAATGCGTTTGGTGGATTACCAGAAGATAGTTACATTCACTGCTGTGGGCAAACTTCATCTTCCTTATGAACAGGTTTGCCATCAAGATCATGTAATGACTGAGGAAGGGCAAACATTTGTAAAATCTCTTGTAGAGTATGTTCGGTCAGTTGAACAGAATGGGGAACGTCTTTAAAATTTTGATGCAACAAATATTTTTGTTAGCAAATCTGGCAGTGCTAAGTTGTATAGAGTGAATAGAATTAAACTGGATGAACCACAGCTGAAAGAAAACTATAGATCTGTCAGAAAGATTGTTGAAGATTGCTTTCCAGTAATCCCATCAGACCTCAGGCACTTGCTGGATCTTCTTGATAGAGGTGAAAATACTGATCTCTTCCCTATACATTCGTCTCTTTGGTCATTATCTATCAGGGGTTCAAAATGCATGAGATTGTATGAACAATACAAGTATAAGATCAATTCAGCTCAACGTCTTCATATCCTTAATGTGATTGGTAGCCATGTCTATGTTGATATTTGGAAAACAACTGTGCAATCAAATTCATTGCTCAAGAAGATATTTGCTCAAGAAGATATATGATGACGGTAAATATAAGGCTCCCAGTAACGCGTTAGGTCCCTTGGCTGTGCGAAGGTTTATGGCAGAACAGTTTCTTGATTATTCAAGACATAGGGTGGCACATCGGATGGATAACTATGGTGCAAACAATCCTTATTCAGCACAAAGTTCAGAGCTGTCTGCATTAGTACGGTGGCCTCTTGTTCTCCCACATCTGCAATATGAGCTGTACCGGATCCATCTGATTTAAACTCAGGCGATTTGTATTGAATGTGTTTTAACAGGTAATTGTTGCAATCCCTTGAACTTTTACCTGTGCAAAATATTTTCTAATACATGTGATCTATTGCTTTTTGTTGGCCTTTAAATATCTCCCTATCTTATTGTAACGCTTGAAGAATCAGCTTAATATGTTGATTCCTTCCTAAATTTGCCTGTGCAACTTGAACTGAAATTTATAAATAAAATCAGTAAAACCAATAAGATAATTAGTACCAAAGAAATTCTGACTACCTGCTGTGTTATCCTCACCATTATTTTTCATGTCCAATAATAGAATGATTTCGTTCATTAACCAACAACATTTTGACACTCTGAACCAAGCTTTTGCTCTATATTATGGAACAAAACAAATCATGCAAGATCTTTTAAGGTAAAAGGAAACATATAATATTCGCATAGGAATTTGGCATAGCTTTGTTCCTACAGATATGCTATAGTTTATTGATGGTCCAAGATATAGAATTTAGTGATATGGCGTCTATTTTGGATTGCCTAATTAAATTAAATATACTACATCAGCCAACCATGTTGGAAATTGGGCATTCTACCCTTGTTAATAGTATCTATTGAACATGAGTGGAGAGCATTCGGAACTATGCGTGCCTCCCATGTTGCTTTGGAGCTGATTCTATTTCGAAGTTGTCATTTGAAATGTACGACATTTAATACAACTAAAAATGTAACATTCATTAATAACTGGTGCATAGTGGAATCCTTCAATGCATGGGAGCTAGGAGGCAGCAATGAGAGACTTGAATAATTGGAATTTTGAAATAGATCTAAAAAATCATTCTTAGACAGGGCCGTTCCTAATGTTTTAAGGGCCCTAGGGTGAGACTAAAATATGTCATTTTAAATTTAATTTTATATTTTAATTTCTAATTACTTAATACATTAAATATTAAATATTTTTGTGTTTAAGAACTATTCTCTTAGCTAGCGAATCATAAATTAATAATGAACTAAACATCTGTAAATGACATGGCTTGATTGGGAGACTCATTATTACAAATGACTACTATATTATAGATTTAATAATATAACAAAATATTTATAGATCTTTTGTATCTAGCCTACTCCTTTTCTCAAGCACACTGACCATGTACTTAACCTATCTATACATGGTCATTCACAGACTTATAAAAGATACTCTAAAGCACATCAATTTATAAATGTGTTAACAATATTGGATTATTGCCACATTGTAAAATCTAGTTCATCCGTATACAAATATCTCCTAAAATATCTATATTCTATGTAGTTCTTAAAATTGTTATAAAAATAGTCATTATTCATTGTGTGGATTACTAAAATATCTATGTATAGACATACTTTTTATGAAAAATAATACAACCGAATCATGGATGATCAAGCATGTGGAAATCAGCACTCCACATGCCCAAAACATGACCTAGCTATCCATTTTCTTATAACTGTTTAAGGAAAGTTTACACCTTTAATTCTTGTTGGTGGCTCATTTTCCGGTTTCATTTCTAGCCTACCCCAACTTGCTTAGGAGTTAGGACTAAGGCTTTGTTATTTTTTCTGTTATTCTTGTGACATTCGTCAAAATTATGCTGTCAGAGGTGTGTTGGTGGTACAAATTTTTAGCCTTCGAAAGATGTGACAGTTGTTTCCTTAAACTGAATAATAACTTTGCGTGCTATTGTGTTTTGTAGATTTATATAGGTTTCATTATAATCTACTTTATTCATAAATTAAAATGTTTTTAACATTTATGTTGGTGTTACTCCATTAATGGGTGGTTCTGAAAAGGAGAAAGTGTGAAGTATCTTTCTTTTGCGAGGAAAGTTGAGCATCCATTTGTACAAACAAATTTTGACATTGAATACAACTAATAAAAGTTCCAAAAGCTAATCTTTGCTATCTATTTGTCAAAGCCTGCAATACAGCCTGCAGACTGCACTTCCATGAATGGTGTGTGAGTGGAAGAATTGGATAATAACTCGAGTGATATATTCCAAAGTGCAAAATTTCTAAACCATCCCCAATACCAATGGTGAGCATGAGCAGCCAAAAGAGAAACGGATAGTAGGTGGACATTGTAGGTAGGCGAAGGTACGTGTAAACTGAAGAAATGATTGGTGTAGGGAGGCGAGCTAGAAGGGCAAAATGATTGGTGTAGGGAGGCGAGGTATAATGTTGCAATTTTGCTGATCACAGAGGAGGGGTTATGGTGATGGTAGGGTTTCGAGTAATGATGGGTTGGGTTTGAATAGTTCTAGACTATTGGAAGAAGTCTCCAAATGTATTGCCAATCCTAAACTATAGGAAAATGTATGAATGTATCGTCAATTCTGATTTCTTTTTCTTTTTTTGAATGGAACCAGTCCTAATATTTAAGGGATTCAACCCTTAGATTGATGCTTTTGGTGAAATATTGGTGGATAGTTTTACTTACTGTTTAGAAGCACAGTTGGGATTCTGATACATGTGTTCACATCCATATATTTAACTACCAAACTTTCCATATACACTCAAACTTCTGATATCACTCCATGATAGGCACCATTTTAGAGGTATATCATGTGATTGTGTGGAAACTGTTTACAATTTGTTCTTCACTTGTCCCATTAGCAGAGTTTTTGGAATACAATAGCTTGTTGCCTGAAACTAATTACGGTCTCTGGGGTCATGATCAAGCATATGTTTGGTTTCAGTGTGTTTGATTGGAGGGTACAAAAACAAGCTGTGTTGTTTATAAATGCTATTCTGTGTGTGAGTTGGAAAACTTGAAATAATTGCTATTTTAAAGATACAAAAACTGAGTTCTTTTGATATTCTTGATGTTGCATGTTCTTTAGCTGCATATTGGCCTGATATGCCTTCAGGTTCTTTCAGGGACACTCATGGAGTCATGGGAGTTCAAACACTTGCTAATATTCTTGGTGCTCAATGTCGTTCTGGTGTGCTTATGCTCTCAGTTGGGACAGCTACCAAGTCAGGACGGAGACTAATCATCTGATCTTACTGCCAAAACTTTTGTGTTTAGTTGGTTTGTTTAGGATACTAGTATAGTAGTATTTCTGTTGAAGTGTGAGCAGTGAGCTCTCTTCTTTGGCTCAGGTCTCATGGGTACTTAGTAGCTGATTATGTAGTCTGCGTGCAGGGCCGTCTCTAGGAATCTGGGGCCCTTGAGCGAAATGCATAATGGGGCCCTAATTTTTTAAAAAATTCATATTTCTAATATAACTAAGTCATACTTTCGCTCAATTATGTATAACTTCAATATGTGTTATTTCGTACAATATTGAAAAATATATCAAATATCAAATATTAATGCTAAAAGACTTTGGGACACTACAACACTCGGCAATGTATCTTTGGGATTCATGCCTTGATTTTTCTGAAAATAGGGGGGCCTTCTACAACACTTGGCAATGAACAAGCGGACAGAGTCACAGACTACGGAGGCAGCAAGTTAGTATTAATGACAGATTATTAAATTTGGGGGCCCAACTTAATTGGGGGCCCTGTGCGACTGCCTAGCTCGCACGCCCTCATGGACGGGCCTGTCTGCGTGGACAAAACAACTTCGAAGGGCGATATCGATTTAGGACTTGTGCTGTGGTAGGGCTCAAAATGGATCGGAATAATTCCGATCTGGAACTAGAAGCGTCATCTATCTGATCTGGATTAATTTTGTTAGAAGATTTGTGCTGTGGTAGGGCTCAAAAATGGATCGGAATAATTCCGATCTGGAACTAGAAGCGTCATCTATCTGATCGGGATTAATTTTGTTAGAATTGTTTCTTCAATCCGGTTCTTGTTTAGATACATAGTATATCAGAACTGTCACCATGAGACCTGCATGCCTCTAGCGCCCCACTCTCCCGCAGTTTGATTCTCTGCGTGATGCTCCGGCGAGAAAGCTAGTATCCGTAGGTTGATTCCGTGCTCGATGTTCCTTGGGAGGGGGAGGTTTTTATTTCTGATCGGTTCGGTTAATCTAATGTAACATCCTGAAATTTGAATTCGAATTCAAATTCGAATTTGGGCTGAATTCGAGCCTAAGGAGGAGAGGTGATTGGACCAGCCCAGCTCGCGCCTCGCTTCCCTGGCCCGCTCCGCCTTGGCCCAGCCCAGCCGCTTCCCCCCGCGCTGTACTTCTTCCACCTTAGCTCCTGCTGCCATGGAACTCGACTTCGGTGCCATGGCACCCTCCCCACGTTTTTGCCCAGAATCCCGCGGAAGTAACCGTGCCAGCCGCGCCGCCCTGATCCCTGCGCCGTCGCCCTGCGTCGTCTCATCCCTGGAAACATGGAGCCGAGCTAGCGGCCTAGATTCTCCCCTCAATTGGCAATTTCGTTGAATTGCCCCCGCTCCTCCCTCGGCTATTTAAGCCATCACTCCCCCGAGCTCCGTCTCACCCCCGTGCACCTTTCCCCGCCCTCCCAGCTCAACGGTCGAAGCCACCATGGGCTTCCCCCCTTGAGCCGTGACCGCCGTCGCCCACCTCCATCGCCACTGCCCGCTCTCGTGCCCCCCGTATCTCGACGTCGCGCGCCGGAGCCTTGACCTGTCCGTAAGCACCGCTGCCCGAGCCGAGGAGCCTGACGAGCCCGCACCGCCTCCCCTGTTCCGCGCCGCCACGCCCATGTCGCCGGGCCACGTATAGGGTTGCCTTTGAAAACCCCACTGTATAGCTTTTAGACCCTTTCTCCTATAGATTTTTCTTTAGCCAATAATTGCTGAAATGACTATTGAAGCCTTAAAAATAGTTCTTGAGCCCTAAAAATGCTAGGAAAATTCCTATGAGCTTCTAATATTACTCTGGACCCATTAAAATTACTAATGGCACCTAATCCCAAGTTGAGCCTAACCATAAAAATTGATGGACTCCGTTAACTGATCTTTAACCCGATTTAAGATTACCAGAACCCGTACCTAGCATCCCCGGACCACTTCTACCACACCGTGACCTTCTAAAATACAATCAAGATATTAAATCATGCATCATGATTTCTTTCGCTTATTGGATGTTTATTTGTTTATCGCTAGACTCGGATCCCGTAGACGAGCTTACTGATCAGGACGACTTCGAGCACTTCGAGGATCCAGGCGAGTCACCTCCCCTAGTAATCATGTTTCAATACCTATTGTTTTACATTTATGTCCATATACTATACTGCATGCTTTACTTTTCAGTTCCTATATTTTATCCTTGCGAGTTATTTGATGTTAGAGCTGGTCTAGTGTTGATACCCTATTTGCTAGACGTGTCACTAGACACTATCTTGTCCTTGATAAATTTGGGTCATCATACATTCCTTGATAAAGATTAGGGACTGGTTAAAGTGGTTAAGCTTAGCTTTGCAGTCTAGAGGTCTGGGCATTTCTCGGCTAGGTTGAAAAGGTTCTATCCGGAGCTGGCCCCCGGCCCGGCTCCTCTGCCGTCGTAGGTACTACTGCACGCGTGCATTTGTTACTACTGTCGTCGCAGGCCAGCTCACAAACCACGGGCATTCACATGGCCACTTGGGCCGGCCCAACTAAATGCTAGTGACCACATGATTTAAATCTAGTCGTCCAAATTAAATCCAACATCCACACGATCCCACTTAAGTGGATGAAGGCGTACGCAATCTGAGCCCTCGGTTTGAGAACGGACGACTATAAATAGACTGAAGTGAAAAGTTTTGATCTGATACAGAAAGAAACCTAACAGAGCACAAGTCTTAACTGAAAACATAAAATTTGAGCCACAAAATAGACATGAATGATGCACATGATAGCTCCGAACTAACCAAAATGAGTTCTTGGTAATGTTTTGGCACAAAATGGGAGTTTAAAGATGCAGTAATTAAAACACAATTCTAATCTAAACCTAGTGCTAGTAACTACAATTATAGTGACAAGCAGTATGGCTCTTAACTGCACTAGCACAGTCTGTCGAGGACAAAATCACGGCCCATTGCCATGGCCCACTCCCTGACGGCCCAATCGAACAGCCTACTAGGGCCTAGCTCCATGGAAGGTTCTATCAGACCCATGTGCACCCAGCCGAACAACTTCCTGGTCAGCACGGTGCGTAATGGCCTAGGTTTTGTGTTTGAGTCCGACTCAAATAAGAGTTCTGCACGGCTACATGAAGACCCGGACGTGGTTTCCCGTATTGGAACAGACGTCGTGATCCCCAAGAATTGGAGTTTGCCTTATCTACCTCGGGTTGTATTTGGCATGTATGAGTTCGTTACGATCTCGTAGTTAGCCCGGCCCGATTATCCCTCGGTAGGTCGGTTATCCAATACTATATAAACAGGGCCCCTACGGCGTGTAGAGGGGCCAAGAGACTTTGCATTGACGCATATTACCTCTTGTACACACATAATCTCGCCGAGACCTGTTCGTCTCGTCGAGTTCCACCTTGTAATTATCTTTGATATAAAGAAAGGCTGGACGTAGGGCTATTATCTCCCCTGAGAGGCCTGAACCAGGATAAAAACCTTGTGTCTCCCTGTTGCTCGTTGATTGCTGTTCGCATCGCTCGGCAGGTCTTCTATCTCCCTTTCTCAAGAACCTTAGTTGACTTGGGACTAATCTTGAATTTGTCTACATTATATATACATTAGAAATTTAGAATGAACACCGATAGGGCCATAGGCTGGATGCATAGTGTAGAGTCTATTTCCTCCTTGTCAATCGATTTGGGTGCGGTATACTAGCATTCTCACTTTCAAGAAATCTTATTCAGGCCTTGTTTGTTTTAGATAAAAGTTGAGTTGCGTTTTACTGTAGCAAATTTGTGACGCCCTAAAAAAGTTTTAAAGAGTTAAAAAAATTATTTTACAAAATTTAAGAAGAACCATTTAAAACCCCACAAAAATAACTACAAAATATTACATCATTTGGCTTATACAAAAATAACACATTTTTATTTAATTTAATTTAATTTAATCTAAAACAAACAAGGCCTTAGTCAGTTCTGAAATAATCAGGTTCATTTTTTGCACTAACTACGAAGACCAATTGTTAAACAGAGAGGTACCGCGCAGAAAAAGGTACCGATAAAATCTAGTGACAATTCCTATGTGTCACTAAAAAAAATTCCAATCCCCTGTATGCCATCCTGTGTGTATGACACTATAACATGTGGGGCCGTCTGAGTGTATGACATGTGGGCCCAGTGGCATACATGTTTTTTATTTTTTCAGTGATATACAGGGTATTTTCTCTAAAATGTAGCCCTCCACATGTGAGAGTAGAATTAGAAAAATATCATCTTCTTCCTTCACCTATCTCCTTTATTCCCCCTCTCTCTCATGCATCTCCGATCGGCGATCACATGCACGAACGGTGGCGGTGGCGCTTGCGCCTGAGCTCGTCAGTGGTGGCAGTGGTGCTCACGCCCGAGTGCGGCGACAGCACTTGAGGTACTAAGAAGCTCATCAACGGCGGCGGCGTGCGCTCACGCGAGTAGAACAGTGGCGGTTGCGGCGCGTGACCACGAGCTCATCAATAGCGGTTGCGGCGCGCGCATGAGCTTGTTAACGGCAGCGAAGACGCTCTTGAATGTGATAGAGGCACGCATCAATAGTAACAACGACATCGTGTATGAATGGCGGTGGTAGCGGTGGTGCCCTCATGAGGGCCTGACAATGGCAACGCTTGCACTAAGGTGAGATAGAGAGTAGAGATGAAGGGAATAAGGAGGGAAAATCACATATGGCCCTAGTACTAAGAGACACCAAAAAAAAATTATAGGGACCTACCAAGAGGTACCACTTCACCATAGTCATTAAAACTGAGGTAATCGATGACTCTAATGAGAGGTAGGGCTGGCAACGAGCCGAGCTTGAGCGAGCCAGGCCCTGGCTCGCTCAAGCTCGTTCACTGACGAGCCGAGCCGAGCCGAGCTCGGTCACCGAACGAGCTAGGAAAAAAGCTCGGCTCGGGCTCGTTGAAAGCTCGGTCCGGCTCGTGAGCGCTCGCGAGCCTGATGAACAGTATAATATGTGCTCTTTGAGGTTTGAAGAAAGGGTGTTTCAGCGGTTTCGATGGAGGATCGCCTTTAGGATGAGATTTTGGGAGCTTTTTTGGACGTATATTAGGGGTATGTCCAGTCATAGACAAGTGGATGGATCAATTACGAGTGGTATGAGATGAACTAATACCTAGAAGCCCATGAATCCACGAGCCACGAGCGAGCCACGAGCGAGCTAGCCCTAGGCTCGGCTCGGCTCGCCGTACTTGCGCGAGCTTTTCTCATGCTCTCTGCATGTGTATTTCAAAGTAATTTATTGCCTCGTTATCGGCATAACCGTCCACAGGGACGTAATGATTTTTCACCGCTGATGATTTCTTTGCTGTTACATATGGGAGTGCAGAAAAGTTATAGTGTAGAGAGAGAGAGAGGGAACCGCAGGAAAAGATCAATCCTTTCCTGACCATTACTACCACTTGTTTATATCCAATCAGTGGACCAACTGTTTCTCAATTTGTGTGCCTGTTTATGTGCAGAAATACACATGCAGAGAGCCGCTCGCGCAAGGTCAGCTTGGTGTGCCTGTTCTTGACGCGCCGTGCGAGACGGCGCGGCAAAGGTTGACGTGGCCGAGCAAGGAAGGAACCTGCTGGCTATCCACCACAGGCCCACCCGCCAGGCCTTTGCCGCGCGCGGTGCATGTGGCGCGGTAAAGGTGGGCCCAGAAAATGCCACGCCGGCTACGGTCGGCCGTGGGCGACAGCGTGGCACCTTTGTCGCGCCACATGCACTTGCGCGGCAGCATGTACAGGCCACGCCAGGCGGCATGGCGTGGCCAAAAGGGTTAGATTTGAAGATACTTTTGTTGAGGGGTTAAAAATAAAATATTTATTAAAAAAGGATTAAAAAATAAAATTTTTTGCAGGCTCCAGCCCTTGCATTCCATACAATTTGCTCAGTACTGCGCTGACCTTCAGCTTGGCCATCTGCACACAGTGCACATTTTTAAGAGGAAAATAAAGCGATCGAGGTTTTATAGGGTTTCAGACATTAACCCCAGCTCCCCTCCTCTTGTCATTAATATTTATATTTAGGGTTAAAAGCATACATGCCACGTACTAGAGAGTTGTCTTTGAGCAGAAATGCCACCGCAGAGATCGAAATATCTGAGACGCCATTATAGACAGGAACAATGGTCTCAGATGCCATTTTCGGGGCTGAGAGGGAATTTCGGAAGAAATACGGATCGAAATACGGTTTAAAATACACACTGACATGTGGGACCCACATGTCAGTCTCTCCACTCCTTATTCTTCCTCCTCCCCTCTCTCTCCCTCTTTCTCCGATCTCTCTCTCCCCTCTTCTCTCTCCTTCCCCAATCTCTCCCCGAGCTCTCCGAGCCGCCGGTGAGGCGCCGCCGCCGCCGCCCTCACCTCGCCGAGCGCCGCCGCCGCCGCCTCCTTGCCCAGCGCCGCCGTCGCTGCATCCTCCTCGCTTCGACGCCGGAACCTCGCCGAGCGCCGCCGCCGCCGCCTCCTTGCCGAGCGCCGGCGGCGCGGGGCATCTGGGGCGGCGGCGGCGGCGCGTGCTCGTCGAAGGGGACGCGGCGGCGCCGCTGATCGAAGTCCCCGGGCCTCCGGATGCCGGTCGCCAAGCTGTGGAAGCTCGCCGTAGCTTGCGAGCCGCCAGCCTCCTCCGATCTACAGACGCCAAGAAAGGGACATGCCGCTTCCTCTCTCTCTCTCTCTTTCGATCTCACCGTGCTGGGGGTGGGAGGAGCTCGCGCGTGCCGGCTATGGCGACGAGAGAGGCGAAGGCGAGCTCGCCGCGTTGGGGGTCTTCGCCGCGCCGCCTCCCGCCGTCGTGGTGCCTTCCGTGTCACCGCCGCTCGCCTCCTGCCGTCGAAGTCGCCGTCGCGAGGTGAGGGAGGCGGCGGCGCTCGGCGAGGTGAGGGAGGCGGCGGCAGCGCCTTGCCGGCGGCTCGGAGAGCTCGGGGAGAGAGATTGGGGAAGGAGAGAGAAGAGGGGAGAGAGATCGGAGAGAGAGGGGAGGAGGAAGAGTAGGGAGTGGAGAGACTGACATGTGGGCCCCACATGTCATTGTGTATTTTAAACCGTATTTCGATCCGTATTTCTCCCGAAATTCCCTCTCAGCCCCGAAAATGGCATCTGAGACCATTGTTCCTGTCTATAATGGCGTCTCAGATATTTTGATCTCTGCGGTGGCATTTCTGCTCAAAGACGACTCTCTAGTGGCATGTATGCTTTTAACCCTTATATTTATTGTTTTAAATATCTACGGTTCCTGAATGTAACTTTGGTCATTATTAACCACCGAAAATTATTTACTAATTCCAATACAATCATAGTAATGTTATTTTTTTTTATCACAAATATGCACACGTGAGTATATCAACTTTACGTATGTAATCTATATACGTTAGAATGAACGCCGATAGGGCCATAGGCTCGGATGCATAGTGTAGAGTCTATTTCCTCCTTGTCAATCGATTTGGATGCATACTTCTTTTTTTTTTTAGAAAAAGGGCAGGCGCTCTTCCATTTTATTAAGAAAAAAGGAATATTTACAGAAGGGTAAGCCAGCGACGGACTACTCGAAATTTACAATTGCGGACGAACGGGCCCAACAGTCTACATCATCCCTGACTCTAGCCACAATGGTGCCAGAAGGAAGGGACGTTGCAGAGAAGATTCGGCGATTAGCATTCTCACTTTCAAGAAATCTTATTTAGTCAATTCTGAAATAATTAAGTTTATTTTCCGCACTAACTATGAAGACCAATTGTTAAACAGAGGATTTTTATCATCCTTAGATATAGGTCCCAAGAGGTACCGCGCACTAAAGGTACCGATAAAATTTACAATTCCCTGTGTGCCAATAAAAATTTTTCAATCCACTAGATGCATCCTGTGTATATGACGTGTGGTCATTTGAGTGTATGACATGTGGGCCTAGTGGCATACATGGTATTTTTTATTTTTTTTCAGTGGCATACAGGGTATTATCCCTAGAATGTAGCCCTCCATCTACGAGAGTAGAATTAGAAAAGGTCATCTTCCTTCACCTATCTCCTCTATCCTCTATCTCTCATGCATCTCTGATCAACGATGACACGTACGAACGGTGGCGGTGGCGCGTGCGCCCGAGCTTGTCAGTGGTGGCGATGGTGCTCACGCACGAGCGCAGCGGCAGCATTGGAAGTACTAACAAGCTCATCAACGACAGCGGCGCGTGTCCACGCGAGTAGGACAGTAGCGCTGCAGCGCGCAGTCACGAGCTCATCAATGGCAGTTGCGGCATGCGCATGAGCTTGTTAACGGCGGTGACGACGCTCATGAATGTGGCAGATGTGTGCATTAATAGTAACAACGACGTCATGCACGAATGGCGGTGGTAGCAGCGGTGCCCTCACGAGGACCCGACAGTGGCAACGCTTGTATTAAGGTGAGATAGATAGTAGAGATGAAAGGGAAAAGGAGATAAAATCACATATGGCCCTAGTACAAAGAGACAAAAAATAAATTGTAGGGAGCCACCAAGAGGTACCACTTCACCATATTCATTAAAACTGAGGTGATCGACGACTCTAAAAAGAGGTACTGAGAAATAAAAAAAAAGGTACCAAGGATGTTAAAACAACCCAGTTGTGAAAACCAATTTGTTTAACGGCTTTTGATGTGTAATTTATTCTAGAAAAAATTTATATTGCATCGGAACTACTGACCATAAAATGTGTAATTTTAGCGATGGCAGTTTGAATGTCTGATGGAGTGAATTTTTATGGATACCATTGCTAGTTGATTTTGGTGAAATAATTTACCACGGTCACTTACCACTGTCGCAGTGTCACTCGCGGTCGCCGGCGACTTTTCGTCAGTATCAGTACAGTGGAGAATAACGGCGGATTGTCTCGTTTGCTGCTGGCTGCTCCATGGACGGAACCGGTCTAAAATTTCCGCCTTTCTTTTCCTCCTCCCCCACCACGCCGGCCAACACGGCCTAACGCCGGCCAACCACGCCTCCTCCCCTCCCTCCTCCTCCCGCCGAGAGAGACCCCTCGAGCCGGAGGAATTCTTCTCATCTCCTCTCTTCGGAGGCGCCGCCGCCGCCGTCCTCCGCCTCGTCGGGCGCTGCTGAACTGGCCTGGACTCGGGAGATCCGCCCCGGCCGGTCTTTGCTTGGACTTCTTCCTCCCTTTCTTCCGTCGGTAAGCAAGCAAGCCCCTAGCTTTCTTGGATTCCCGAAAAATCCTTCCTTTAATCCGAACCCTCTCTCTCCGATCCAATCGTTGGTGTTTGCTGCGGATTTCTCGGCTGCGTGGGGGTGGGGGTGTTGAATTACTGCTGTAACCGTTTAGCTCTACTAATCTCTTTGGGTGCAATTGAACCCCTATGACCCGCGATAGGCGCGCCCCTGGTCCTGGGAGAGCTTCGGTGGGCTGCCGGCGAGATGGCGTCGAGCACCAGCGGGATCCCTGAGGTGAAGGAGAAGCTCAAGAAGTCCGGGAGCTTGGGAAGCAGCGACACGTACGTGCGTGCCGACAAGATTGATCTCACGAGCCTTGACATCCAGCTCGAGAAGCAGCTGGCCAAGACCTGGGGCAAGACCAATCCCAACTAGTTGTGAAAACTAGTTTGTTTAACGCCTTTTGATGTGCAATTTATTCTAGAAAAATCTATATTGCACCCTGAAATATGACACCTTGTCTACATACCCCACTGAATTACGAAACAATGTATTCTATGGAAGGCACAACTAGTCCCTTACCTTCGGGGCAAGCAACTAATCGACTATGCCGACGGTTCGTTGCAAGCTCCCATAGCGACAATGAAGCAGACCAACACCAAGGGCGAGGAAATCGATGTCCCGAATCCTGAGTACGAGTACTAGCAGTGGATCTAGCAGGATGAAATGGTGCTAGGTACTCTTCTATGCACTCTATCTCCAGAGGTGTTGTCACAGGTGGTGTTTATGGTGACAACAACCAAAGTTTATGCATGTTGGAAAGGATGTTCTCGCGGTCGCACGCCTGAATGATTCAAATTTGGAGGCAATTGGCTACAATGCGCAAGGGTTGGCTACCATGGTGGACTACAATAAAGTGATGGGGTATGCAAATGCCCTAGCTGTAGCCGACCATCGACTCCAAGAAGAAGAAATTAATATCTACATGCTTGTCAGTTTGGATTCCGAATATGATGCTTTGGTGACTTCCATCACCCACTAGATCGGATTGGCTAGTTCTTAGCGATATTTATGCTCACATGATGAGCTTTGAGATGCACTATGAACAAAATCACTTCTCCATCGACAGTTCTGACATTTCAGTCAACAATGTTTCTCATAACAGGAGATGAGGAGGAAATCCTCATGGGAGTAGCTGCGGACATAGAGACTCCAATCAGAAAATGCAGTGAAATAATGGCAGACAAGAAGGAAGCTTAGGAGCTGGTGTCAAGAACCAGCCGGTTTTCCAAGTTTGTGGTAAAACTGGACACACGGCTCTCGGATGCCATAACAGGTTCAATTATTCATATCAAATTGAAGATCCATGGATAATTCATAATTTTATAAAAGTCGATGGGTAACTGTAGTGAGGACAAAGTGTGTAATTTTAGCGCCGGCGGTCTGGTGGACTGAATTTTTATGGATGATTTTGGTGAAATAATTTACCACGGTCACTTACCACTGTCGCAGTGTCACTCGCGGTCGCCGGCGACTTTTCGTCAGTATCAGTACAGTGGAGAATAACGGCGGATTGTCTCGTTTGCTGCTGGCTGCTCCATGGACGGAACCGGTCTAAAATTTCCGCCTTTCTTTTCCTCCTCCCCCACCACGCCGGCCAACACGGCCTAACGCCGGCCAACCACGCCTCCTCCCCTCCCTCCTCCTCCCGCCGAGAGAGACCCCTCGAGCCGGAGGAATTCTTCTCATCTCCTCTCTTCGGAGGCGCCGCCGCCGCCGTCCTCCGCCTCGTCGGGCGCTGCTGAACTGGCCTGGACTCGGGAGATCCGCCCCGGCCGGTCTTTGCTTGGACTTCTTCCTCCCTTTCTTCCGTCGGTAAGCAAGCAAGCCCCTAGCTTTCTTGGATTCCCGAAAAATCCTTCCTTTAATCCGAACCCTCTCTCTCCGATCCAATCGTTGGTGTTTGCTGCGGATTTCTCGGCTGCGTGGGGGTGGGGGTGTTGAATTACTGCTGTAACCGTTTAGCTCTACTAATCTCTTTGGGTGCAATTGAACCCCTATGACCCGCGATAGGCGCGCCCCTGGTCCTGGGAGAGCTTCGGTGGGCTGCCGGCGAGATGGCGTCGAGCACCAGCGGGATCCCTGAGGTGAAGGAGAAGCTCAAGAAGTCCGGGAGCTTGGGAAGCAGCGACACGTACGTGCGTGCCGACAAGATTGATCTCACGAGCCTTGACATCCAGCTCGAGAAGCAGCTGGCCAAGACCTGGGGCAAGACCAATCCCAAGGCACAGGGGCCGAAGGAGGACTGGGAGATTGACCCTGCTAAGCTGGAGATCCGGCATGTGATCGCGCACGGGACGTACGGCACGATATATCGTGGCACCTACGATGGCCAGGATGTTGCAGGTATCCATCTCAATGTATTGGGACATGAATGGATGTTGCTTGATTATGTGCTGATATTGTAAATAGATGGTCTACTCTTTGTATGTTGCAGTTATCAAATCTCAAGTTTGGCTGATGCGTGCTTTAGGATAATTAGTTCTTTCTAGCTCTAGTATGAGCTCAACGTTATGTGTTTATTTGTATTGATTGTATAGTCTTGTTCCCAATATTTAGCATGTTAAATTCAGTAACATACTTTTCTAAGTGCATTGCACATGCAAACTGGATGTCTTAAGTTGGAACTATTTAGCAAGCCTGTCCATTTTATCAATCATAATTTCATATTATCAACTTTTTAGCTCCAACTTCAAGTAACAAATAGTGTTTTGATAACTTCATGTTTTCAGTGTTCTTCTATGCTCTTTTCAGTTTTGTCTACCCTCTTGTAGTGCTGAGAGTATGCATCTGAGTTATTTGGTTAAAGGATTTTTCACGGTTTCTTATACCAATATATTGCCCCTTTTTGCGTATGCAAATAGCATGTGAATAGTTGGGCTTGGCTTCTGGACCAATATGAATTGGTAGCAAAATGCAACAACGGCTTTTTTAACTTTTGGCGCTAAATTTTCCAACTTAATTCTGCATCCGACAAATTCTTCACTTATTTTCTTTGCCAAAATTTGAATATTCTTGTTAACTATTTACCCATTGTGATATAGATGACTTTGTAGCTGTATTGCTGAACCTGAATCTGTTCTTGTTGGGTTTGTGAAATTCAGATAAATATATACATATGTATTTCTGCTGTAGCCAATGGACTGGGGGTTCAATTCTACTTGTGGGAAAGATGTATGCTGTCCTTGTTTTGTTATTGAATGAATATATTTATCTGAATCTAAATAGTAAAGCTCACCATGAATAATTTCAAGAAAAATAATCCTTCTTTTGGGAAAATTGGTTCCTCTGCCTTTGTCGGGTTCTTGTTTTCCCTGTGTGCATTTCTGTACTTTCTCTTGAAGCCCCATTCCTTGTTATTATGCCTTATGTTTTCATTCTTAATGTAATCCTGTTAAACTATGTTGGCTTTTCAAATTCAGGTTGCTGGCCTTTTGCCCCATGTTTCTTTACATCAATATGTTGCTAATATTAGAGATTTCCCGATATCAATTTTTTAAAATTTACACGAAATATTTTCTTTTATCAATTGAATCTTCTTCCTTTTTTGAGCAAAGAATCTTCTTTTTTACAGATGAATACCCAACAGATTGTGCTCGATGGTAGATTTGAAACTAGAACTAAAGAGAATGCTACCTGTTTGCCTATTTATTGTTTTGATCAGTTTCATGGGATTGATATGTCTATATTTGAACTGCATGAGTCACACAGTACAACAGTAGTGTCTTTTCAAGTCTAACGGAATAGTAACTATACTTATAGGGGAACTTTTGTCCACAGAATGAACAAGTTTCCACCATTAATTTTTCCAGTTTTTACTCAAAAATGTGCATTGAGTATGATGCTTCAATGCTTCATCAATCTGCCACTGTTTTGTTCGAATTGTACACATTATATGAGAACCATTGCATGGAAGAAATGAATAATATTTCTTCGTATTATACACAGTGAAGCTGTTGGATTGGGGAGAAGATGGTTTTGCCACAGAAGCTGAAACTGCCGCTTTGCGAACATCATTTAAGCAAGAGGTTGCTGTTTGGCATAAGCTTAGCCATCCTAATGTTACAAAGGTGAATTTGTCCAAGCATACCTAATTACAGCAGTCCTGCTCATCGTTATGTGTGATACATATGCTTTTCCTTGTAGTTATGCTTTTGGTCCATAGCTTTCTTAATTTTAAATTTTGTTCAGGTTTAACGTTTATAGTTGGTTATCTTCCACAGAAGGTTACTACTGTGGGAATATTTGAAAGTACTAAAATACATGTGATATCATTTACAGTTTGTTGGTGCATCTATGGGGACAACAGACCTTAAGATTCCTGCCAGCAATTCCAATAGTGGTGCACGCACCAACTTGCCAGCCAGAGCATGTTGTGTTGTGGTAGAATATCTTGCTGGAGGAACTCTGAAGCAGTATCTGATAAAGAACCATCGACGAAAGCTCGCATACAAAGTTGTGGTTCAGCTTGCATTGGATCTATCTAGAGGGTATTAAGAACTTCAGCTGAAATTGTTGTCATGCATTATTTATCTCTGAACCCACTAGTAATCATCTGGTGCTTTCATTTGCAGATTGAGTTATCTACACTCTAGGAAGATAGTACATCGGGATGTCAAGAGTGAAAACATGCTTCTTGATACACAAAGAAACCTCAAGATTGCAGATTTTGGAGTTGCACGCATTGAGGCACAAAATCCGAAGGATATGACTGGTGCTACAGGCACACTTGGTTATATGGCCCCAGAGGTATTTATTGGACCGATCTCTTCAATATTTGTTCTTTACCTAGTGATTTTTTAGTTAAAACAAAAAACTGTTTCTGAGTGCAGGTTCTCGATGGTAAACCATATAACAGGAAATGTGATGTGTATAGTTTTGGCATTTGCTTGTGGGAAATTTATTGTTGTGACATGCCATACCCAGACCTTAGTTTTGCTGATGTCTCCTCTGCTGTTGTTCATCAGGTTTGTTCTATGTTATGGATATACTGGTTTTGTGTTGTTTTTTCTTCTTTCCCTCGTATGATGCGGATAGGATACATACAACAGCTATAATTGTCCTTACATTTGTGGACAGAATTTGCGCCCAGATGTACCTCGCTGCTGCCCAAGTGCATTCGCTAATATTATGAGGAAATGCTGGGATGCGAATCCTGATAAGCGTCCTGATATGGATGAGGTAGTGCAGCTTTTGGAGGCTCTTGACACAAGCAAAGGCGGTGGTATGATACCAGATGGTCAGTCATCTGGATGTTTATGCTTCACGATGGCTCGTGGTCCGTAGATTCTTTTTGCGGTACTCTCTTCCCTCAGCTACATTTTGCTCATCTACAAGATTGGGAGCTCCACAGAATAGTTCCCATTGTCACCTGTGCAGTCGGTGCTTACAGCTCCTCACGGTTGGCTTGCCATCTTTGCATGTTTATTGCAGCTGTCATATGACCTTTGTGGTCAACACTCTTTTCTATAGCAGTTTGATAGTGTAACAGTAATTATTAAAGAAAGTCAGTGGTAGTCACACGTGTTGTGGTCACACATGAAGGCCTTGCATTCTTGAAACTGCTACGTTTCTATGTCTATTTGGTGCGTTGTTCAATACTTAAATTACCTTTTTACTGTTCATATCTGAAATGAGTACAATAAAGGTCATAAAGATACCTGTTTAGCAGATGGCATGTTTATCAACTGTTCACTTGTTCAGGTCATTTTGAGACATGATGGTGCTACTGTTTTTCTCTCCTTCAAGTCTGGACTGGACTTAAAAGGAGCAGAATTGATTCTTTTTAATATAGGTGCTACCTTTTTTTAGAAAGTTGTATTTAGGATCTATTGTTGTGTTGTCACTTGTTCAATGAAAGCCTCAAAAACATACTTTTTTAGTGAAATATAGCGGAATGCTGTAAATTCCTGGTACTGGCAACCAGCTGATTTCAGAATTTGTGTATCAAATCTGTCTTAAACAAAGCTTTCAATAGTGCCATTATGGATTTATCTGCTTATGCGATTTCAGGTGCTTGGCTGCACCTTTGCAAAGTGATTACACTTTACATGAGGCTGCCTATCAGCTTTGTTATGACTCTGTGCTATTGTGCTGTGCTTAGCACGTGCCGGACGTATCTGAGACTTTGAAAAGATCACGGCCGCACCAGTAATACCAAGTTCGTACACAACATAAATTACTAAGGGAATTTCTACAGGGTGATGATGGTGCGAACAGCCTATATATCGACCCCCACCTTAGAGCGTCTTTGGCAAGCACTAAATTGTAGCCCCGACTTTTTTGGGATAGTGCCTTTTTTAGAGGGAAGGAAGAGTGTAGTGTAAAGTATGAAGGAATATTTTTGAAGGGTGATAGAGTGTGTGTGAAAGAATAATGTTATAGAGGGAAAATTTAAGCCCAGTTCTTTTCAGCTTAACAGCTTAACGTCTTAACAGCTTAACGACTTATCTATGTTTTAAAAACACATATGCTTTGAGTTTTTTGAGTCTGTTTTTTCGCTGTTTTGAAGTTGGGTTTTTAACGCTTTAAAAAGCAAGTTAAACGAAATGGATCCGAATCTCGAGACTACCTTGAGAAGCTCTCGAAGTTCAGTCATTTCAGCCGTTCAGATCAGCTCAAAAGAACAGGGCCTTAATATGTTTGTTGTGGATGCTCTTATCCACATCTCTTACTCCATCCTTCTACTCTATTTTATTATGATCTACTTCCTCTATATCTCACTCTAATTTTTTCACACTTTACACTCTAAAAGATTTCTTTTCTCCATCAACTGTTCTATCTCAAGCTACAGTGGTTGGCTACCTGCTATGGATGCTCAACTGTTTTTACCTCTGCACAGTTTTTCCACGTAGGAGTAGTAGGATAGAAGTTGCCCTTCAGTGGTCAGGTCAGCAATATATTCAGCATCAGGACGTAGCATAGTTCCAGTCTTCCAGAGAAGCATCTTGTTTTTCTGCTACAGGTAAACAGCTAGCTAGCTATAAAACATGTTCACGTACCAAAAGGACAGAGTGATTTATGAGCAAATCTGTAACCTTAATTTATGCATAAATGTGTGCAAGCACAAGTGACAAAGTATGAGGGGAAGGATCACACCAACATGCCTAACTACATAGATCTGTTCAGTAAGTTTAAAAATAAAAACATTTGGTCTGAAAATCTCGAACTCCTTTTTTTCCTCTTTTTTTGATAGCAAAGTGAATCAGAAAGATGCGCGACACAGGCTCGCGAAAAACTGGTGAATAAAAGATGTATGAGATGTTTACGCCATACTCAATGAAACATAGTAACCTAAGTTTGAAATCTTAAAACTAGTAATAGAGTGCAAATTCTATTATTTTGCATGATCTCTTCTTCTAATTAATTAGCTAGCCTCCTTATCAGAAAAAAAAAAAAAGAAGAAGAAAAGAAGACCATTTCTGAAATTCGGCAACAGTTGATGCAGTTTATACAGTCCTGTTGTTCCATGCGTTTGCACAGGACACCATGACTACCTGCGAACTAGGTAGTGCCTTTCTAACTATCAAACTTTGCCGTGAAGAATCAGTTGTTGCTGAATGCCGAGTGCAGACATGCTAGTCTTTACAGCCGTTCCCTGCGAAGCAGCTCCGAACAATCACCCTAGAGCCTTCATGTAAATCTTGGTAAGACTGTTAGAGCGAGGGGAGTAACCGAGTAACCTAGCTTGCTCCTTGTGAAATTCATGGTCAGAAACATTAGTCTGTTTGGTTGGGCTAACACCAACATGCCAAACTACATAGAGCTGTTCAGTAAGTTTAAAAATAAAAACATTTGGTCTGAAAATCTCGAACTCCTTTTTTTCTCTTTTGTTGATAGCAATTTGAATCGGAAAGATGCGCGACACAGGCTCGTGAAAAACTGGTGAATAAAAGATGTATGAGATGTTTATGCCATACTCAATGAAACCTAGTAGCCTAAGTTTGAAATCTTAAAACTGGTAATAGAGTGCAAATTCTATTAATTTGCATGATCTCTTCTTCTAGTTAATTAGCAAGTCTCCTGATCAGAAAAAGAAAAGAAGACCATTTCTGAAATTCGGCAACAGTTGATGCGGTTTATACAGTCCTGTTGTTCCATGCGTTTGCACAGGACACCATGACTACCTGCGAACTAGGTAGTGCCTTTCTAACTATCAAACTGTGCTGTGAAGAATCAGTTGTTGCTGAATGCCGAGTGCAGACATGCTAGTCTTTACAGCCGTCACCTGCGAAGCAGCTCCGAACAATCACCCTAGAGCCTTCATGTAAATCTTGGTAAGACTGTTAGAGCGAGGGGAGTAACCGAGTAAGTAGTAACCTAGGTTGCTCCTTGTGAAATTCATTGTCAGAAACATTAGTCTGTTTGGTTGCACTGTTCCTGATGCCTGCCATGCTTGAGTATGGTTTGATAGAGATATATAGAGTTGGCAAATTAAAGGGCTTGCAATTTTTCTTCAATGCACGCGTGTACACACACTCTGTTCTCCTATGACCAGCTTGTCAACGCGTTCTGTATGTATTATTTTTTGGTCTCCGCTATATTGGCACTGAGTTCCAAGTACGATACAATGTCCTGTAAAACAAGAGAGTATATACAATGTCCTGTAAAACAAGTACTTTTAAGGCTGGAAAACAGGAGGAAAAAAAACAAGAGAGTTGCGACGGATAACGGATTCTGACTCGTTTTATGTTAGTTTCTCACTTATTTTCTTCAAGATACATTTCTGAAAAAGTATATACCAACATCCACCACACTTCATGAAGCAGCAGAGTTGTCTCCAGCGTAGTAGGTAATGATCTCTAGATCACCTAATCCATCATCTCTAGATTACCTTATCCGCCATAGCAGTAGAGGATCTGGATTGGAGGGAACTTGGGAGGAAGAAGAAGTACGGGGTAAGTAGCACGGAGTTGGAGACAGGAAAACTGATACTATTTCCTTTTCATCCTTCACTATCTAGCTTACCTCCACACAACACGGACAAAGCCCACTTGACTCCACAGCAGCCCATAGAAGACACAGACTGCACAACCATACCCTGTTACATGAGCAAACTCCATTCTTCTCATTCACCATTCATACGCCATAATTTGTGTGAAAGAGTCGAAGGCCTAACGTATTCTTTTCCGCCAGTGAGGAAAGTCGAGTGTTTGCGAGTGTAATTTCTGATGCCTGCCATGCCTAATAGTCGATGGTTGTAAGTTTGAAGATCAATGGATGATTGGATTGGTACGAGTTGTGTGTGGGAAAACACAAGGTGCTGCATGAGGGTTGAGAGCTGAGAGGAATTTCCAGTCATCTATATATACTAGTATCACTCTTCCGCCTTCAACTCCTGCAGTTATATCACTTGTTGCCTTTTGATTCCAATTCATTGCCATTAAGGGCGCATCATTTTTTTCAAAAAGAAAAAAGATCATTCTCACGATGAAGCAGGATATATTGTGGATTATTATTTCCATGAGGCCATCTGCAGAGAGAGAATGCTTCGTGTTCAACTCTCTGCAGAGTACGGACTCTTGCATATATACTGCCGGAGTCTGTCGTGCAACTACCACACGTTCATCGGCGGTGCAACGAGGCAGAGGAGAGGCCGGTCAGCTCGACAACGAGATTTGGAGGTCATGGGATGCCGTGGCAATGCTCCTGTACTTCATTGAAAGGAGCTAGAGGAAGATGATATACAAGTGGATTTTACTTGAGACATTTTCTTGGCAGTATCGAACATTGTATTTCGACTGGGAAGCATGGTATTTGCTCTGGTGAAACACATTAATTTGCTCCGTGAAGCATTGACTTTGCCTTAACAACAAAATTCATGAGGAGCAGAGTCAAGTCGTAAGTCGTAACAGGAAGCTGCAATCGCCTCCCTCGATTTGTCGCAAAGTTCTTGCCCGTGTGCAATGCGGTCCAGCACTTGGTTCTCTCCTTCTTCCTCCCCTGTTTCTTCCTCCCCTGTCCAAAGGAGGCGAGGGGAGGCCTCACGGGCTGGCTGGGCTGGCCTAGCCCAAGATGGTGCATCACACCCAAGGACCTGTCAAAGAAGGTGAGCTCATAATTGTCGCATTTCGGACACGAATCACATGTCAAGGAAAGTTGGCCAAGCACGAGCGGAATCATGTCATCATTTCTCAAATTGTGACTAGGCACTTAACGAACTGACAAACGAGGCGAGTTGGATGTGTCTTGTTCGATGGCCAAATGTAACATCCCAAATTTTTAAACCCAATTTGGCACATCAATAATCTCTTAATAAATTCTTAAAATGCATAATTTAAAAATGTTAATCATTTATTATTATTGCATGCATCATAGTTAATTCAGATAATGATTTAAACTTCTCAAGTATGCACCCTTGCTAGGAAAATTTAATAATTTGTTTTTGCATCTATTATATTTTCGTTAAAGACAAGCTCTAAAGTTATTAAGTTTAAAAGTATTACTCTAATCTAGGATGGATAATTTCTAAAAGCTAAAGTATTTCACCAAAATTTGGTGTATTCAAAATTTATTCAAAAGCAAACCTCATTGGAATCCAGAAAATTCGAAAAGGATTTTATTCTTCTTCGGCCCAAGTCTCGGCCCACCTCTCCTTTCCCTTTCCTTTTCCCCCCGCCTCACCTCCATTCCTCTGTTGGACCGACGCAGTCGCACCGGCCCAGTTCCGCCGTTGCCGAGCCAGCCCACTCCGCCGCAGCCTGCGCCTAAGCAGCGTGGCGCCGTGGCCTCGCCGACAGGTGGGCCCGCGCCGTCAGTGACTCTCTCTCCTTCTTCTCCCCTGTTTCTTCCTCCCCTGTTCTCCGGTCGTCGCCGCTGTTTGTCCTCCGTTCCGAGGCCTCGATGGCTCGCCCCCCCACGCGTTGCCTGATTCGGTCATCTCCCGGACCTCGTCTTCCTCTGCCCCCTTCCGTCTTGTCGCCGGTCTCACGCTCGTGACGCCGCCGAGCTCCCCTTCACGCCACCGGCCGAGATTTGCGCCGGCGTGGCCAACCTCCGCGTCGCATTAGCGATGTCCCAGGTGGAGCACGCCTATAAAAAGGTAACTGCTCCCCCTTTTTCCCCGCCTTGCGCTGACACATTTCCATTCGCTAGAGCCGGTGAGCCTCTTCCCCATTCCACCGCCATTTCCTTCTTCTCCTCTTCTACCTCACCCTCGTTTCCCTTCGGTTCAACCTCACCCTGGGGTGGCACCGTGGCACAGATTATTCCAGTGGAGCCAGCGCCAATAGCGGATTGGAGCCGCGTGGTCCGTGGGTTTCCGGAGCCGACGCCGTCGTCACCACCGTAGCCCGGCCGTTGCACTGTACCCTTCGACCCAACGAGGCAACGACCCCTGAGGTAGCTTCCTCCGTCCACATTCATCCTCCCGGCCCGGGAAATTTTGGGCTCGATCCGTTACCTCGCCGGCGCCGCGGTACCTGTGAATCGTCGCCGCCACGGGCCGCCGCACAGCGTGCACCGTCCACCTCTCGGGATGCTAGTGCCGCCATTGCACTCGTCTCGCTCGCGCCTCGCCTTCCGCGCGCCGAATCGTCCTCGGATGGTCGGAGTCGCCGGCGCCGCGGTACCTGTGAATCGTCGCCGCCACGGGCCGCCGCGCAGCGTGCACCGTCCACCTCTCGGGATGCTAGTGCCGCCATTGCACTCGTCTCGCTCGCGCCTCGCCTTCCGCGCGCCCAATCGTCCTTGGATGGTCGGAGTCGCCGTCGCCGTTGGCAGCGCCACCACCGGAGCCCCCTCCCCTGTTTTTCCTCCTTGCGCGTCGAGGGAGACGCCGACATGTGGGACCGGAGGGAGGCCCACTCGTCAGCTCGCCCTGCCGCACTCGCCGCTCGGTGCCATGCCGCGCGCCCGCTTGACTTGGAGAGTGTTTGCGAGTGTAATTTCTGATGCCTGCCATGCCTCATAGTCGATGGTTATAAGTTTGAATATCAATGGATGATTGGATCGGTACGAGTTGTGTGTGGGAAAACACAAGGTGCTGCATGAGGGTTGAAAGCTGAGAGCAATTTTCAGTCATCTATATACTAGTATCACTCGTCCGCCTTCCAACTCCTGCAGTTATATCACTCGTTGCCTTTTGATTCCAATTCATTGCCATTAAGGGCGCATCTTTTTTTTTATCAAAAAAAAAAGATCATTCTCACGATGAAGCAGGATATATTGTGGATTATTATTTCCATGAGGCCATCTGCAGAGAGAGAATGCTTCGTGTTCAACTCTCTGCAGAGTACGGACTCTTGCATATATACTGCCGGAGTCTGTCGTGCAACTACCACACGTTCATCGGCGGTGCAACGAGGCAGAGGAGAGGCCGGTCAGCTCGACAACGAGATTTGGAGGCCATGGGATGCCGTGGCAATGCTCGTGTACTTCATCGAAAGGAGCTAGAGGAAGGGGATGTACAGTGGATTTTACTTGAGACATTTTCTTGGCAGTATCGAACATTGTATTTCGACTGGGAAGCATGGTATTTGCTGAGTGAAACACATTAATTTGCTCCGTGAAGCATTGACTTTGCCTTAACAACAAAATTCATGAGGAGCAGAGTCAAGTCGTAAGTCGTAACAGGAAGCTGCAATCGCCTCCCTCGATTTGTCGCAAAGTTCTTGCCTGTGTGCTATGCGGTCCAGCACTTGGTTCTTGCGTGCTCTGACGCCACCTCACGCTCTGGTAGCTCGCACTCACGCTGACGCTGCTGCCTTCAAGCCTTCGAGCGCCACCGCTGCCTCCTGCTCTGCCATCCCACACCCATCAGGCCATCACCCATGCTCCCATGTGCTGCTTGTCGCTTGCCTGACCACCACATATTGCTGCCGGAGGCTTGGCCACCTTGCTCCCTGTACGTTCTCATACAGTAATACCAGTGGCGGACGCAGGATTAAAATCAAGCCTGGGCGAACTTAACCCTAAGAATCGTCATCGAATTAACATAATATCTATTTGTATAACTTAGATATACTTCTGGAAGGCAAACAATTTCTATTGTGTGTGGTTTTCAACCTCAAAGTCGTGTTCAAAATCTTCTGGGAGAACATGTCAGGTCATCATATTTTAAACCCGTCTAATTACGGTACAATACCTATTTAAAACAATATGCTTATTAGAATATTAAATCAAACTGTTATCGTAAGTGATGCTTCTCTTATACTCGAAGACTTTTTCATTTAAAACTGGATGAAAAGAAAAAAAAATCAAATCCACATGTTCTATTTATAAGTGGATGGATGTAGAAGGCTAGAAGCAAAAAAGGCGCATGAGAATCGAACTAAACACCTCAGGGAAGCTAGCATTCCAGCCTAGCCAACTACGCTAGAGATATTGTTGTTTTAGGTTTGTAGTATTGACTTCTTTATATAGAATCAAGGGTATGTATTAGGCTAAAATCCAAATTCAAGCCTGGGCAGCGGCCCCACCAGCCCTAGTGGTGGATCCGCCCCTGGGCACAGGGAAATAGGGAGTCCCACCGTTAACGATAAGCATGGCTTTCTCGACTAATTTGACATACTCTTTTTTGAAGGGCAGGAGAACTGTTTTGTATTTCAAAAAGGGAAAAATGTTTATAGTGTGGGGGGAGATTAAGGGCCCCTCCCCCCTAGGCCAAAGAAACTAAAACTAGCTGATTACAAACAGGGCGCCCACGGTTGAATTTGTTTACTGTAGATCAGATATATCTTTTTATTGCGCACATAAAAGATCATACAACAGCGTCTAAACAAGTGAGAAAGTCGACTGAAACTTCTCTAAATATCAATCGTCTGATAATCAGTAAAAATTTATTTTAATTATACATATAATTTTTTCATGCGAAAAATCTCGCTTTCAAACGTGTGCAGGTAAAAGAAGGGGGGTGAGAATGAGAGAGAAGAGAGACAAATTTCTAAACTATATCTTCGTATAACTTCGTATAATGTATGCTATACGAAGTTATTACGTAAAAAGATATATCTGATCTACAGTAAACAAATTCAACCGTGGGCGCCCTGTTTGTAATCAGCTAGTTTTAGTTTCTTTGGCCTAGGGGGGAGGGGCCCTTAATCTCCCCCCACACTATAAACATTTTTCCCTTTTTGAAATACAAAACAGTTCTCCTGCCCTTCAAAAAAGAGTATGTCAAATTAGTCGAGAAAGCCATGCTTATCGTTAACGGTGGGACTCCCTATTTCCCTGTGCCCAGGGGCGGATCCACCACTAGGGCTGGTGGGGCCGCTGCCCAGGCTTGAATTTGGATTTTAGCCTAATACTCGTATAACTTCGTATAATGTATGCTATACGAAGTTATTACGGGACTCGAGATTTTTAAAACTGGCATAAAAAAATTTAAAGCACAAAAAATAAATCAAAATGGTTTTTTAAATAGAACCGAGCAAAACATATTTGTTCTCACCTATCTGGATGATGGCGAAAGTAGCGGGTGAGGCTGGTATAAAAGAAAAAGAAAAACGCGGCAGCTGGTAGCTGGCTAGGTGATTTCATCCATCTCTTCCCGATC